>CM056377.1:59138072-59464731 GCA_029718625.1 Synaphobranchus kaupii
AACACGTTTTAAAAATCTTTTTTTTAAAATGCACACTATATTCATTAGAGTTATATATTTCTGTAGAGAAAGGTCTTAGCTATTTAACCATGTAAAGGAACAGCTTCTAAATAAAAACAAATTTTTAACAAATAAACATGTTTCCCTTTAGAACTTGATTTGTGTCAACTCCGTCAGACACACTAAAAAGTATACAATTTTAATTCTTCCAGTCCAACAAGAATCTAAAGTTCTGAAGTATGTTGTAATAGTGTTTAGTTACTCTGATATGTAATAAAATACAATATGTAAACTTAAGTTGTCATTTCACACTATTCTGAAAACCCAGATTTCTAAATATCTGCATTTTCAAACTTTGTTTTTAATTTTAATATTATAAAAACAATTTCCTTAAATAAATAAAAGCAAACCATATCTCAAAAACTATTCACTGCACATCCATGGTTGAAAGTTTCAATGAAAGAAGAGGCTTGTACCATTCAGAAATTTGGAACAGAATAAATTTATGTCAAAGTGGTCACATAGTTTATACAAAATACACATAAGAATACAAAAAAAAGTACAAAATGTGTTTTTATAGTTTATCACTGAATATGTCAACTTCAAAGTACTGGAGCAAGCAGAATTGCTTATACTAGTGCACTAATATGTTGTCCACTTATATATACAATTTGGTAAAGATATCTCCAGGCTTTCCTTATCCATTTGTATTTTTCCCAAAACGGGGCCCAGGTGTCCCAAAAGCTATCCAACCTCTCCAAGTATAAAACATGGGCATATCTTTCTGTCTAGGCATGTCAATCATCAGAAAACTTTATTTTTCTTTTAAAACTGTTTTTGTAATACAAAATGTGAAGAAAATTAACCTACACATGTTTTGTGTTTATGTGTATGAGGGTATTCTCTTACAAAGCATGCCCAAAAGTGCCCAAATACCTCTCAGAAAAGGATTACTTACCCTAATGTTATCCAACCAATGTGCTTTACATTTAAAATGGCACTGTACTTCAAAATTTAGATTTAGCCCCATGAAAAAGGAGCCCCATAAGCCAGCAGAATAACAAATGTATCTATAACAAGCCTTCAACATGACTTTTTACAGTAAAAGTAATGAATTATACATCACTTTATTTGGCAAACCTGTCTGTTACCACCTCCTACAACAGAGGTGTCAGGTGTGGGAGGGGTGTCTTCACTGTCCTCCCTGAAAAAGACAGATTCAAGTAAATTACTAAGTAGAATCACTAAAAAATGAGAACACTAATTATCTCAAAAGGACATATGGCAAGTATTACAATTAAGTGGAAAAAAAATAAAAAATAATAATTATATATATATATATATATATATATATATAGTCAAGCCGGAAAGTCTGCACACCCCTTTCACCTTCTCCACGTTTTATTACGTTACAGACTTATACTACAATAGATTGAGTTCATTTTTTTGCCTCAAACATCTACACACAATAGCCAATAATGACAAAGTGAAAACAGGTTTTTAGAAAATATGCAATTTTACTGACAAAAATAGGTTATTTAGGGGTTACATAACTGTACACACCCTTAGCCTAATACTTGGTTGCTGCACCTTTGGCAGCGATTACAGCTTCAAGGCGTCTTGGGAAATAAGCTACGAGCTTGGCACACTTGTTTCTGGACATTTTTGCCCATTCCTCTTAGCATATCCTTGCAAGCTCCGAAGCCACTCCTTTGTTCTCTTGGCTGTGTGCTTCGGGTCATTGTCATGTTGGAAGGTAAACCTTCGCCCCAGTCTGAGGTCCAGAGTGCTCTGGAGCAGGGTTTCTTCAAGGATCTCGATGTACTTAGCTGCATTCATCTTTCCCTCTATCAGGACTAGTCGCCCCGTTCCCGCTGCTGAAAAACATCCCCACATCAAGATGCTGCCACCGCCATGCTTCACTGTAGGGATGGTATTAGCCAGGTGATGAGCGGTGCCTGGTTTCCTCCAGACGTGACGCTTGGTATTCAGGCCAAAAAGTTCAATTTTGGTTTCATCAGACCAGAGAATCTAGATTCTCATGGTTTGAGAGTCCTCTAGGTGCCTTTTGGCAAACTCCAGGCGGGCTGTGATGTGCCTTTTACTAAGGAGGGGCTTCCGTCTGGCCACTCTAACATAAAGGCCTGATTAGTGGAGTGCTGCCTGGATGGTTGATCTTCTGAAAGGTTCTCCCATCTCCACAAGGATACGCTGGAGCTCTGTCAGAGTGACCCTCGGGTTCCTGCTCACCTCCCCGGCCAAGGCCCGTCTACCCTGATTGCTCAGTTTGGCCGGGCGGCCAGGTCTAGGAAGATTCTTGGTGGTTCCAAACTTCTTACATTTACGAATGATGGTGGCCACTGTGCTCTTTGGGACCTGTAAAGCTGCAGAGATTTTTCCGTACCCTTCTCCAGATCTATGCCTTGACACAATCCTGTTTCTGAGGTCTGCAGATAATTCCTTTGACCCCATGGCTTGGTGTTTGCTCTGACATGCACTGTCAACTGTGGGACCTTATATATGCAGGTGTTGGCAATCCCCAATCATGTCCAATCAATTGAATTTATCACAGGTGGACTCCAATTAAGTTGTAGAAACATCTCAAGCAGTATCAGTGGAAACAAAATGCACCTCAGCTCACTTTTGGGTGTCATATCAAAGGGTGTGCACACTTGTGTACATATGATATTTTACATTTTGATTTTTAATAAATTAGCACAAATGTCTAAAAACCTGTTTTCACTTTGTCATTATGGGCTATTTTGTGTAGAATTTTGAGACAAAAAATGAACTCAATCAATTGTAGAATATGTCTGTAATGTAATAAAACGTGGAGAAGGTGAAAGACTTTCCGGCTTGACTATTATATAAGGGTTAAGGTCAGTTTTAAAGTTGTGTTTTGTATGTAGCAATGTGTGTGTTAGGAATGTGTAGTAGCGAGAATAGGAATGAGTATAGGAATTAGTAGTGGGTGTGTGGTGGGTCAGCATTAGTTTGCAAGGTCGTAACCACATTTTGCAATGAGAATATGTCTGTAGTGGTGATAAAGATTCCTTTAAAGTAAAGTGATTAACATCATAGAGAAGCGACTTCACCATAATCATCCCAGTCAGAACACAATACATTATCTTCCCATACAAGAGATAAATAGAGTTTCTGCATTTTCTCATAGTTTCCCTCTTACTCCCAGTTTTTAAGCTGGGAGTAATGGATAGATAGGCGCAAACAGACACAGAGACAAACATCAAACAACGATGAAAGAGAGTCAGGCATAGAGAGAAAGAGAGAAATATAAAGATGTGAGTGTGTGAGTGAGTGAGTGAGTGATTGTGTGAGTGTGTGAGTGAGTGAGAGAGAGTCATTGCAAGCCTGAATGCATTATCAAAAGAGCCAGGGTGTGGTGTTGCAGTCTCGGAATAGATGTCCATCAATGTACAGTTTATCCACCACAAGGGAAGCACGCTTGCCCTGATCTCTGTGTTTAAAAAAAAATTGGCCACAGTACTTTGCGCCGCTCATTTATTTCCCGAGGGAATTGGTCATTGAGACGAAACTTGGTGCCTCTCAGTTCCCTTCCTTTGTTTTTCACCAATTCTTTTTGTTGAAAGTGTTTGAATTTTGCAATAATAGCATGGGGACCGAGGTCTTTGCTTGCTCCGAAGCGGTGAACGCGGTGAAAAGTTATCTTGTTCACCGTCTCCGGTTGGAGTTTGAGTTCTCGCCGCACTAAGTCTTTAATCAGTGTTTCTGGATTATCAGGCGTGTTTTCCGGAATTCCCGAGAATATTAGATTGTCACGCATACTTCTAGTTTGTATATCCAGGATGGTTTCTTTCATAGTCTTATTTTCTTTCAAGACATAATCCATCTGGTTGGTGAGAGTTTTCACTGTGGTTTGGAGTTCAGTATTGTGTTTTTGGAGCATGTCAATCTGGTGGTGGGTGAACTCCAGGCTAGCGCGTAACTCTTTTATATCATGATGTAATAAGCCAAGGACATCAAGTTTTTTGTTGATGGAAGCGAGTACACTAACCTCGATTTTAGTGGCGGTGAGATCATCCGTGCTAGTGGAGGAGTCTGCCTTCCTCCTCTTCACTGGGTTGGTGGTTTTTGTTGGCTTGTGAGTGTCGTCTTCCATTTCGCACTGAGAGAAGTAATCGTCGATGAATCTCTCCAGGTCCTCCACGCTGAGATTTGTGTATTTGTAATCCGATTGGGAAATAACCATTTTTGATTCTCGGATTTCGATAAATTAGGCGGTTTATTGTTGTTTTTTAAATATATAATAAAGGCTTGCGTGTCAAGCAGATGCGCGCTGCCATGTTGAATCTCCCACCGCAGGGTCACATTCTCAGAGCTCACGCATGCTAAACCCTCTATCCTTTATCAATCTTAACATGTGATTTGCGGTGATGGAATTCACCCTCGGCACTTATAGAATTCAGATGTCTCTATATGACTTTATTAGTGGATAATTCCGTCAGCATGAGAGAAGAATCAGACCCAAGCATTTAGTAATAAGTAAGTAATAAGGTTTAATAGAGGTTGATGCGGAAATTCGCCGGAACTCAAACAGTATTGTGCTACAAGTATTTAACACAATTGGGATGGCAGGTATGCCATCCGCTAAGTTACGGCTTGGTGGGGCATGCCCCATACCTATACAGCAACAAGAGTTTGGCACTTTTCAGGGTTTCCTACAGAAGTAACCACAATGACCATAGACTCTCAGCCCTTAAAAACATTAACTTCTGTATGTTCTGACCTCATGTAACCGGCATTCAGATACAACTTCACACATCCACACAATAAAGCCCCAAACTTGGGTTATTTTGCCATTTTTCTCCTTCCTCTTCCACTTATTCTTCTTCCCATTTTCCTGCCAAACTGCCTGCGTCCGTCGCGATGTTATCCAATGGGGAGAATTATTATTTGAGGGTATGGTCCGTATACCTGCTCATCAAGCTTATTGTCCAATAAAAACGCTTCATACTAATGTTTTTTAATATTAATGTAGCTAATGGCTTCATGCTTTCCAAGAAGCTACTGTGGCCTTGTGGTTAGAACTGCAGTCTCTCACTAGGCAGGACAACCGAAAAATGTATTTCGGGAAATCAACATAAATATTGTGCTTAAAATGTCAGTTTAACCTTAAATAAATGTATTATGGACAATAACTGTCCTCATATGTAATTTTAATGTGATATACGGACTGTTTTTGCGCCTTTTAAATGCACATTTTCCCAACATTCGATCAATGATAAGAGTAGGACTCTGACGGCACCGAACACAGATCAGCGCAGCCAGTATTCTGTTCTATTCAGTGTCTCGCGGTCATTCTGGCAGTTGACTTGATCAACTGTTAGAATTCTGAAACACTGTCAGGTCAGTATTTTCGCTGGACACTCTGTATATCCCGCCTTATAACTTAAAAGTCCCAGCTTATTGGTGAAAGGTTTAAACGGATTCTGAAGATTGACATTTCAGGCTCCCAATTATGCTAACGGTGATGAGCGCACTATTACGTTTAGGTAGCCAATAACACGGCTGAATGTTTCTGACGTAATTTACATAGGCACTCTATGCCCAGATCACAATGTCCAATCGACAGTGACCAAGGGAAGTTGATAACGATTCAGAAAATATATAACTTTTAACGATTTAATTCCATCTTCTACTGGGATTTTGCCGTTTATCGAGGGTGTGACAGAAATTTTCGGTGCCACTGACCACAATCGAACGCTTTCACTTTTACAATTCGATTGAACAAGTAACGTTAGAAGTAAATTTTTCATGGGTTAGTACTATTGGTTTCTGTTAGCTTCACCATTCTAGCCTCATATGGTGAACAATAAAGGCTAACAATAAACTAGCATTTACTTCTTGTAAGTTTGATCACCACAGCAATGAAGTAAAAAAGTCAATAAACTACGTTTTCTGTCAGAAATGTATTGTCAAGCTCACGTGAATTCACTGCTGTCTACGTTCTAAAGCTCCGGTTTGCCCTCCCTACTCTCACACAGTGGATTGTGGGTTCGAGCCCAGCAGGGCACGTGTATTTTCCACAAAAACAATGTGCAACTGTTAAGTACTTTTCATTTCTTAGACTGTTATTATTTTCACATTGACACATTAACATATTTTTATTGCAAAGGCAAAAGAGGTTTCCAATATTAACTGTTCAATGTTTCACTTGTATTTCACTTGTACTATATCACACCCTCCCCAAACCGGACGCTCGCTCTTGTCTGGTTTGGGGAGGGTGTTACGCTCTGCTCTTGCGGTCATGACTGACTGACTGTGGAAACCCCTTGCCTCGGCCAACATTTCTTTATTCATTAATTTCTTCACTTCAGCTCTGTTCACTTTATCCTTTTCACACATAACACAAGGTCACCATAAAATTAACTACTAGGAAAATTAAGAATTTACGATAATAGCCTACATTAAGAATTGAGGATAGCCTCTTTTAAGCTGCAAGCCTTTAAGAGATTGGATTTATAAACCGCCAATTCCCCAAACATATCTGATTCATGGTTAGTCACTAAAAAAAATATATAAATAGCCTCTGAATGTGGCTCTAGTCTACGCTACTCTGCTGATAATGTAGCTTACTGCAAACAATCTCTGGTATGTACTTTCTTAGTAGTATCTATTGTTTTCTTTCTGGCTAAGATTCCTGGGAAATATGCGTTCGCCAACGTTAAGCTTCGTTAAGCTTATTCGCCAACGTTACTTCCTGCTTCTCGTCAGGAAGCAGATACAAGCTAGGCTACTACGAAGCGAATCAACATGCATTATAGCCTACATTCATTGCACTACAGAAAACTAAACTAAACCTATCTGTCCCGTACCAAAACGGCTGTATGTCTTTCAGCTAGAATGTGTTTGCGTCTAGCCCATTGTGCATGCATGTCTCCATATAGACTTGGTTCATTAATTTACATGCTTCTTCATGATCCATAGCTCAGGTGGTGCTGTTCATTGTATTTCATTACACATTAAATACTGCTCATCTACAAACTCTTTTAATGTAATTGTGTGCTGTCTGTAATAGGATAACTGTTCTCATTCTTGTCAGTAGAGGGCGTCAGGAAGCAGATACAAGCTAGGCTACTACGAAGCGAATCAACATGCATTATAGCCTACATTCATTGCACTACAGAAAACTAAACTAAACCTAGCTTTATGGTTAAGCGAATGTCTGCATACATTTATTTGGAATGCATGTCTCTCTCTGTGTTTATCTTCATGCATTATTCATCATTAGTTAGCTATAAAAAATAAGTGATATCAGATCAAAAACGTCTACGACGTAAAAAAAGCCAAGTTACTCACGCATAGCCTACATAGCGCTGTCCATAAGTTCTTAATTCCAACTTGCAAAAACTAGGCCTGCCTTTAAAAGTCTTGATATCAAAATGTGGCCAAGTTACAACTAACAATATTGCCTATCGTAGCTCACACTAAATAAACTAGCTCTATTCCAAAGCAATGCTATCCAAACTTTCCTAAATTATTTCATGCAAGTTGGCCCTGTGTTTCTTCATCTTACCATCTCAAGAGAATGTGGTCAATGAAACTGTATGTGCCACATCAAACTGCAAAATGAAAATAATTTATAGTGGAAATACTCTGATTCAGATGTGTTGCACTTAGATGTGTTGCATGTTTGAACAATTGTCTGCATCCACTGCTTTGGGTCTATGAAAAGCACAGAATGAATAAAATTTATTATTATTACTATTATTATTATTATTTATTTATTTGGATTTCTATCAAAACCTGCGTGGTCCTACAGAGCATAGATATCCTTGTGTTCACAAAATTTTTTTGTTTGCAAATATCATAAATACTATTATGTTAAGAAAATTGGTACTATTACTTATTTGCCACCATCTGACCCACAAACATTTGTTTGATACGTTTGTAAAAATGCTTTATGTACGCTATTTTCTAGGTAAAAATATTACACATTTTTATCTGCATTTATTTATTCATCACCCCTTTCTCTATTGTACATGATGTTTCTTCATATACTGTAAATGTCTGTTTGTGAATTGTAAAGAATTCTGTAGCAGCAGTTAACATTTTAAAACCTGTACATTTTCTAAAGTAAACTTGCCAACAAAGTACAACCATATCCTTTCTGGAGTGTAATTATTCATCAACTGTTAAAAACATTCATTGAAATCATATATTTTTCCATGAGGCACAAATCTCTTCACATGCAAAGATGAAGAAACACAGGGCCAAGTTGCATTAAATAATTTAGGAAAGTTTGGATAGCATTGCTTAGGAATAGAGCTAGTTTATTTAGTGTGAGCTACGATAGGCAATATTGTTAGTTGTAACTTGGCCACATTTTGATATCAAGACTTTTAAAGGCAGGCCTAGTTTTTGCAAGTTGGAATTAAGAACTTATAGACAGCGCTATGTAGGCTATGCGTGAGTAACTTGGCTTTTTTTACGTCGTAGACGTTTTTGATCTGATATAACAATACAACAGATACGGGGATATGGCTATATTGATATCACAAATCTATCACGGTATGTAACACCACACATACACTAAACATGAAATAACAGTACGACATCACCTTTCACTGTTGTGGGGTTACAGTAAGACAAAAGTACTGATATTAATACTACTTACACATCACTATTATATCTAGGCTACTAAACACCATACGATAACAATCAACAAAAGGTTGTGCGGTACAACATGATATATGAACATGTTGATATTATTAGGAAATGCAGTGGTACGACTCGACTGGTAGTAGGTAACTGAGAGGAATGGTGGGTTACTTACAAGTCGAGCGCGAACCAGGAAAATGGTGAAGAAAAGAGGAAGGATCTCCAAGGCCCAGTGTATGCACGACATACGATAATGCAGCTTCTGTGTGGAACGGAAAACTCGAAGGTCCAATAGCCCATAGCCCGGTTATTCAATCTTTTTAGTAGAGGCGTAGGTCGCAGGAACTCGCCAAAAAGACGCAGGAATCCAGGTGAAGTGAGAAGAAAAAAGGGGAAAAAAAGAGAGCGAGCCCCTGAGGTCGCCCACCTAAAATACCTGACTGGCTAGAGGGGGGCCTACGTTGCTGTTTGGAGTACCCGCCTTCACCTCCTTGCCACGGTGCCCGTCCGGGGCGGGTCACACTAATTTTAACAAATTAGTAAGGGAATGTGATTAGGTTAGATAACTCTCAAACTCTACAAAATACATGGATATATTTTGTCTCTTGATTTTCGTTATGAATTTTGGGAGCTAACCATACCAAACACGATTACTTTAGGTTTAGTTTAGGGGAAGATTGTTAATTATTCATTAGCAGCGTGGGATGGCAACCTCAGAGACACGGTGCTGCTGGATAATAAGGACTTGCACATGGTTTTATTTATTCGGCTCTGTTAGGAATCAGAAACTGCATTATTGGTGATAATGAATAAGAGGCTACTTTGTCCATTCATGAGCATGAATGGAGTTCCCTTGAAATACTGGGGATGCCCGCTAGGCATCAGTAATGTTCTACGCAGGGTATAAGACCGCTGATTGATTCTTGGGCTGATTCTGGGGTTATACTATGTGGTTGTTAACCCCCCTCCCATTGTTATCTAATGCTTTGATCCTCGGGGCCTGGAGATCCAGAAGGGAAGTGAAAGATAGCATTGGAATGTTACACAGACATAGGGGTATCCTTGGGGTTTTATGCAGGCACAAAGAGTTTCCTACTCAGAAAGAGGACTGGGAAAAGAAAAACTGAATGATAATTGTCCTACAATCTGATCACGCAATAACGACATCTCATCAAACAATAACAACGTGTTATCAAAGTAGTCTAAGACAACTGCATGATACACAACCAAGACAAACGATGTGCATTACGTAATGCTTTTTTATATCCACATAAGAATGTGAATATGTCATGGTTTTGGATTTATAAGGAAGAGCACGTGATGCTACTTCAGCCAATAGAACATGCCATCTATGATGCGACAGAATATTTTTCAAAAACTGTCGTCGTCGCCATCTTTGTTTCTTGCAGCAGCTAGCTAGTTTTAATTTAAAAAATGAAAACTATTTCTTTTACATCTGAATAATCTTCGTATGAAGCTATTTTTTAAATATATGCGTTCTCTATCATTTCACATAAAAATCCCACATAATATTGTTTCATGACTCAGATAGCTACATTAATACAAGGTAGGCCATAAAGCCTGAACTGAATTCGGACTGAATTTGTAACTTAATCCCAGACAGCGCTCTGTCGGGTTCTGTCTGTGGGAGACATTCGCGAGGCCGTTTAAGCAGCTGTTTATGCTGGTGTGGGTTAACTTGTGATGTTCAATGAAGAAAATAAGCTACAAGTAGGATGCAAACGGGACTGCGTTACAGTTTAGCTTGAAGTTAGCTGCGCCGTTTGAACTATTCGCCATCTGAAGAGGATTTCCCGACGTCCGGAGCTTATTCACCGTACAGACTGAAATCATAGTAAAAACTGTCTGGTTTAATTAATTAAGAGTTCCAAATCGGAACTGAGGTTTTCATACGGATGAACAATGATAAGAGACTGCTAAATTGGCATTCTAGGTTTCAGTGACTGATTATCAATTTGTAGCCACTTCTATTGAATCCAGGCTATGCTATGCTAGCTTGGCTGTAAGGATTTATTCTGTTAATTATACCGAATTGGTTTGGGACATTTTATTTTATCTCATTTCTCAAAAATGACATTGCTAAATAATAAGGGGATCCCGCATTTAATAAATGAAAAAATATCTTTGATTAAGAGCTCTCTGGTATCTATGGGAATTGTAAACGCAGGGCATTGCGAATGCGTGTGATGTTTTAATGTTAGCTAATCGCTAATTGTGTTTTTGTCAGCCGGTTTAGCTAGAAACTGTTTCAATATTAAAATGCAACGTGGCCACTTTTGTTTGGTACTTTGTACTGGTTTCCCATAGCTATCAGATAAACATTGTATTTAAGGTATTCCTAATAACTGATCACTATAGCTGTACTATGGAGGATATTTATTAGATGGAGGCACCATGCTCATTTATTATAGAAAACACATTTAGAATTATTGTATTTTATTTTACATGTCCAAGTACATTTACACCCAGTTCATAGTTCAAGTTGCAACACCTGCCCAAGGCATTAGCACTGAAGAACCCAGGTCCCATATCTCTCTTCAAATAGGTAAGCCAGTTTACACCATCATTGTGGAGAAGTGGGGTCACATATATACACTACTCACAAAAAGTTAGGGATATTCGGCTTTCGGGTGAAATTTCAGGATGAACCTAAAATGCACTATAACCTTTACAGGTGAAATTAATTTGACCTTCTCTAAACTTTTGAATGCACATGTCCAACTATTCAATGTTTCAGTACTTTTTGCACAACTTGCTGTTCTCTAACAAGGAGCTGAACGGCAAAATTCACAACAGGTGTTTGATCCATGAATCGACCAATAAATTTCCTGGTTCAATTAGAATTGGTATGTAAACAGTCCTCTTCATCATGCTGTTCACATTTTGACATCATGAGACCAAGACGACACCTAACAATTGATCAACAGTACCTCGCCATTGCGAGGCTTCAAACAGGATGTTCTCAGAGGGAAGTGGCCACTGAGCTTAGAATGTCACAGAGTGTCATCAGCAGGTTGCAACAGAGATACAGAGAGACTGGAAGAGTCACAGAAAGGCATAGAAGTGGACGTCCTTTGGCCACATCCCACACTGATGACCGCTTCATTGTGAACAGTGCCCTGTGGAACCGGATGATGAATGCCACTCAACTCCAGGCACATTTAAGGGAGGTGAGAGGCACCCAAGTGTCACGTCAGACCATTCGAAACCGTTTACATCAGCGTGGTCTGCGTGCTAGACGACCTGCAAGGGTACCTGACCACACCACCAGGCACAGGCGTCATCGTCTTGCATGGGCCAGGGAGCATTTACGCTGGACGAGGGACCAGTGGGCCTCAGTGCTGTTCTCTGATGAAAGTCGATTCACGTTGAGCAGAAATGATGGCCGCCAACGATGTTGGAGACGTCAAGGAGAGCGCTATGCATCAGCCACTGTTGTCACCAGACGACCCTTTGGTGGTGGCGGTGTTACAGTGTGGGCAGGTGTGTCTAGTCAATACAGAACTGCCCTACACTTTGTGAATGGTACAGTGACAAGTCCATACTACCTGAATAACATCATTAATCCAGTCATTGTGCCCCTGCATGAACAACACAGGCCTAATTTCATCTTCATGGACGACAATGCTCCAGCTCATCGAGGTCGCATCATTAGGGAAAGGCTGCTGGAGACTGGGGTACCTCAAATGGAGTGGCCTGCACTTTCTCCAGACCTGAATCCCATAGAAAACCTATGGGATCAGCTGACTCACCGTGTAGAGGCTCGTAACTCTGTACCCCAGAACCTCAATGACCTGAGGGCCGCCCTTCAAGAAGAGTGGGATGCCATGCCTCAGCAGACAATAAGTCGACTTGTGAACAGCATGAGACGTCATTGTCAAGCTGTAATTGATGCTCAAGGGCACATGACAAGTTATTGAGACATTGACATTTTTGTTGTGGTATACCCACCACTGTTGTTGGCTTTTGTTTCAATAAATTGTTTGAGATGAGGAAATCACCATTGCATGCTTCTACTTAAATGCCCTACTTTCATGATACGTATAATATCACTGTAGCGTGAACTTACATTTTCCATAAATTTCACCCGAAAGCCAAATATCCCTAACTTTTTGTGAGTAGTGTATATGTGAGACCTATATGTCAGGTCGATTTAGCAAGCATTAGCCTACAGACATTGGAAAAAAAACACAGCTTTCCATTTCCCTGTTGTAGGTTTTATTCAATTCAATTCAAGTTTAATTTAATTTAGTAGGTGACGTTTCTGAAATGTTGGCTACTTGTATCTGTCCATTTTCTTTATGGAAAAAACTGAGAATACAGTTGTGCCTATTGAACCCCATATCAGGATGCTGTTTTTAGAGACATTGCTTTCATTCCACTGCAAAACTGTAAATATTACAGTAGGCCTATAATATTAGGCTACAGTAAAGTATTGCAATGTATTATCCAGTAAATATTGTAATATTTTATTAATACTGTAGTAGGCTAAATACAGTAAACTATCGCAATTTCTTGTACAGTAGTTATTGTAATACTGTGTTAAGTAAGTGTAACCGTATAGAAAGAGAGAAGCTTACTTTTACTCAGAAGTCCAAGGTGAGATTTGAACCCCGCTCCTCTCACTCGCAAGCGAACGCGTTACCAATCAGCTAAAGACGACATCGCCGATAGCTAAGGATAACGTCGTTATTTTGACCCTGAGGGTTGCGTCGCCAGAGAGTGTTGTCACGGTAACCTGCTACAAGGCCTTCGCTTTACTGCACCTCACTGTGCTTACTAGCGAACTAGCCGAGCTACACCCGCTACATAAGCAATAATCCACGACGAGGCGTGGATTACGTAAACAATAATGACCTCGGAGCCGGGCATTACACAGTTTAAATGCCCTCCGCGTCAGGCATTTAAAACGGTGATTAAAATGTTGCCAGTGCTACTTCAGAGCCGGGCGGTTACACAAATTAAATGCCCACCCTCCAGCCAATCAGAATCGAGTATTTATCCAAGCCATGATATAAAGAAAATTGCATGAAACCGCAACTCAATTTAGGCCAATATCCCTCTCTCCGTCCTGCTTTTTAAAAATGCTTTGGTCGCGCAGCCTATTTTAAACAGCCCAGGTTAAGGAAATTGCATTTCACGATCTGCATCATGAGATGGGAACATCTGAAAAAAATAGCCTACTATAGATACAGAGTTTGTTTGTAACTTGTCATATCTAAGACATTTCGTTGGATAAAACGTTCTCGCATTCGTAATAGTGCAGCAGATAAGTGAAAAAATCTTTCAAATTGTGATACAAGCACCAAAATTGGCATGGACACTCCTCTGGGACTACTTTTTCAAAAAAGCCCATTAGCCACCTAAAAATCCAAGATGGCTGCCATTTCCAGTCTGAAAATACCATTTAAAGTACAAAATCTGACAGGGTAGTCCAATTTTAATAATGTTTTTGTACCAATATATCTTTTTGACCATGCAGAAACTGAATTTACAGCTCCAAAACTTCTCAGAAGCTTTTTTTATACCATTTGAAGCACATTATATGGAAGAATTACACACAAAATACAAAATACTACAACATGAATACCAAGTTTTAGCAAATGTTTTGTTGTCATTTTTGCCTGTACATAGGGGATGTCTAACATACTGAATTAACTGCATTTAACTACCTGGACTTAGTCTGCACATTTGCAGTTGCACAAAGCTGTGCAGGGAAGGCCAAACCGATAGCACTTGCACCTGCCACTGCATTCTGTCTTGCAGCCACACTTTGTCAACTGTTGACAGCTCTGTGCAATCGGTGGGAGCACTGTCCAGAAGATCTGTCACAGGTCACCTTGCTTTGTCCATCCCCAGTTAGCAGGACTTTTTGTTTCCATCTGGCACACAGTGGCCTGGCCCCATATGCAACCTGCCTGGTAGGCTGCACGCTTGGCATGCTGGATTAGAGCTGCCCGAGTTGGAGGAATGGCTTCATAAGGCTTTTGCTTTCGAGCAAACATGTCAAGCCGTGCATCGTCAATTCCTGCGGCTGTGCTGGACCTGTCATACATTGTGATGACAAACTTCTCCAGGACCTGAAGGTCTCCATCTTCAACTGTTGGTGGGTACTTACTGAGTTTCATGAAAACATCAGAGGCCTCAGTGCATACATCCCAGGTTTGCCATGCAGACTTCTTCCCCTTCCCACGGAAGGCCGATACAACATCACAGCCAGTGAAAGCATGGAAAAAGAGAATGCCTCTGATCTTCTCTGGTCCAACTGACAGGCTGAGCTCATGAATGGGAATCCACCTCAGGTTCCCTCCTTGACCAAAAGCAATCCACAGCTTCTCCAGACCAAGCTCCTGCAGAGAAGAACACTGACTGCTATGACAATGACATCTGTGTCACTGGCTTTGACAATGAGATCTGTGCTACCCTCTGCTGCAGCATGTTTGGCATGTATGAAGATGCGAGTGTCAGCCTCTTCATGGTTACTCGGAGCCACGTCATCCAGACTGGTTGCTTGGTTGCTATTCTCTTCCTTTGTCACGATAACCGTGTTTGGAGTGTGCATTCTCACAATTTTGTCAGCCAGGAAGTTGAAGAGCTCAGTCTTGTTGTCATTTTCTCTCAAGAAGCTCCGCCAGTTTCAGGGGACTTTGCCGTTGTCTGTTACTCTGCGTCTGGCTCCCAAGCCACGCCTTGACCTTGTTTCAGCTTTCAGACTTGCTTTTCTGTAGACATCAAACACAATGTCCGTTCTCTTGTACTTGGAAGAGTACACTTGTATTGTGGGGAGCACGTCTAGTGCGGCATATTCATCAAATGTCTTCAAGGTCTGTGGTGGCAGTGAGTTGATCAAAGCTGAATCATCAATGATGATGCCATCAGCTTTTGGTTCAGTGTCCGGCAGTGTAACCAGGTCCTCAAAAATGGCAGCAAGCTGGGACTTCTGGCAGGTGTGGAGTTTTCCGCTGTCACTCAATGCAGCTGAGAATTATTGATTCTCGTGCCGAAAGAACTCCTGTAGATCGCACTCTCTGGACTGGCAGGAAATAAAGAGCTTAGAGAAGAGTTGGCAGTCCTCCTTCAGCACCTTCTGCTTCGGATCACCAAAGTCCAGTTCTTGTCGAAAGAAGTCCATCTTGTTCCTTTTGATTGGCTCATAGAAAGTGCATTTCTCTTTGCTTTCTAGATCCTTCATGAATTCCTGGAATTTTATTCTGCCCTTCTCATAGTGTGTGCCAACCATTTCAGCAGCACTGGAGTGAGCTATGTCTTTGGTGTCCAGTGTGAGTAGGTCTCCAGTCTCTTCCTGGAATGGATTGCCCATGTCATTCATTGCCTTGTACAGCCTGTCTGCTTTCTCAAAGAATACTCTTTGCACTTGCTCTGTCTGTTCATGGTGCCTGATATGCTTGCTTGCATCTTTGGCTTCTGATGCTGCCTCATACTGAGCAACCAGGTGACTGACTTCAGGCCCAGCTACCATCCATCTTCTCAGCGCTGATGGGTCTTCAGTCACACCGACTGCACCACCGTCACCTTTGATGAGTGCATTGGCTTGCTCGTGAGCCTGGTCGATTGCCATTGCCGAGAATTCCCGGCTCGATTTGTGTACAACAAACTTTCCATTGTGGAATTCCAGAGCCAGCTCAGGATGTATCTGGTGTAGGCTCAGCATGTCCCTTAGATGAACAGGAAGCCACCGTGCATAGTTAACATTGTTGTTGGCGAAGAAATAGGGTATCAGCTCAGACAGGGCTTGGCAGTAGAGGGTGAAGTTGGCTTCCCTGAATGCGCGGATCAGGGAAAAGATCACTAGTTCCATTGACAGTACCAAATCCCAGAACTGAAACTGGGGACTTTGCTGTTTGTACCTCTCACACCAGTCTTCGAAGCTGAGCACTCTGTCAGGGTGTTCAGTTGAGTCTGTGCAGTAATCAGTGTAGGCTGCCTTTAGCAGTTTGTACAGACAGCATGCTGATCTCAAATCTGGAATATCACTTGCTAACACCTTGTTCAACATGTATAAAATCATCTGCTAAATACCTAAACTGTAAACTGTATAAGTTACGGTAGCTCAAGCTTATTCGGTGCCAATGGGAAACTAACATACGCTAGTTACATGCTAAATGTTAACTTCATAATCCAGGGGGAATGCTTTTTTCCAGCACAAAATACATGGCTAATCGAGTCATCGAGCACTGTTCTGATATATTGCCTTTATTGATTAGTTAAGCCCTGCCCCCTCACACCCCCCACAATTAGTGATTGTGTGCTCCAACAGAACTAGTCCATCTCATTATCACCCATGGTAAGGATAAGCCACAAATCAGCTGTGGAGACTGCCACCTACAAGTTCATAACAGTGTCATCTTCAGAGATATATATAGGAAACTTCTTCCGTAAACAGAGGTATATTGAGGCTACAACATTATATAATTCTGACCATGTAGGACTATTCAGGAGGTTTGGGGGAGGGGCTAAAGCGCTTCAAAAACAGCATGTTATCTAACCCTAACCCTCATATGACAACAATCCAGATGTATTTGGTAGGTAAAATAAGGTCTACACTAGCGCAAATCCAAACGTATGACTGTGATTAGGAAAAACATCAATACCTTGAAAGATTTTTCCCACCAAATAAGCAAAAAATCAAAAGACTTGATTTTATCCAGGTTGGAGTCTCAAAGGGTCTCAGAAACTACACCTCAAAGAGGCTGTAGCCAGACAGAGGTGGAAATTAAACTTTGTCGTAGGACAAAACTAAAGACATTTTTGGAAAGGCTTTGACCTAGAGAGTAACGTATGTCAATTATTTTGCCCTGACACCCCAGGGGACTCAGTAGCGCCCCCTAGAAGGGCAAAACTGGCCAAACTTCAAACGCTTCTAATTCTAGACATATCGGGTAGATATTTAACAGGATGATTAACTAACTAGTCTTTCATAAATAATGTCAGAGCCAGCCTTCAAGCTCTAACAGAAGGGCCTGAATAAAACGTTTGATGCTTAATCATTTGATACTTTGATGATTCAATTAGATGATCAATTGGGATTTTAACTGATGCTATATTGAACATAAATTTTAAGCCCCAGGTCAATAGGATTACTATTTCTTTAGTTATTGGTACTAATAGTTTAGAACTACAATTCCCCAAAAACCCGAGAGCGCTACGTAATGGATGGCCTGTGAAAAGATGGCGCCGTCTGTAGTCCGTTATGAGAAATGCTAGCACTGAAAATGCATGGGTTTACATTTCATTCTGTGTAGCACGATAAAAGTCGGACAATCGAAAGAAAGCCGTGTTAAGCCATTTTCTTTACATTAAAGTTTATGGTTAAGCCTAACTGCATTGGACATAACGTTATTTATGCTAACCTTCCAATATCCAGTAGGCTATCAGATCGGCTGACCAGACGTCCTGGCTTTACCCGAAAATATTCGTTCGGACAGACGGACACTTGCGCTCTGTTTATGCGGTCTTAAAGTGCAGTAGCTATCACCAGCTATAGCCATTATCTGGCTTTGATGCTCAACTTCAGTTCCTTAATGCGTTTGATTTCTTTTGAGCGATGAGAGTGCTGCACACATCGACATAGCTACAGAGCAACATAAAATGGTAAACGCCACAATAACTTTCCACGTTGGCCTAAAGCTACAATGTTATATCCTACAATAAACGGGAGGACTCGCTCTTCTTCGCAAACATTTATCGCATAATGCAGTACTGTGTCATGCTGCTAGACAAAATATGGGCTATTTCTGCATGCCATGGATTGAAGGTGAAACATATAAACGGCTAATGTTTGACCAACCTTCATATTAAAACATTTCTTTCCAGTCCAGCGCCCACCACAGACCCACTGAACAATCGATGTTATGTGAAAACCAAAACAATAAATACATAGATACATTTTACAGAAACGTTATGTGTATGATTAGATTCACAAAAATAATGATTATTGCGTTCACTTGTTTATTTTTCTTAATCCGCCGTCCGTGGAATAGGCAAGCTACACCGGTAGATCCCGAGTCCCGACCGCTCTCTCAAACTTTCCGTGAACCAGCCTTGCGCAGCTAGCTAAGGTGAGGTTTAGCCTAAATTATGAAACATCGTGATGGAAATGGCCACTGAAAATTTTTGCCTATTTTGCAAGTATAGGAATGTCCATGTTGGACTGATATAATGAACTATAGTGAACTATTGTGTCTTTAATGTTGAAGGCTTCGTAGGCTAACTTTACCTTGTTGAAATCGCCTCATAGCCTTACCACAAATGCAAATTCAGATAAATGAGCCGCGAATAGTTACTAAAATGTTTAATAGCCATCTCGTTAACTAGCGTTATTAACAAACTTTGATTAACGTCACCGTTATGTTGGTCAAAGCTGTACGTGAACAAAACAGGCTTAGCCAACAAGCTAGCCTATGATAGGCTGTCATATGCATCGTCGAGAGGGGTGTAAATTTAGGTTGACAGACATGTCAATTTAATTCAATTTATCCCTAATTTAGCCAGTTTTACCCGGATATAGCCTGGCTACATCCTAGGACTAATGTTACGATGGTCGTTTTTCATCAAGCGTCAGCGGGGAAATGTTAGTAAAGCTGGAGGATTGCGTCTGTTGAGTTAGCAGCGGGTGGGTCTGCGAGCGGAGCCCTCAGCCCAGTGCACCAGCGAACGCTACTCCATTACATTACATTACATTCATTTAGCAGACGCTTTTATCCCAAGCGACATACAGTAAGTGCACACAGAGACATCATCAAGATCACTACAGAACAGACAAGACAAAGCACATCCTTCCCATAATGTAGCACCTATCCCTAGTAATGAACGTTGACTGTAGTTCACAGTAAGCTTTGGGTAAATCAGCAATACTACACTTCTATTCTAAATACTATTATAAACTATAATAAACAGACAGGAAAACACAGGGAACTAGTAAACAGGGAACTGATATTCCTAGGTGAGGATATCAGTCAAGGTGGAGTCTGAAGAGGTGTGTCTTCAGGCCTCGACGGAATGCAGGCAGGGTTGGAGTAGAACGTAGGGGAGCGGGAAGTTCATTCCACCACTGAGGAGCTAATGTGGAAAAACTCCGCAGTCGGGACAAGCGAGAGCCTTTGACACGGAGGGGGGGAAGTACTCCAGCCAACTCGTCCGCTGACCCGCTATCCTCTTGCTATCTGGGCAGTTTTTCACAACACGAGACGGCATTTCATCAACTTTTCAACATGTTCACTGTGGTAGGTTACTAATAATGTAACGCATCTTGAGATGTGAAGTATGTCCTTAGAAATATTACACATTTGAAAACCATTTCATTATTATGCACAAGATAGCTGTTAGCTAACCAGCTACAGTCAGCTACCGCGCTGTATGCTCCTTGCGAGCTGACCACCATAGTTCAGTGGAGATGAGATTTCATTTGAGGCGAAAATGCAAATAGGCCTCCCCACGTGATTGTACTGTGACGTAACTAGGATTACCACGTGAGCATGTTCCAGATCTCATCGGTTTGTTCTTAACCAATCAGAGTTCAGTGCACCTACTCAACACTCACCGATGAGTTTAAAATTTTTTTTTTATTTCTGTGTAGCCTAAAAAAATTTTGGACCCAGGAAAAATGTAAAATGTCATTGCCTGCTTCTATTGATTACCATATTGTGAACTTTTGAGACCTAGATTGGGCTGGGGCGACTATGTTGACTTTCACAACGCTCCATTGGAAATACATGACAGAGCTCATCTGTAATACTATTTCCAGGCCATGGCAGCCATCTTGCAGCAGTGCCATTGCAGAAGAACCAAATTGAATAGGGCTGAATGGAAACACGTGACCACGTTGCCTTTCTAGTTCGTATATAGTTCTGTGTAATTAACGTTACATTAACCCACCTCCCTCCGTGAAACTTCCCGTCTGAATAGGGCTTAAGTACCTCGGTGGATCATAACGTTAGTTTTTTTACTGTGACCAGCCACAGAACAATACGACAAAACCATTTCCAAGGCATGGTTTATTTGGCAAGATCTTAGCTAACTATTCTTTTCGATATATTATCTGACTAGTGAGTGATCCTAATGTTACTAGCTAGCACCACAGAGGGATGGAAAAAAAGTGGGGAAAGAGATTGGGAGAGGGATAAAGTTGGTATAGGGAAAAGGAAACACTTTCGCTAACTATTCCAATTCAGTGGATCCAGTGCCATTTAACCCCTTGGCGCAGATGGCAAATTTCACCTATTTAGGGGTGCTCTGTTTAAGGCTTTATAACTCCAGGTGTGAGCATCACATAAACTTGGTAAATGGCTTAAATGAAAGAAGACAGGTGTACCATTTACAATACAAACTTAGATTTGTTTATTTTCATAATTTAAGTCAAAATAAAGTGCCACAAATGCAAAGAAACTTAGGAAAAAAAATTTTTTAAATAGTTTTTTTTTATTTTGCTGAGAGCTACATAAGTGAAATCGGTAATATATATACATTTCCTGGATCATAAACTCCATGTCCACAAGTTTTGCAAAATCTGAGGATGATATGCAGAACTACTAAAGGTCTATGATGCAAAATATAGCAGTGTATCCTGTTGTCCATTAGTGTCTCCAAATCTATCCAAATGGCTAAATTGTGCACTGCTGCAAATAAAAATAAAAATAATAATATTTAACTACAAATCAACAGTTTGGTCTCATAAAACTCACTTGTGCATAATTTCCAAGTGAGAATTATATATTTTCAGCAGTATAGGGGGGTAGATATCTATGGGTCCAAAACCCCTATGCAAAACATGTCATAAAATGAATAAAATTAGTTTTGTACATTATAACTAGGGGTGTCACGATACCGATTCGAAATCGAAAATCGATCGAAATGAGCGTTCGATTTTGAACTTCGCAATCACAAGCTGGTTCGCGATTCTCCCAGTTTTTTTTTTCTCTCCACCCCCGCCCCCCGCGCGCTCTTCTTAGCCTTTCATGTGATGGGTAAAATGTTAAAAAAAAGTAGCCTACTTGGCCATCTCTAATGTAAGCGTTTCCGACAAAACGAAACTTGACTCCTTCCACTGCATTTTGTTCGTCCACGCAGGCATGCGTCCGAAGAAAAAAAAACAACGATATTTCAAAGAAGACACAGCTGCTAGTTAACGTTAGCTTACCGGTAGCCTGCATTACTTTTCGACACACCATGGCCACTGCCGGAGTCGGAGATGGAGAAATAGAACTGGAAAATCCTCCTGCTTCCCTCAAGTCACCGGTGTGGCAACATTTTGCCTTCCCCGTGAGTTATATAAACAACGAACGCGTCATTGACAAAAAAACGAGTTTGTCGGCTATGCTACAGACGAGTACCATACGCCACCTCAGGCAACACGTCAAATATGGCTGGACACATTCGCAGGCATCACAAAGAAATAGATTTGACTGGGAAAAAAACATTGACACAGGCAACTCTTCCATTCTCATTTAGAATTTGAAAATGTAAATGACAGTTGTCAGGGCATGAAAAAAAAAGTGTAAATAGTTAATAGCGTGGTACATGTTCAACTGTTTATTATTTCAGATATTAGTTTGTTAAAGCTCTTAACTGTTCAAAGAATGTGAACACGCTCATCTTTTTAAAGAAGAATTTGAAAATGTAAATGACCGTTGTCAGGGCATAAAACCAATGTGTAAATTGTTAATAGCGTGGTAAATGTTCAACTGTTTATTATTCTAGAGTCTAGTTTTGATAAAGCTCTTAACTGTTTTGGTGTGTTTAAATATTATCATATTTTTGTTATTATTTATAATTGTTATTATTCAAATAAAAGTTACTTATTGAGAAACAAGTATTTTTCTTTACAAATCAAGACTCGATAGTCTAACAATGGCATAGCCATTAGTTAGACTATAGTGCTGGGAAAAAAAATAGTGCTGGGAAAAAAATCGAAAATCAAATCGAATCGTGACCTTAAAATCGAAAGTCAAATCGAATCGCGGATTTGGAGAATCGTGACACCCCTAATTATAACGCATACACATTTGCTCCCTCTGGTGGCTGAAGGTAAAAAACATTGATATCACAGTGTTATATACACCTAAATATGTTGCCTAATCATTCACTCTTGTACCTCAATAAAACATCACTTGTCCCTGTACTCTACAGTATGTATACTTTTGTCCTGGGATTGCATTTTTCTGTATTCTTTTAATCTTTTAAGTTTTCCTATTCATAATAACTCCAAGGAAATTTTTACCTTAATCTACCACATATCAGCGCAACAGTAAATTGGAATGAGCACTTGTCATGCCCTAAGAGACTCGTATACGCCATAGCCTATATTATGTATGATAACATGAACATAAAATAGTTTTCCACCATCTGTAAAATGCTGCCAAATATTCTATCTTCAATGAACATCGGTAGCCTACTTCACAAATACATTCAGCTAACGATTGCACTACAGTATGTGAAATGCACTCAAAATGCGAAAATAACAACAGGGCTATCAAACATATTGGAAAGACAGTGCTCGAGTGGAAACACGAACGTACGTATGTAGCCAGCGAGACCAACGGTATTTTAGACGCAAAAATACTTACATATCGCAAAAGGGAAATTCCCCTGCATAATGCGTATTGTATATCGCTTGCGTAATACTAGACAGTTAAAACGAAAACTGCCGTTACGCTGGGCTGTAGTAAATTGCTCAAAGCACCCAAAAAGACTTGGCATATACCGTTGCGAAGGTTATAATGTACTCTATTGGATAAAAAAGCCGACAATTAAACCAGAGTGAACTGTAATGCATGAGACAAGCTTACAGGGCATGGGGCTATTACGCGGCGACGTTTCAGATAGTGTAATAGCGGTATAAAGTTGTATATTTCTCAAACCGATTGTACCAGACAATAAATGACAACTGAATTTTGAAAGGAACATCTCAATGTGTAAAACCAATGGTAGGATTGTATATTTATTTCATATTTAGTAGCATATATTGCTAGTAGAATACATGGTAGAATGAGATAGTACTTTCACAGTTTATTTTGCATTTGAGTGAGCAGGGCTTTTCACTGCTTTTCTGGCATACGATCAGGCTATTGTTGGGTTTATCTCGTTGCTATGACGTTATTCTAATTTTATATGATGAATAAATATATTTATGAACTCAAACATAGACGCTATTGTCCACTATGTCACGCATAGGTAGGTATAGACTAGGTGGGGGGTTGCTTGATAAATGGACTTGCTACAGGGAAATAGTGGCACTTAGAAACTACGTATTCGGCAGAAATCGTCACGAACCGTCTACCAATACATTTAAAACACAGAGTTTGTGATTTCCAATAATAGTTCGGCTGCAGTAGCAACGAATGTCTCAGTTGAGCAAAAAAGGTCCCGCCGGCGGGTCTTAGAAAGAAATGTGTCCAAGTTTTATACGGCAGCTTACATCACGGACTGTGACGGACGATTATGTGAAACTCCATAAATTTTTCACTTTGAAATCCATCTTTGGGCAAAGGTTTTTGCTCTGTGACTTCTGAGGCCTATTGGTTGTTCTGAGGCCTATCCAGTTGCTGTCAACTGGAACCCTTTTCGACTCCACCCTTTTTTTCAGCATACAAGAATAAATAGATATAAATAGACTGAAATTGAACGAGATTGCAATGGAATTGATTCCTAGTGCATTTTTGGTGCTCAGTACATACCTTAATAGCCATAAATAACGTGGTCATAAGCCTTTTACTGATTTTCCTTGTCAGTCACTTTAAGATATCTTGCGTGTCCGTCATTCTTCTACTAGTTTCCAGTGGCCTGTGAGCTACTCTTCCCCTGACTGGCTGTATGTCTCTGTCTAGAGTAATTTTGATTGGTGCATATACGTGTGGATTCTTTCCCTATCATACATGGGAAAATAGTGCCAAAATTATTTTTATTTTTGTGTATCCACAGCTTGAGATTTGTAGTTTGCAATTTGTAGTTTGAGATTTGTAAAACAGGATTTGTAGTTTTGCGATGCGTTAAACACGTGTGAGTTGTGAAACACGTGTAAATAATATCGGCACTAAATTCACTCCATAAGTATGCTGCAACTATGAGATGTGTTTAGCTAATTAATCTGGGGTAGAATCCGTACGTTAGAAACCGCAGCAATAATGTCATTTCTCACACCAATGGCACTATTCTCAATGCATATATAGTGCGGAAAATATGATTTAAACATTTGATACACTACTTTACGACTTAATACTTGTTTTAGGATGATGTTTTGAATTTCATATGGTAATAATTTACATAAGGTTACATGTATAACAATACATAATAAAGTATCAATTAAACCTCCCAGTGTAAAAAACTAAGGGAATTAATCACCAAAACTATGTTAAGTGAAATGTTTGCGTTTCCTGAAAGCCTCAAAAGACAGGAAATGAAATTGATCAGCCTTATCATTAACATCAGCCTGCTCTCCATCAAGGTGTATCAGCACAGAGCTTTGACAACTCCTGCAGCGCTTATATGTCTACTTCAGACAGCATGTAGGCCTACTCACCACAACATACAATTTAATTCACTTAATCACACTAGTTTAAAAAATTGTGTGCTACATACCAACAGTTTGTGGACAAGCTCTGCTGAAAGAGTGATACAAGATATGTGGTCCCAAATAGGACACATGGGCATGTTCGAAATGAAGCATGCTTTATAAAAGTGCAAAATCTTTTATCCACAATAGACAATATACTGTACAGAGCACCTACACCAAGAGTATGAATTAGGCCCTTTATAGAAAGTTTGAATGTTAAGGAATCTGCCCAGTGGTGAGTACAGTGGTGAGTGTTTTTAAGTAGGTTACAGTAGACATATACAGGGCTGTAGCAGTTGTCTCTGTGTTGATGCACCTTGATGGAGAGCAGGCTGATGTTAGCGTTAGGGCTGATCAATTAAATTTCCTGTCTTTTGAGTTTTTCGGCAAATGCAAACATTTCACTTAAAATGTAGATTTTGTGATTAATTTTACAATGGATGGTAATCATTTTTCTGCAATAGAAAGCAATGTCAGGCATGTTTTCATACAGTATAGAATTCAGCAAGATGATGGTATCATATTATTTAAAAATTTTGGTACCACTGTACTTTTAATTTAGTTATACTGCGCAACACGAACACACACACACACACACACACACACACACACACACACACACAGACGCATGTACACACTCTTGATTCTGTGATTTGAGTGAAGTCTGTGGATGCCGTTTGGAAATTCTCCAGCCCTTATGAGAAACAGGAACAGGGATTGGGCTTTTACCATGTTGACAATAATGAGATGCAGAGGGGCAGTATAAGGAAGTTTTTCATTAACAGGGGGGGATGGGGGACAGGGGGTATTGCAAGGGCTGTGGACTCAGGGAACACTTTTTGTAGCCTCTGTAGCCTCAGAAGCATAGTCATATCTCTCTGTCTCTTTTCTTTCCCTCTCTCTTTCTCTAACTGTTTCTCTCTCTCACTCTAAATATATCCCCTTTTTCTTTTTTCAGGTGTTTTGGGGTTACTGCATCAATGCTCTGGTCCACTCCATCATTCTCTTCTGGTTTCCACTTAAAATTCTAGAACATGGTAATCACTCCGTTCATCCTATCATTCAGTTAAACACACTTTTTATCTACTTTTTGATACATGCTTCTGGTTGAATCCTCATATCATTTTCTGTTTGTAAACAAATTTGTACAGCAATGAAACCAAATACAATAGGAAACTTAGACTATTTTTGCCAGTAGTGGAGTAGATATTTTAGTGTTTTACTCCACCTCCTTGCAAATTTTAATGAGTTTATTTTTGTAATTAAATGTAACCAGATATTGGCCTGATCCAAATGAGTATAAACTGACAATCCAAGTTGATCTCTGGCTCAGGTCCTCAAATTAGGCTCATATAACTCAGACACATTCAGTGTGCCATTTTTGATTACTTTTATTGATGTTTTTCAGACTCTGTTTTTGATAATGGCCATGGCACTGACTACTTGTTTGTGGGGAACATTGTCTACACTGTAAGTACCCCTCTAAACCATAATTGCAGTACATCAAAGGCAGCATGTTGTATAGATAAAGAAGTGAAAGCTGCACTCGTATAACAGTCGTATGCATTTATACGAGCTGCACTCGTATAAATGCATTAGTATAATAGTCTTGATTTAATATAATTTGTCATAATGGACTGAGGCTAAATTCACATGCACAGATAAATAAAAAATAAGAGAACGAAAAGAACTAAATCAGGATCAAATGCATGATCACAATAAATCAGTAGATCAGTGTAAATTATAAGATAAATTACAAAAAACACCCCAACATCAACTTTTCTTTGAGGCCTTGTATATAAACAGCTGATCCAATATGCTTCCCAGTGAGATTCAAAGATTATGGCCCTGGGCATTGAAATGTCAGCTATGTGATTTCATCCTAGTTTCTAATATTACTTTCTAATACAACAGACACATTTATACGGACGTGAGAAATGTTGTTTTGCAAGTGATTCTACCTTTTACTTTAAACTCCCTTCCAGTATGTGGATACAATTCAAGCAAGGAAAATTTCCTGGGGGTATAAGCGAAAGAAAGTGCTGTGGGGGATATAGCTTAGATATAGTCTGCTTATACTCGGTATTCCCTGAGATATTTGGCCTGTTTACAGGCAAAAATATGGCTGACAATGCAACCTACTACCCACACTATGATAGTGTGCTAGAAAATAGCACTGAGAGGTACACTTTCAAAATAATAATAAGTAAAATTTTGTATCCAACTATTCCATAATAAATAGTTCTATTTGTCAGTGTGATGAGCCAAATCAATGTGCTGAAGGAAGCAGAGGTTGAGAGTTTCCTTTGGCAGTGTGTTCAATTTACTGATGCGCATATCTCATCTCTTTGCAGTATGTGGTGGTTACTGTGTGTTTGAAGGCTGCAATGGCAACTACAACTTGGACCAGGGTAACTTAATCCCCCTCCCCCCCTTCCACCCCATCCCCCACCCCGGACTAGAAAAAATGCCTGACTACCCTTTTTGGACTGTAATCGAACTATCATGCATGTGGGTAAATAGCTCCCAACCATGCTAAACCAGGGCAAATGCCTCTACACACCACTGTTACCTGACTTTGTGCTTCCTGCAGTTTAGTCACCTGGCAGTGTGGGGTAGTATGCTGCTATGGATGCTGTTTTTCGCTGTTTACTCTGCTATCTGGCCCTCCATCCCCATCGCACCTGACATGTTGGGAGAGGTTAGTCCTGTCTCTCTCTCTCTCTCTCATAGCATGCCATAAATGTGTTCTATTTGGAAGGAATAAAACTAAGCATAAACTTTTGAAATGTAAAGATTTTTTTTATTCTGTATGTAATGTCCTCATTACCTCAATTTATCACTAACATGCTATTGCTTTTTGAGGCTCACTGCAATGAAGTGCTTATATTTACTCTTAAATGAAGTTGAGTTTTGCTTTAAAAGGTGTGAAACCTCCACTCGCACTCTGGTGCGTACCAAATAAGCGGACCATGGTTCGCTAAAAAACAGGAAAACATTACAAAGCTCCATTTTATCTGTGACAAACTGTAACACACTTTTTAAATTATGATGGGGGTCCCCTGGATGCCTTTGAGCCTCCGTGGGGGGTCTCTGGATCAGAAAATTTTGAAAACCCCTGATTTAGGATATTTAGTCAGAAAATGAGAGGGATTTGATAGAACTGCTGAACAATGGTAAATTAAACCTTAGGCTAATTAATTTAATTGAACTGATTAGTGCTGATATGCTCTAAAAGCCAAGGAGGGGTGAGCTGCCATTCTCGCCCCTCCTTGGCTTTTAGTGCATATCATGACTGATAAACAGGACATTTACCAGATTTACCAGATCGTCTTTGGAATAAATCCAGGGTCGCGATTTTGAATGAAGGTAACATCAGAGCTTTCCTTCTTCTTAGAAAAGTAGCAGCACGTCAGCACTGTATTGCAGGCATATATTGAATATTATTGTTCAAATCCAGAAATCTGGACATATTGTTGGTGTTCTGCCAGATTAAATGCAAGAGAATAGTAGCACAATGCATTCGATAGTCAAACATTTTTCCTATAGGCAAATCTACTGAGATCTCGAATCCCTCGCCAAATATCTAATCAATCAAAGAACACCCACGTGTACACACAAATTGCTTTATTTACAAATTGGTGCGCTTGAATCATTGCGATGTGAAGCCAACTGGACTAAATGAAAAAATATACAATTAATAACAAAACGTTTTAGGTGAGAAGGTTTGAACAAATCTGCCCAGTGATGAGTACATGTTGTTTGAAATACAGAACTGTATAGCATTCAGATATAGAAAACGGAGTGCTGGAAATACAAGAGAGCTGAGGTTTGGCTTGGTGGTGCTCATTTGAATTTCCTGTATTTTGTGGCTTTTGACCAAGCCAAACTTCTCACTTATATCCACCTTGCGCTCGAGTTGATTTGCCCTCACTTCTTGTGACTCAGACCATACCGTAAAATTCAAAACTCGCTTTGGACTTATTGTCATGGTTATTAGCAGCCTCTGCTGTTTCTGCGTTCGGTTTTCTTTTTGGCGTCGTTGGGATGCTCTATCTGATTTTTTCTGCCTCCGTTCCAGTGTTTGAATCTCGCCCGGCAATTATCCCTTTCACCTGTTTTGGATTTCCTGCTTAGTATATTTAGCTCAGGACTTCCACCTTTCGGCACTTCGATATTGTCTTTGCTATGTTGACAACGAAGTCGGTAAGGTATCGGAAATTCGGTCGCTGCATTTCTGGTTTGTATGAATAAGAAACACAGCCAGGTTAGAGAATTAGGATTAGATTGGTTTTCTTTTATTTCCAATCTTTCACTTTATCCTTTATTCTTGTTACTTGTTATCTTTTGTGTTCAGCACTTTCATTACATTACATTACAGTCATTTAGCAGATGCTTTTATCCAAAGCGACATACAATAAGTGCATAGAGAAACGTCATCAAAGTCACGACAGACAGAAAGTCACTTTCGCCACAAGAGCTCTGGATAACAAGTTTTATTTTCTGTTCTTTTCCTTCACTCGTTTTATTGAGTTTTGCTTTGTTTCACTACCTCTTGTTACGCCTAATTATTTAGTGCGTGAGGTTCTTTTGTTAGTTATTCTCGCTGTTTATCGAAATCGCCTCAGTTTTTCAGGTTGCTTTGTTTTGCCTTGTGCTAGGGAAGTTTTGCTCCCGATCCTGTGTTATCTCCGTCCTGGTGCGGCTACTTGTGGCATATCTTTCTAGATACGCTTTTAGAAATCCTTATCGGTCGCGTTTGGTTCTCCGAACCTTACACTCCCCCTCACACTTATAGGTTAAAAATAGGTAGTACGGCCGGTTTCTGTGCTGTGACAGTTTAAAGAGAGCGAGTCAAATTCGATGGGACTCAAGAGAAATCTCACACATACAAGACTGTTCTTTAACGGTAGTTACCATTTTTATGACCCAATGTTAAGTCAATGTACAATTAATTTCTGGTATTGTTAAATTATAAAGGATCATTAAAAATTTCTATTTCTAAATTCTGTTTTTGTTAAGAAGTATTCAGTATTACAAAGAATCATACAATACACTTTGTGTGGTACCTTTTTTGTAAAATATCTATAAGAAAATCAATAATGAAAAGATAACGTGATATATCAACCAGGGTTGTGCACCATTCAGAATTGAATTTAGAATACCTCTTAAATTCCTATTAAATTCTTGAATTTTAATTAAATTTTAATTGAGGTAGCAAACAGGATGCAGAATTGCAATTTGAATTTGAATTAAAGGAAGTAGAATTAAAATTCTATGAAATTCATACACTACATATTTTAGGTGTAGCTGTTAACAATAAGGCTTTATATCTCAATATGATTTGTACATTAAACGTGTTATCATACAAACAACATATAGTATGCTTCTAAACATTAGATTTTATTAACAACTAATGTTTTTCTCCCAACATTGAATCTTTAAAGTACCATCTATAGAATAATCATCATATTTAATTCAATTTAACATTCATTTTGTGGAACATGGTGGAAGAACGCTTAATTTCCCAGAATGCTTTACTTTACAGTTATGTTTCGGTTATGGGGGTAGTAACGCCACTCAGTTTTTAATGCTAGCCCCAGATGATTAATTACCAGCTGCATTTCTACTAAGTTGTAGCCAGAATTACTGCATAGACCTACCCAGCTGGTAAACAGCGTGAACATAATGAAAATACTGACACGATTGTTTACAATGTAATGACAACTTTATTTTGGGATTGATAGTTCACTAAGTTATCCAATGCTGCAATGAATATCTTCATATTGTTGCCTTCCACTGACCATTGTTCTGGCATAGCTATACGGATGTTAGCATAAAGGAGAATTCATATGAACTGGTTAATGTTATAATGTTGCAGGCTAAATTTGCTGATATTAACATTGCTAATATATTTCAGTAACATTTATCCTACTGTTTCTACAGTAACTACAATGCAAGCTAACAACCTAACGTTATTCCTCTCAGGTGTAGGCTACTTAACATCATCGGAATTTTCCTGATAGTTACGGCAAAGGTGAAAGGTATAGAAAGGTATAAAGATGTCGCCACGAAGTGCGTTCAAAGCAAGGGGCCAGCTTTCGGCTCTCAACCTCAGCACCGGATATAATGTCACCTTCTGCTGATATCTATGATTTGCACTCAAAAAGCCAGTTTTCCCATTGGGCTCCATTCATTTTTGACAGTAAATTAAAAATATTTCCATGAATATGAATGATGTTAACTCTGTGAATTATATTTCTTAAAAAAATCACTTATCATTTTTCCGAAGTAATTTTTTGTTGTTCTTACCACACAGACAAAGATATGATTTTTTTTTTGTATTTATTTTGGCCTACGTCACATTTTCATGCTGTAGTTGGAAAGTGCGCATGTCTGAGTTGGATAATGACATACCGGTAACGTGGTTCTGGAGATTCGTAGCCTATAATAACTTAATGCACAGTGTTAGGAAAGAGAAGCTGATGTCTGTGCGATTGTAAGATGTGCTTATGGCAGAAAGTTACGAGAACATGTCCTATACTATGCCATTGAGATGAAGAATATACTAAATTGAAATTAAACAACATTTGGACATGTCATGATTGCACCATTTATTTATTTAGGCTAATCATTGTAAAAAAATTGTTTATTTATAGCCTATACATGTTTTCAGTTGAATTATATAAATGGAATGAATAACACAATTGAATGATTCCTCTGTTTTAAATCTGTCGCTTAAGCTTCACATTGAAGACAGATTAATTATAGGTAAAAAATATATTAAAATGATTAGCCTATGATTAAGCTGAATATGGTGGAATAGCTATTTTGGTGATTAGGCTACTTTATTATATAGGCTATATGTACGTTATTAGCCTTGATAATGAAGGTTAAAATCAGGCAGAAAGAAAAACTGCAGTAGCCCAATTGCTTTTCTTAGGTTATTTGTCATAATTATAGTGCGGCAGGTGTAATTTGTGTTGAGGAATTAATGATTGATTTAAGAGATTTTTTTATTTGTTCTGCCAACGACCTTCACATGATTATAAGACCTATAGGCTAAGCTGAAACATGTAGGCTACCTTCATGTTTCCCCTATATCATGCCGCGATATTAATAAAAGGCATTTTTAAAACTTAAGAACTTCTAAAGACGAGTGCCTCGGAATAGTCTTTCTTTACTTCAAGTAGCCTTAAACAACTGTGTATTATGTTCTAAATGTTATAATATAATTCAAAATCCCGATTGGTGAATACTGCACGAATGCCAGCCAACCTTAACCAGAGTGATCACATTAACCTTCTTCAGCGGAAAATTAAAACTTCCTGGTTCGGATGTGCTCCCGATTGGATTATATTGGCATCGCTGACTCTACATTATATATACTCTAAGGTTCAATGACTGATCAAAACCTTGTGCTACCGTACTTCCATGCTCCAGAGTGCGGAGTCTGGAGCATGGGAGTATGCGGTTTGAGACACATATGTGATGTAAAATAATCTATATATATTCTTTTCTATATATATTTTTTTAAGTTTACATTACATTACATTACATTTATTTAGCAGACGCTTTTATCCAAAGCGACGTACAGTAAGTGCGTACAGAGACATCATCATCATTACAGAACAGACAAGGCAAGGCACATCCTTTGCATAATGTAGCAGCTATCCCTAGCAATGAACGTTGACTGTAGTTCACAGTAAGCTGTGGGCAAATCAGCAACACCACACTTTCATTCCAAATACTATTATAAACTATACTATTATAAACCATTCCAAATACTATTATAAACTATGCTATTATAAACCATTCCAAATACTATTATAAACTATACTATTATAAATCATTCCAAATACCATTATAAACTGCTATTATAAACCATTCCAAATACTATTATAAACTATAATAAACAGACAGGAAAACACAGGGAACAGGGAACTGATATTCCTAGGTGAGGATATCAGTCAAGGTGGAGTCTGAAGAGGTGTGTCTTCAGGCCTCGACGGAATGCAGGCAGGGTTGGAGTAGAACGTAGGGGAATGGGAAGTTCATTCCACCACTGAGGTGTTAATGTGGAAAAACTCCGCAGTCGGGACAAGCGAGAGCCTTTGACACGGAGGGGGGGAAGTGCCAGTCGCCCTGCTGTAGAAGAGCGAAGTGGTCGAGCAGGAACATAGTTCTGGATTAAGTCCTGCAGGTAGGCGGGGCCTGTCCTATTTGCTGCAGTGTAGGCCAGGGTCAGAACTTTGAACCTGATCCTGGCTGCAACTGGCAGCCAGTGGAGAGACCTCAGCAGGGGGGTTACGTGGGAAAATTTCGGGAGGTTGAACACAAGCCGGGCAGCTGCATTCTGGATGAGTTGAAGAGGCAGAATGGCGCAGGCCGGTAGGCTTGCGAGCAGGGAGTTGCAGTAGTCCAGGCGTGAGGTGACCATGGTCTGGACAAGAAGCTGGGTGGAGTAGGTGGTCAGGTACGGTCGAATCCTCCTGATGTTGTACAGGAGGAACCTGCAGGACCGTGCCGTCGCCCTGATGTGCTCTTTGAAGTCCAGCCGGTCGTCCAGGACCACCCCCAGGTTCCTTGCAGAGCGGGAGGCAGCCACCACGGTCCCATCAACGGTGATGGAGAGGTCATGTAGTGGGGAGGTCTTGTACGGCATGAAGAGGAGCTCTGTCTTGTCAAGGTTGAGCTTCAGGTGATGGGTAGCCATCCACTCAGAGATGTCAGTCAGACAAGCAGATATCCTCTCCTTAACCTGTGGGGTAGAGGGAGGGAAAGAGAGGAAGAGTTGAGTATCGTCAGCATAGCTATGGTATGAGAAGCCATGTGAATGGATTACTGAGCCAAGAGACTTAGTATACATAGAGAACAGCAGAGGACCCAGTACAGATCCCTGCGGGACTCCTGTAGACAGGGGACGGGGAGCAGAGACGGAACCCTTCCAGGAGACTTGGTAGGATCTATCAGTGAGGTACGATACAAACCAAGAGAGGGCAGTTCCAGAAATGCCCATCTCAGCGAGTGTGGAGATCAGGAGTTTGTGGTTGACCGTGTCGAATGCCGCAGACAGGTCAAGGAGAATCAGAACAGAGGAGAGGGAGGAGGCTCTAGCAGTGGCGAGTGCCTCAGTCACAGCCAGGAGAGCAGTTTCGGTGGAATGGCCGGTTCTGAAGCCAGACTGATGCGGGTCAAGCAGGTTGTTCTGGTGGAGAAAAACAGACAGTTGGTTAAGGACAGCACGTTCAAGTGTTTTGGACAGGAAGGGCAAGAGAGATACAGGACGGTAGTTCCTGACATCAGCGGGATCTAAGCTAGGTTTTTTAAGGAGTGGGGTTACACGGGCAGTTTTAAAGGCAGCAGGAACATGGCCACAGATTAGGGAGGTGTTAATAACAGAGGACAGATATGGAAGGAGCTCAGCAGATATAGACTGGAGGACTGCTGAAGGTAGGAGTGGAGTCCTTGCAGCGGGAACAGTTTGTCACGGTTAGAGATGTAGAACTAAGCCTACAGTACCCACTCAGACTTCCCCTCTCACTCTCACAAACCCGTTCGCCCCACTCAATGACGCACCGGTCGAGGGACGGGAAGAGAAAGCTCTGATAATTGGTGACTCTATAGTCCAAGATGTGAGAGTTTTTAAAACAGCACCTGTAGTCACCTGCATTCCTGGTGCCCGAGTGACTAACATCAAGGCAAATTGCTGGCTAAAGCTAAACGTAAATTCTCCCATGTTGTTATCCACGCTGGCACTAACAACATTTGATTGCATCAATCGGAGGTCACTAAAGATCAGTTTCAGTCTGTGTGCATGTTGGGGAAGGCGATGTCACAGCCAGTAAAAGTGACGGAACCTACAGCAGGTTATTGTCGCTAAAGCGCTTGTTATCTGTGTGGTGTGCGTCAAACAATGTGGGTTGTATAGACAATACGCGAGCGTCCTGGGGAAGGCCTGGTCTTTTAAGAAGAGATGGTGTTCACCCCTCCCGGGAGGGCACCACTCTTTTATCTTGAAACGTAGTGTGAGGGGGAGCCCTAGCAGAGGATCAGGCGCGACAGAAAGGGTGTCTAAAAGTAAATTCTGAAACGGAATCAACCACAAACACGAATGCTTGTCCGTGAGGAGGGAGGACAGGAATAAAGACAGGGAGAGGGAACGTACCTCACACTCTCAGGAGAGCGAACAGATAGAGGTATTAAAATGGAGCAGAAATAATAGAAACCCCGAAACCGAGGGGCGAGTACACTCGTAGTGTGAGTAAAAATAAAGAGGTAAATAATCTCTCACTCCTAAAGCTGGAGCAACCAATAGAGAGATGAAGGTAGAAAGTAAAACAGCCCGGAAACCTGGGCGATCTAGGCTCGTAAAGACGAGAGAAAATAAATACAGAATAGCCAAAAGAAAGACCTCTCTCTCTCCAAAGGGAGTAGAGCAACAGAGAGGAGAAAAACAAAATAAACGGGAAAGAAAAGCAGTCTCCAAGGGACTAGCAAGGAAATGCAAAGGAGGACAGCAAAGGGACACGAAAACAGATCCTAGGAATCTAAGTCCCACGTTAACCCAAAGCAAGGCAATGGGGCAAAGTGGTCTCCACTGACTGCCTAAACCTATACCTTTACCGGCTACAAGTGTTATGACAGCAAAACAACACTGAAGCACCGGAAGAAGGGAATGCCAAGCCTTTTATAGCCTGCAGGAAACTTGAATTATGTGCGTGGAAAACCCCGGTGCGGACTACCAAAAGGTGAGGCAAGAGCTCCTTCATGCCGCCAGAAGGGAGAACGACCGCAGAAACGAAACAAGGCTGCCAAAACCGTGACAGGACCCCCCCACTAAGGGACGACCCCAAACGATCCCTCAGCCTTATCTCTGCGGAAGTCCCTAATGAGCTCTGGGTCCAAAATGTTTTTAGATGGGACCCAGCAGCGCTCCTCAGGACCGTAACCCTCCCAATCCACTAAAAACTGGGCACCTCTGCCGACGCGCCTCTCGGCCAAAATGCGCCGGGCAGTATAGATCGGACCTCCCTCCACGAAGCGTGGGGGGGGGGGGGGTGGTTTGTCCGCTGGTGCGAGCGCACTCACCAGCACCGGCTTCAACTGAGAGACATGGAAGGTGGGATGGATACGCATGGAGTGTGGCAGCTGAAGACGGACCGTAACTGGGTTAATTCTCCGGATTATCTTGAAGGGACCCACGAATCGCGGGGTGAGTTTGCGGGACTCCACTCGCAGAGGCAGATCATGTGTGACCAGCCACACACGTTGCCCAACCCGGTAAGAGGGAGCCGGGCGCCGACGCCTGTCGGCAACCGCCTTCTGTTTGGCTGAGGAATGAAGGAGAGCAGCGCGCACACGCCTCCAGACCGCTCGACATCTGCGAACAAACGAGCTCGCGGATGGCACCTCCACATCTCTCTCCAGCTCAGGGAATAAGGGAGGTTGATATCCCAGCTGAGCTTCAAAGGGGGAGAGACCAGTGGATGCGTGACGCAACGTGTTATGGGCATATTCCCAGGCGAGATGACGGCTCCAAGATGTGGGGTTGGAGGCAGCTAACGTTCCTAATAAACCTTCGATAAAAATTTGCAAAACCCAAAAAACGTTGTACTTGCTTGATCACCTTGCTTGAGTGGTGGGCGGTGGCCATGCCTGGACTGCCTTGACCTTCCCCTGGTCCATCTCGATTCCTGATGGGGTGATGCCATAACCCAGGAACGTAATGCTGGAGGTGTGGAACTCGCATTTCTCCAACTTGACTGCGAGATGGTGCTGTTTAAGTCTCTGGAGGACCATCCTGACATGCAGCACATATTCTTCCAGGCACTTTGAGAAGATGAGGATATCATTGAGGTACACAAAGACAAAATGATTAAGCATGTCCCTTAGCACATCGTTAATGAAACTTTGGAACACGGTTGGGGCATTAACAAGGCCAAAAGGCATAACCAGATATTCATAATGGTTAAACGCAGTCTTCCATTCATCGCCCTCCCTGATCCTGATCAAATTGTAGGCATTGCGCAAATCCAACTTAGTAAAAATGGTGGCCTTACGCACTGATTCAAGGGCTGATGACACAAGTGGTAGAGGGTACCTATTCTTTACAGTTACCTTGTTTAATCCTCTGTAATCTATGCAGGGCCGAAGACCACCATCCTTCTTCTCCACAAAAAAGAAGCCAGCTCCAGCAGGGGAAGTGGACGGTCGAATGAAGCTATTCTCCAGGGCATCCTGAATGTACTCCTCCATGGATGCAGACTCAGGAAGGGAAAGGGAGAACAGTCTCCCCCGGGAGCAGATCAATGGCGCAGTCAGAAGGACGATGGGGGGGCAGGACTGTGGCACCTCAGCTAGATCATGATATTCTGGGGGTAACTTAGAGACCAAATCAGAAATATGCGGAGGGCTAACTGAGGTACCAGGAGTGGCAGTGACAGCCATGGACACTGTTAAATTGTCAGCGCAACAGGACTCGAGACAAGAGGGACTCCAGGCCAGGAGAGAGGTTGATAACCAGGAGAATTGGGGGTTGCGCTGTTCCAGCCAGGGATACCCAAGGATAAGGGGATTGAGAAGGGACTCAAGAATATAAAAGGTAAGGCATTCCTTGTGGTTCTGCTGTGCAGCTAACAGCAATGGAATGGTTTGGAACAAAACCTTGCCTGAGCTAATTGGGTTACTATCAATAGCCTGGACTGTTAATTTAGATTGGCACCTGACTAGGAGTATGGATAAACGTTTAGCTCAAGAAAAGTCCATGAAATTACCCACTGCACCAGCATCTACGAACGCCTCCGGGTGGTGAGAACTCTCCCCCCAGGACAGAGTTACTGGTAGCAGAAGATGAGAGTGCTGGAGTGGTGGGAAGAGTGCTCCAGAGTACAGAATTCCAGAGCAAACTCAGCAACAGAGCGAGGTCCTTGACACAGGTCAAACAATTGTCTGGCTGCTGAATGCCCCGTGACTGGGTGATCAAACACTTGTCGCATCTCTTGACTGAATAATGTAAACTGTGTACAGTTTGGTGTCTGTAACTCCCATCGCGCAGTGGCCCATGCAAGTGCCTTGCCTGATAGCAGTGATATCACATAAGCCACCTTCGCCCGGTCAGTGCTGAAGGAAATGGGTTGTAGCTGAACGCATTGGGTGAGGAAACTCCTGCAACTCACTGGGTCTCCGTCATACCTGGGTGGGGCTGGCATCTGGGGTTACCGAGCTTGGTGAGGGGTATGTTGATCTGGAGCGGGTGGAGGTCTCTCAGGATCAGGTGATTGGTTGGGGGCTGAATCAGGTTGAGGGTGAGGCTGAAGCCGCTGCAAGGCATCGATGACCTGGTGCATGGACTGTGAAAGCTGCTCCAAAAGCTGTTGGTGTTGTCAAATCAGAGCCCCCTGGTTTGAAACAGCTGCTCAAATTATTTTGGTCTCTTCAGGGTCCATATTAATAGCTTGTTCTTGCTGTGACATTTCCCTGAGTTTTCTGAAAACACTTGAAGAGACCACACAAGGCAAAAAGTTCAGTCTTAAGTTTTACTGAGAACAGGGAAAAAAGCTCAAAACAAACACGGATTATAAACCACAAAGTACCAAAGAGAACAAAGGAAACAGAGGTGAGGCTCTGAAAAACTCAAGAACTCAAAAACCACAGTGATACAATGCAACCATATAGATTCAAGAACAAGCAAGGCAAGACAAAATGGCAGGGTTTAAATACCCTCAATAATGAGGCTAATAAGTCCCAGAATGAGGCTCAGGTGTGGGACAGCCTTCTTCTCTGGTGTGCTCCCTGGAAGGTACTCCCCAGGTTGTGTTCTGCTGCCACCTGTCTTCTGGGATGTCTCATGACAATTACACTATCTGAAATGTGGACCCGTAATACCCCCCATGCCCCGCAAGCCCATCTCATTCATTACAGTTCATTCTGGTTTAATTGTCGGCTCTTTTATCCAATAGAGTACATTATAACCTTAGCAGTGGTATATGTAACGTCTTTTTTTGTGCTTTGAAAAAATTATTGCAGGCCAGCGTAACGGCAGTTTTCATTTCATTTTCAACGGTCTGGTATTACGCAAGCTCTATAGAAAACGCATTAGGGATGGGAGTATTCCTTTTCCCGATATGTAAGTATTTTTGTATCTAAAATGCTGTTGGTCTCGCTGGCTACATATGTACTTTTGTGTTTCCTCTCCAGCACTGTCTTTCCAATATGTTTGATAGGCCTATTGTTATTTTTGCATTTTGTGTGCATTTCACATACTGTAGTGCATTCGTTAAATTTATTTTTGATGTAGGCTACCGATGTTCATTGACGATAGAACATTTGGCAGCATTTTGCAGATGGTGGAATTCTATTTTATTTTCATGTTGTCGTACATAATATAGGCTATGGCGTATATACTTGTCACTTTGAGCATGGCAAATGCTCATTCCAATTTACTGTGCGCTGATATGTGGTAGATTAAGGTAAAATTTTTCCTTTGAGTCATTATGAATAGGAACATTAAGAAAGAAAAAAGAACTACAGAAAAATGCAATCCCAGGTCAAAAGTATACATACTGTAGAGTACAGGGAAAAGTGATGTTTTATTGAGGTACAAGAGTGAATGATTAGGCAACATATTTAGGTATATGTAACACTTCGATTTCAATGTTTTTATCTTAAAGGATAAGTTCGCTATTTTGGACCTTGGACCCTATTTGCGGTCTGTCTTCCATGAACCTGACATATTGAGTCCATATTTTCGCTGATTGGTCCAGTATAGAGCTCGCTACAGATTTCCTGTAGGCTCTCACTGGGCTACAATAGAAGTCAACGGGGCAATTCTAAATGTTATGGAAAAACAACGATAAATGTGCTTTTATAGCTCAGTGTGTATTCTTACGGTCTCAGTATGCTCTCCTGTGAAATGTAGGCTATCACAAACGCAAACCGAACGTTGAAACAACAGTTCCATTTGAAACAGAACTATTTCTCCGACCGCACTACCTCGCACTGTAAACTTCCACAGTCTAGCTACGTTGTAGAGAGGGGCGGGCCGCTTGAAAAGCAGTTGATCACAAATCCTGACCTCCCGTTGGAGTTTACTAGCTAGTAGCCTACAGCAGAACTATTTGTAACGCAGTGTTTGTAATCATCATTTGTAATAATTTACATTACCTGCGCAACTTCAGCCTCTCTCTCTTCTCTTGCTCTCTTATCATCCATCTCTTGTAGTTCCGCGTCCGTGTATTCTGGCTCAAATCTGTAGCCAGTAACGTCAAAGTCAAAATCGAATTCTTCGTCTTCGTAATCATTATAGTAATCCATCATCCAAGTTTCTTTGTGCAAATTGTAGCCTACGTTGCTGCAGGTAAACAAACGCAGACTGCTCACCTAGATAATTTCGTAAACGGCCGGCACACCTTCCCGCTCCCCCACCCCCGACACATAGTACTCCGCGGGAGCAGGGAAAACAAGCAACAGAGAAATGCTTACGTCCAAGCCATGCCAAGCACGTAAAAATGTTCGGATTGAGATAAATTTCACAGGAGAGCATACTGCGACCGGTAACAATACACCCTGAGCTTCCCATCTCATTTATCATACATGAAAGCACATTTATCGTTGTTTTTCCATAACATTTAGAATTGCCCCGTTGACTTCTATTGCAGCCCAGTGAGAGCCTACAGGAAATCTGTAGCGAGCTCAATACTGGACCGATCAGCGAAAATATGGACTCAATGTGTCAGGTTCATGGAAGACAGACCGCAAATAGGGTCCAAGGTCCAAAATAGCGAACTTATCCTTTAAGCCATCAGAAGGAGGAAATGTATATGCTTTATAATGGACTAAACAAATTTTATTAATTTTATGACATGTTTTACATAGGGGTTTTGGACCCATAGATATCTACCCCCCTATACTGATGAAAATATAGTAATTGGCACTTGAAATTGTGCAAAAGTGAGTTTTATCAGCCAAAACTGTTGATTTTTAATATATCATAATCTTTTTTTATTTATAGCAGTGCACAATTTAGCCATTTGGATAGATTTGGAGACACTAATGGACAACAGAGTACACAGCCTATATTTTGCATCATAGACCTTTAGTAGTTCTGCATATCATCCTCAGATTTTGCACACTTGTGGACATGGAGGTTATGATCCAGGAAATGTATATATAAACTCCTCAATAAAAGTTCGGAAACGTTATTTCGGTCGATTATTCCTCCCCTTTATTAATACCAATTGGTATTGTATTTTATATCGTTGGAAAGCCTGATTAGTCACCTTTACAACGAGGTACAACTTGTAAGGATCATGCATTCGTGGAATGAGCAACACAGCTAACCGTGTGGGTAGCGGCCCAAAAAAATGTGCCAAAATCCCCTGCAATATTCTTCTGTTGGTATTCACTCTCGTTTTGAGCTTCAAGTGCTGGCAGGTGTATGCCAGTCACAGGTGTGTGACTGGCACCTGATTGGCACCTAATTGACAGCACTTGAGTGCATGGGTCCTGCAACTTTGTTGAGTTTGTGTGTGCTCCAAGCATAAACATTCCACGTTTGTCCCTTCAGGATAAGGCCCGTGCAATAGGGAAAGTGGAAGCTGGTGTTCCGGTACGCAGAGTGGCAGCATTATTTGGTGTCAGCCCTGGTACCATTTCCAAACTTAGGACCAAGTTCCGTGAGACTGGTGAAGTCAAAGACAGACCACGAAGTGGCCGTCCCAGGCAGAGAACACCCCAAGAAGTCCGGTTCCTCACCCTTGCTTCACTGAGGAACCGTAGGCTTTCTACCAGAGATTTACAGGCAAGATTTGCACAACGGTACCACAGACAGATCTCTGATCAGACGGTGAGGAACAGACTGCACATGGCCGGTCTTCATGCTTATAAGGCTGCCAGGAAGCCTGCAATGACTGCCCTTCACCGTCAGGCCCGTTTGCGCTGGTGTCGACAGCACCGACAGTGGAACCTAAGAATGTGGGGCAACGTCATGTTCAGTGATGAATCAAGGTTCTGTCTGCGGAAGCTGGATGGCAGGATCAAAGTATGGAGACGGCGTGGAGAACGCTATGCAGATTGCTGCACAGAACATGTGACACCTTTCAATTGGGGCAGTGTCCTGGTGTGGGGCGGTATCTCTCTCACAGGCAAAACAGAACTTGTCATCATCAGAACTCGCCCCCACAGAGCCAGGATCATCACAGAGTACCTCCAGAATTTGGGAGTGGAGAGGATGGAATGGCCTGCCGTGAGTCCAGACCTCAACCCAATTGAACACCTGTGGGATCAGCTTGGGCGTGCTGTATGTGCCAGAGTGACCAACGCAACCATGTTGGCTGACTTGCGGCAAATCCTGGTTGAGGAATGGGATGCCATCCCACAGCAGTGTGTGACCAGGCTGGTGACCAGCATGAGGAGGAGGTGCCAAGCTGTTGTGACTGCGTATGGATCTTCCACACGCTACTGAGGTCCCTGACAGTGTAAAATGAATAAAGTGTAAAAATGGCCAATATGTGTTGTTTTTTCTTTATTACTGTGGGAGAGTGCAATCATCCAATCCACCAAGCAACTCAAAACGAGAGTGAATACCAACAGAAGAATATTGCAGGGGATTTTGGCACATTTTTTGGGCCGCTACCCACACGGTTAGCTGTGTTGCTCATTCCACGAATGCATGATCCTTACAAGTTGTACCTCGTTGTAAAGGTGACTAATCAGGCTTTCCAGCGATATAAAATACAATACCAATTGGTATTATTAAAGGGGAGGAATAGTCGACCAAAATAACGTTTCCGAACTTTTTTTGAGGAGTTTATTTGGGAGTTAAAGTTTTTATTTTATAACCAAAAAATAATTTACTATCACAGCAAAAAGAAATAATACCCAAGATCCTGAATACAGGATCATTTTAACTGTCAACATGCCTACTCACTCCACAGGGAACACAACCCAGTGGTATTTGTTTGTCACCAGATAACCTTTTCTTTTGCTATAAAAAACTGCGGTAAAATATTAAATAAAGTCGTTTGTGTGGATAGCTAAATCTACTATATATGTGTTTAGCTAGTTCATATGTAACGTTAAACTATTTTTTCAACTCACCATCAGCATCATGATTATTTACTTAGCTGCCATTTGCTAAGCTAGCTAAGTTATACTGTAAGCTATACCTTTTTTTAATCACAGTCCGCATAGCCGTTTCCCAAATATGAGAAGCACGGCGGAAAAACTTCAAAGGACAAATGCAACCGGTGACGGCACTGGTCGCATTTGTCCTTTTAAGCTTTGCTGCCGTGCTTCTCATATCTGGGAAACGGCTATGCTGACTGTGATTGAAAAAAGGCGTACATATAGAACGGAAAAATTTCATCCAAATAATCTCAACTGAAACAAGTGTGACAGTGCAACAGAATTATCAAAAATAAGTGTGCAGACAATGTCCTCTTGGAGGTCTTGTCCCATTGAGTGACTGCAGAGATATGATCAAATGTAATATTACTTATGTATAATGAACAACTGAAAGTGATAGCAGCAAATTAATGTACAATTAGAATTAACCAATTAGCTCATTCATATAGGCTTTGGGTGTTTTACCTTGACTCATTCAATTCTTCAACCAGTGCATCCTCTCCACAGGTGGCAGTGGCAGCATGACTGAAAAACAAACTGTAGTGTTTATTCAATTGAGTAGTATTTAGTTAAATCGGTGGTCACTGGTCAATACTGACTGTTGGACGAAGGTAGTTAAACAGTGCCAAAAATAACTTGCAGTTCTAACAATCGTCCTCCTGCCGGGCTTGGTAGAGGACCATGTAAACAGAGTTGGCACAACCTCCTCCTTCAGTTTCCTGATGCCACATAGCGTCTTTGTAAAGGATTTTTCAGGAAAGTGATCGGAACACACTCGTGTTATTTGCAATCTGTAAAAACAATGATCACAACAATTAGCATCAATACAAATCAGTCATTGATACAAATCTAGCCAGCTCGACTTGCATTTGGCTGGTGTTAATTTCACGCCCTGCTTGCTAGCTAGCTAGCGTTACCTAACAATGTCTAATAATGGTTTGCTTTTATTGTGTTAACGTTAGCTAGCTAACTAGTTTTTCTTGAGTAACACTATGCTCTTAAAATCCCAAAACATGTATCTTATTTTCAGCACACATTCACGATGTTAGCTAGTTGGCTAGCTTGCTAGCTAATTCATCATTTGCTAGCTAGCTAGCTAACGTTAGCTCTGGTTTTGCTATTATGTACATTATTGTCTTACCTTAAAATGCGGGCCAATGTCTCTCCTTATTTTAACCACCCATTCTCAAAGAATTGTGGAATTGGCAGGGAAGCGGTGGAAGGTTTTCTGTTTGCAAGATTCCTTCCTTTTGTAGGACTTGCACCCGGGGACGCAGCAGTAGGAGGACATCACTCTGGTTTGTTGTCACAGGAAAGGAAACAGGATTCCGCGGCGCCAAAGAAATAATTATACCCAACCAAGCCTCGTTTTCGTTCAGCTCGAAATCAAAATGGCGACGTGTGATTAAGGCGAATAGTGACCATTCAAAAATTGCCGATGTAAGTCTTTCAAACAAACCTGACTTTAATTGATACTTATATCGTCCAATAGAGCACATCCTAAGCTTTCTGAAATGGTATGGCATTCCCATAGGTAGATTTAACCAGCTGACCGATATCCATGCGTAACACAGTACTAGGATGCATCCATTCGGAAGCCATTTCTACCATCATTATTACACGGAGATTCGAGTCGATTTTTTCAAGTAATAACTTTATTTGTTCATAGGTTGAATTTTAGTCACAGAAGCCATGTAAAATGTAGCACTTATTATCTAATTTCTTGTGGCTAAATAGTAGCATAGGTCATATCATGTATTTTATCATTAGTATTGGTACATAGCCTGGTACATAAGTTGAGCACACCAGCATCAATGGGCCATAAACTAACCTATGACATTTTTGCTGGTTGTCAATGGTAATCCAGTGTCAATATTTTGTGATATTTACAAGACTAAAGTAACAAGTTCATATGTGACCAGGGTAAATTTTAGTCACAATCCATGTAAAATATAGGATTTATTTATTAATTATTATTATTATTATTATTATTGTGAAAGACCTACCATATTTATTTTTGATTTGCAACATAGTAAAATAAGAACAACATAAAGTACTATCTCATTTGTTGTGGCTGAATTGTAGGATAAGTCGTATCATGTATTGTAGCATTTGTATTTATACATAGCTTAGCCATTCATTACCCTATATTGAGCACACCAGCATCAATGGGCCATAATATGGACAAACAAAGCATTGTATTAATTTTTGGCTAGGGTTGGATAGGTTTTTGGACCCCTATATATCTCACCGCCACATTCTTTTGAAAAAGATAGAAATTCCTACATGCATTGAATGCAAACATGTTTTCTGTGAGACAGAATACTTTGTGTTGATAGAACCTGATTACCATTGCCATTCTTACATGCCTGGTTATAGAGTCCCCAATCAGAATAGTGTTTGGCTTATCAGCTGTGGAGTTAGCAATGTTTCTTCTGGCCCTCTGCCGAGAAGTGGTTTTGGGGCTATTTCTTGGGCTTTGGTTAGGCCTAATGCTAGTGGTGTGATTAGCTTCCTTGGGTTCAACATAGTTAGTATTATCACACATTTCATTCAGAGTCAGTGGATCATACCTGTTTTACAATGAGAGTTGAGGTGGTGGAGTGAGCGTTGCTGCTCTCTTATTTGATTTCTTGCTGGATTTGCCTCTGCGGTGTACGACGTCAGACCAAGTCCTGGCTGGAGTTTATGCTTTCGGTCTTGCGCCGATGCTGTGTCAGTAAGAAGTGTCATTAGGGAAGGCTGGTGTGGGAGCCTCCGCAGCTAATCCAGTGGCGTTGGGACACATCCGGGGAAGCGTGTCAGCCAAGTCCGTGACGGGATACTCTACATCAGGGATAGGCAACTCCAGGCCTCGTGGGCCGGTGGGTGTGCAGGTTTTTGCTGCCACCAGTCACCCTGGCTCAATCAGCTAATTAGTTATATACACCAACACCGATTCACTCGTAAATTAGACTACAACAAACGCTACAGTACATGCATACAGGCATAAGAACGTTCATCAGCTGCTGTTCATATCGCGGAACATAGTGAAAATATCACATCATGTAACTGATTGGGCTAATTAAATAATTGGTAACTGGCGGCAGCAAAAACCTGCACACCCACCGGCCCACGAGGCCTGGAGTTGCCTATCCCTGCTCTACATTGATGTAATCCTGTGTATGAAAATCTGTGTCTGTCTGTCAAAATGGGAAAAGTGTGGTGTTGCGGCTTAAGGAGGCACGAGCCAATCCACAAAGTTGTTTTTTGTTTTTAAAAACAACATTTTTTTATTGTTGTCATACGTGAAAATCCACACACACACAAAAAGAAGGAAACGCTGACAAAACAAAAGAAAAACTAAATAAGGCAAATTCTACCCTTTGGCCCCACAGCCAGTGCCGGCCTAAGATTTTTGGGGGCCCTAAACAAAAAGTCTATATGGGGCCCTTTAGGTCAAAAACCACCCCCCAAGCCCCAGCCAGCAAGATTTGGCACCAGTAGAAATATATATTAGATTAATGAAAAAGCCATTGGGCCCTATCTTACACCCGGCACAAAGCGGCGCTAACCCAAACGCAAGTGTCTTTGCTATCTTACACCCGGCGCTGGGTTTATTATAACGCCTAGCGCTCACGCCCATTTGGCCCAATTTTCGCCTAGTTTTTACTAGTGTCAATTAAGTGCCAATATCTCAAAAACTATTCACTGCACATCCATGGTTGAAAGTTTCAATGAAAGAAGAGGCTTGTACCATTCAGAAATTTGGAACAGAATAAATGTATGTCAAAGTGGTCACATACAGTTTATACAAAATACAAATAAGAATACAAAAAAAAGTACAAAATGCCTTGTGTTTTTATAGTTTATCACTGAATATCTGAACTTCAAAGTACTGGAGCAAGCCAGAATTGTTTATACTAGTGCACTAATATGTTGTCCACTTGTGTATACAATTTGGTAAAGATATCTACAGGCTTTCCTTATGCATTGGTATTTTTACCAAAACGGGGCCCAGGTGTCCCAAAACCTTTCCAAACCTCGCCAAATATAAAACATGCGCATATCTTTTTGTCTAGGCATGTCAATCATCAGAAAACTTTATTTTTCTTTTAAAACATTTTTTGTAATACAGAATGTGAAGAAAATTAACCTACACATGTTTTGTGTTTATGTGTATGAGGGTATTCTCTTACAAAGCGTGCCCAAAAGTGCCCAAATACCTCTCCGAAAAGGATTACTTACCCTAATGTTATCCAACCAATTTGCTTTACATTTAAAATGGCACTGTACTTCAAAATTAGATTTACCAGAGCCCCATAAACCAGCAGAATAACAGGTTTATCTATAACAAGCTTTCAACTTGACTTTTTACAGCAAAAGTAATGAATTATACATCACTTTATTTGGCAAACCTGTCTGTTACCACCTCCTACGACAGAGGTGTCAGGTGGGGGAGGAGTGTCTTCACTGTCCTCCCTGAAAAAGACAGATTCAAGTACATTACTAAGTAGAATCACTAAAAAATGAGAACACAAATTATCTCAAAAAGACATATGGCAAGTATTACAATTAAGTGGAAAAAACTTATTTTATAAAAGAAAAAAAAAATATATATATATATACACACACACACACACATATTATATATATATATATATATACACGTATATACATTAAAAAATCTTACATCCACAGTACGTCTAATATTAGCTCCAACATAATTAGCAATCGTAGCTAACTAGGATTTATGAATTAGTTTGTCAGCTTGCACGAACTAAATTACATTATTATAATACTGTAATGTCTTGACTGAACCGTGAAATAAAGTACTGAGAATGGATGTAGTTTCATGCGTGAATTCAACAACTAGCCCTTGTTAGGGAGGTCGAACGTTCTGCCCGCAATGTTTTCTGATGTGGCTAGGTCAGTAAACTCCAGATGAACAACGACATTTTTACATGTAGATCTTCATTAAAATCTCATCTACAGTATGGTATAATGTATTTTAATATTGCGAATGGGTGTTTTTTTAAATTAACATGAAAAGGGAACATGCACCTTATAGATTCCGAATCCAAAAACTGAGAATTCTGATAACCAGTGCCAGCTAAAGTCGCTAGCTGCTATGTTTTTCTCTGGACCATATCGCCGGTAAACTCCAGATGAACAATGAGATTTTTACATGTAGATCTTCATCAAAATCTCGTCTACAGTATGGTATAAAGCATTTTAATATTGCGAATGGGTGTTTTTTTTAATTAACATGAAAAGGGAACATGCACCTTATAGATTCCGAATCCAAAAACGGAGAATTCTGATAACCAGTGCCAGCTAAAGTCGCTAGCTGCTATGTTTTTCTCTGGACCATATCGCCGGTAAACTCCAGATGAACAATGAGATTTTTACATGTAGATCTTCATCAAAATCTCATCTACAGTATGGTATAAAGCATTTTAATATTGCGAATGGGTGTTTTTTTTAATTAACGTGAAAAGGGAACATGCACCTTATAGATTCCGAGTCCAAAAACAGAGAATGGAAGGTGGCGCTTTAAACACTTTGTTTATGACTTTTTAAATTATGTTTGCTGTAAAACAATATGCAACATACAGCTTCCAATCAAAGGCCCCCACCCCCTACCCTTTTCCCATAACTGTTGCTGTTAATATTTAAAAATATATTTCTGCTTGGGACCAAAGAAGAGAACAACACTGAAAACATGGTTGTCTGTAAACTAGATACGTTAAAATTACATTCGCAATTGTGTGCCTTGTGCAGATATAATTCTCTTTTGATAAGTAGGTGGCTCTGAAAAGAGCCTTTGGGGTGTGCAATAAGACCATCAGAGCTGTAAGGACAGGGCTGTGTAAATGTTGTCAAGAAATAGCCTGTTACCCTCTAAATTTAAATGTGTCCCATCACTGTCTAAATGATTTAAGCCAACGTTAGGATGCATAATGCAACCCATACCCATATCCGACAGAAAGCCAAACATGGCCCCGTTTAGCCGTCGTCTGGTCCTTTCAAGGCCATATCCGGTAGTCGCGGTCTGACCCCGCCAGTTCCAGCGAGGGAGGATGTCCGAAAACATCAATTTGGTTTTGGGAAATAGCTAATCGATTTCCCTGATGTCTGCCTTCATGCGCCGCATTAGGCTGATCCTTGTATTTCCGTATGTGCCAATGCTGTTCCCACCGAGGTGAATCACCATCACATCTGGGTCGTCGCGGATGTCACACCGTTTCGAGCGGAGAAGAGGCATTAAGTGTTCCCACCTTCTGCCCCCTCTGCCAGCCCAGGTGATCTGGCAATCTAGCCCCAGGTTCTGGTCCAGTCCAAATGCTCCTAAATGAGCCTGCAGCCTGGCGATAAGCGAGCTCCCGATGATTCAAACGCGTGGTAATGAGAAATCGGTCATGCTGTCAATAGAAATAAAAATTTACGTTTTGTGGTGCAAATACTGTATTTATAGCTTTATTGTGCAATCGCTATTGGCTAAATTATCTCTATGCTAACCCACCATTGGATAGACTGTCCTCAAGTTGTGAATGGTCGAATGCATTACCTGAACAAAGCCAATAGGGTTTAATAAACAAATTATGAAATAGCCGCGCAATGTCAAAATGGGTCAGACCCAGACGCATTAAGTAGGCTAATCAAATGTTACTGTTGCGAATACAGTGGAATGCTGAAGCCGCGGGACCCGCCAAGTTTGAAACTGAGACATTTGGCACGTATGGCATTTTGGGAGTACATATTTAATTAAATACAACACGCCATAACAATATATGTGAGTAAATGTGTAGAGTATATTAGTTTTCCTGTACAAATACCACAAATTATCGGTTCTTGTTGTTGAAAAAATAAGGATAGCAGCACAGATGATGATGTGTTTCCGTCCAACGAGAGTGATTACACGGAAGTGAAACGGGCTAATTTAAAAAATAATTTTAAAGCGAACAAACGTCCTTTTTCTGACAAACTAGCGATTTATATATTGTTATTTGATTATATTGTAGCATTTGGGACAATATACATGAAAAATAAGCTGGCAAAATGTTTTCTGAAAAATCACAAAAACGGGTTTGACCTCCCTACCCTTGTGTTGGTTGCTACACAAAGAAACTGTGCATCTAATTAGAAACGAAAACAAATTTGCAGCACATTACACAATTCATTTTAATGCCATTCTCTGCATGTGCGCTGCATGTTCTTTTTTTCCCCTGCTGTAAGTCACACGTTTCACGGTATTCCTGGGAAAGTGATTGTTTTAAAGCATTACGCTACGAGTAAAACATGTTGGTCACATTTCCATAAACAGGACATTATTAAACAAGGGGAAATATGCGTGAACATATGGGTTGCCAACCTGACAGTTTTATTGTATTTAGTGTCATCATTAAGGCGAAATAACTCTATAAATATTTATGTTATTAATCAATATTACTATGCAAGTAGCCTAATGAACTTCGGATGAAGCTTGAACTTCGAGAACTCCATGAGAACAGCCTCATGGAATTGATGTTTGACACTTTCATTGCATAATCAAACTAAATTCCCTGAACAAGCAGGCGTTTTCTAAGGTGAGACTGAAGCCATTGATAGCTTATTCTCAGCTGTTGCAGGTCCTTTTAACAAAATTTAACCGCATATATTTTGTAAAATAACAGCCCTGTCGGGAATTACAGGGAACTCATAGGCTAATGGTTAATAATATTGATAATATTGATCATACTCCATTTAGCCTATTCCTTGATCACACTAAAGACGCACGAGCATGTGTGTTTCGCCATCAAGTAATCCGCCAAGTTGGAAAAGCAGGCTGTGATGTATGTGTGTATATGAGAAATGAAGTGTCTCTTTATATACAGATCCTTTCCAAAAAATTAGAATATCATGGAAAAGTTTTTTTTTTTCCATAATTCCATTCATAAAGTGAAACTTTCATAGATTATAGATTCATTACACACAAAGTGAAATATTTCTAGCCTTTATTTGTTTCATTTTTCATAATTTTGGCTTACAGCTCCAGAAAACCCCCAAAACAGTATTTCAAGAAATTAGAATAGTGTGTCGAAAATCAGCATTTACTTCAGTTATTTCAGAGAATTAATGTTTTAGACTGAGTGTCACACTCTGTATGTGGTGGTTTTTGAAGCACTGACTCCAGCCTCAGTCCACTCCCTCTGCATCTCCGCCAAATTTTGGAATCATCTTTGCTTGACAATCCGCTGAAGCCTACGGTCATCTCCTTTGCTTGTGCACTTTCTCCTGCCACATTTTTCCCTTCCACTAAACTTTCTATTGATATGCTTGGACACTGCACTCTGTAAACAGCCAGCCTCCTTAGCGATGACCTTTTGTGGCTTACCCATCATCTGGAGGGTGTCAATGATGGTCTTCTGGCCAATCATCTTTGCTTGACAATCCGCTGAAGCCTACGGTCATCTCCTTTGCTTGTGCACTTTCTCCTGCCACATTTTTCCCTTCCACTAAACTTTCTATTGATATGCTTGGACACTGCACTCTGTAAACAGCCAGCCTCCTTAGCGATGACCTTTTGTGGCTTACCCATCATCTGGAGGGTGTCAATGATGGTCTTCTGGCCAATTGTCAAGTCTGCAGTCTTCCCCATACTGAACCAAACTGAGATACCTGTACAATTTAACGACACACCTGTAGAAAAACTTTGTAGGTGTTTTGAGTAAATTAGATGACTGAGTGTGACACTCAGGGCTCTATTTTAATAAACCAAAAGCAATGGTGAACACAAGAGTAACCGCTTGGCGGTATCGCTCTGAGGGCGTGTCGGCGAGAAATTTGGTAATTTCATGACGGCAATCTTGGCGCACCTTATGGCGGTATTGCTAAAAGGCTGGGTTTAAATGTCCAAGGTGTGTCTCTATGGTAGCCAATCAAATTGTTGTTCTCATGCTTTAAAAAGTCGCTGTCTGTGGTGCTGAAGTACATCTTCCGGCAGGCGCATTTCACATTGGTGAAGATGTGCGATATTATGCAGCACACAACAGGCCACCATGAAGGCAGCTGCTCTCTCAGGGGTATACTGCAGTGATCCAACCGACCTATCCAAACACCTAAATCTCATTTTGAGTAGGCCAAATGTTCTCTCAATGGCAACGCGACCCTTTGTTAGTCGGTGATTAAAAATGTGTTGTGCTCTAGTGCTGGGTGCGATGTATGGTGTCATCAGCGAATGCTTCGAAGGGTACCCGTTGTCTCCCAATAAGCACCCATCCACGTTCCCTTCGAAGGCTCCAGGAATTTGAGAGTTTGCCAAAATGAAGGAGTCGTGGGCTGAACCTGGGTAATTGGCAAATACATGTGTGACTTTGCAGCCGGCATCGCATGTCACCTGGACATTGATGGAATGTGTTCCTTTGCGATTGACGAAAACTATTGCATGCTCGGGTGGTGCGCGGATTTGTATGTGCGTGCAGTCGATAGCACCAAGCACCCCAGGGAACCCACACTTGAGAAAAAATGCGAGTTTTGACTTTTTACTGCATTCATTGTCCGTATAGTTGAGGAAGGACACCCGCTGAAAGTATATCCTTTCTGTGTATTGTCGTCGTCGCCGCAAACGTCGACCGATCACGTACTCCATCGTCAGTGTCACGGGATTGAATCCTTAGGCCACTAACACCTGCCTGCATAAATAGTCACTTATATACCCTGCTGATGATTGATTGAAGACTAAATTAATTGTTTGGTTAATTAGCCTACATTAGGTGATGTAGGCATAATTATGATTCAAGTGGTAGGCTTATGATTCAACTGTGCCAATGTGTAATTTATATATTATAGGCTATTGGCCGACATGATCGCAAGTTTCTTGTAAGCAGTCCTGTTTTATTCTAGTAGTTTAAATTAAAATTCATTAATTAATAATAATTATAGGCTATTTGTTCATTAAATGGAAGTGTAATGTTGGCATCACCTATAGACACTACACAGAACTACATGACTAATAAGTTGCCAAATTACCAGAGTCTATTGCGTTGCCGCTAAGAGGTGGTTCCAGCTGATCATAACGCAATGGGTTTTCGTTGGTTCAAATTGTCACTGCGCCGAAAGTATTTTAGAACACGCCCCAGACAGCGCCACCCATCCCACTGCAGCGCAAGCGAAAGGATGTTATGTTGAGAATATGTTGATCCTAGCGGTATTGCTGAGAAACGCCATAGCGCCAGTTTTAAGACGTTGATGCTGTCAACAAGCTTGCGTTTGACTATACCGTCCCCTTGCGCTGGTTTGCGCCGGTTTGAAAATAGAGCCCTCAGTCTAAAACATTCATTCTCTGAAATAACTGAAGTAAATGCTGATTTTCGACACACTATTCTAATTTCTTCAAATACTGTTTTGGGGGCTTTCTGGAGCTGTAAGCCAAAATTATGAAAAATGAAACAAATAAAGGCTAGAAATATTTCACTTTGTGTGTAATGAATCTATAATCTATGAAAGTTTCACTTTTTGAATGGAATTATGGAAAAAAAACATGATATTCAAATTTTTTGGAAAGGATCTGTATGTCATGGTGAATTTGAAGGTTTGATTTTCGCCATCTGCGCTCTGCCTTTTGGCACTCACTCTTCATGGCTTTTACCGACATAGCATTTCTCCAAGGAGCTTTTTGCTTACGTACCAGTAATTAATTTAGTCCTAACAGGTGCAATAGAATCAATAATTTTACTAATTTTTGAATTAAAATAATCCAGTAGATCATTTACAGCAGTTGAAGTGGGGGTTAGAGTAAGAGCAAAGGCCTCCATAAACAATTCAGTAGTATTTTCATTGATAAACCGTTTTTTAACAGTTTCAGATCTAATATGAATATCAGGGGTTATAGAGATCAAACAGAACGCAGCAGTGATCGGATAAAGCAACTTTAAAGCAAGTTAAAGTTGAAATAACAATCTATGGCCACGATTATGAGTTGGCTCATTCACATGTTGAGAAAGTTCAAAAGTATTCAGTAGGGTAGAGAGTTCTTTAGCGGTGCTATCGTTGGAATTATCCATATGAATATTAAAATCACCAGCAATAATAAGACAATCAAATTCCGTGGAAATGATGGATAGCAGTTTGGTAAAGTCATCAAAAAAATGTACACAATATTTAGATGGCCTATATAATGTTAACAATAAAATTCGGGGAGATCCTTTCAATATGGCAACAAGATATTCAAAAGATGAGAAATCACCATATGATATTTGCTTACATTGAAATACATTCTTGAATAAGGCAGCTACTCCGCCCCCTCTCCTCTCAGCTCTACTAACATCCATAAAACTGATGGTTCAGGGCTCAATGAGACCTGGGAGGTGGCTTAGGAGTGGATGGTGGAGCTGTAGGGGGGGCTTCGGTGGGAGAAGGAACTATCCTCCTGGGGGGGGATGGGGGAGGAGAATCTGGGACTGGCAAGAGAGGGAGTTAGTCGTATGCCTGCAGACACTAGCTGATTCATCCTCAGGGTGAAGGCCAGAGGGGAGGGAGGGGGGGAAATATTAAAAGAACCAAAGACAGAGGAACCCTCGCTGTTTTCAGAGAGTGGTGAAGGGGGGGTGAGTAGAGCTGTCATCTCTGTTCACGCAGACAGGGGGCTGGGCAGAGCCATCAGTGACACAGATGGGCGGCTGGGCCGTTTTCTCAGAGGCAGCTGATGTGTGCACACGGTCAGAGATTGGAGCAGGGTGCTGGACCGTTTTCTCAGGGGCAGCTGCTGTGGGTCGCTTTTTGGGTCAGTGGGATTTGCCTTGGTCTGTGTTTTCTCAAATGCAGTTGGTGTGGGCATCCCGAGCTTGCTTTTTGGGTCTGTGGTGGGTGCAGCGGATTCCATGGTCTGTGTTATCAGAGACACAGTGTTCTGGGCTGTTGCGTTTGTTTTGATACCAGAGAGAGGTGCATTAGATAGCACTGGCTGAACTATCGAGGACACGGTGTTCTGGGTTGTTGTGTCTGCTTTAAGGGCACGGTGAATGTTCAAGAACAAAATTTTTCCTAAAAAGGTGGTGTTGCTTCCAGAAATGTTCCAAGTTGTCAATAAACCTCACATTCTATTTAATACAGGCCTAAATCAGCCATGCGTTAAATCCGAATGTTCTGGAGAATTTTTCTGAGCTCATTTTTATTGCAGGTAGAGGGCCGGCGATGTAAATCTTAATGTCAAGAGAGCTAACAGCTTTTACCAGAGCCTCAAAATTCTTTTTCAAAGTTACTGATTCTGGCTTATGGGTGACTTTAGCGTCTACCTGCAAAATAATATTGCTTATGCTTTGATTGGAAGCCATAATGACAGGGATTTCTTCCACGATGTCAAGAGGTAATTTATTTGGAAAACAGTAGCTTTTGATGTCATTACCTGCAATCTGATGTGTGTCTTGAGTAGAAGAGGTAATAAAAGCAGTGGTGGTGGGGGGCTTCGTTGCCTTGACAGATGGCGATTCTGGCTGTGATAGTAGTGGTAGGAATCTGTTGCTCAGTTTAAGCTTTCCCGGTCTGAGGGAAACAGCTTTCTTCTTGTTTTTTCTTCCCGCTGGTGGAAGGTTATTTTTGTTACTCCTTGTTGCGTTAGCAAATAGTTGCGTAACGTTAGCATTTGGTAGTGGAAGCAACCCTGTGTTGGTACCCACTGTTTTGCATGTCGTTAGCCTAGCTGTTAGCTTTGCCGTGGGTGACAGATTCCGAAAAGGCAATTCATTTATAGATCCACCTTCTTTGCATTCTAATCTTTGTCTCAATAACAGTAATCCTCTGGAGATGCCTGTCGCAATCTTTGCAGTGCTTCATTTTGTGTGTTGTTTCTTTTTTTTAAAAAGATAAAAGTAAGAAGTAAACAGAAAATAAATAAATAAATAAATTTAAAAGATATAAAATAAGTATGTAAGCAGATGGAAAGAAAGTAAAGCAAAGAAAGTAAGGCAAAGCAGGAGCATCCTCTCTCCTTGAGCTCTATCTCGATATCTAATGTAGCAGATTTGAACAAAGTGCAAAGAACAGGCTATAAATCAAATTGTTAAACAAGATAAACTGTACAATACAGAAGTGCTGAGGAGAGGAAGGAAATTCTATAAAAAATGGATGGAAGGAGCATTACAATTAAAATTCCATTTAATTAAAGCACACAAAAAGCAGCACACAATATTAAAATGTGTCACAATATTAAAAAGGTAGAATGTATCACAGACAGTATTAAAATTGTAATATGTGTCACACTATTAAAAAGGTAAACCATATCACACTATTAAAAGTGGTAACATGTATCACAGTATGCCCCATAGTATTTCAAATTGTAAAAGGACAGTTTTTTGAGTACAAGAGCCCATGTAGGCTTTGCTTGTAAAGTAGTCGTGGTCTAACGGTCTGTGTCTCTTTTAGCCTTGCAACTGTAGGCTACACTTAAAGGAGCACAGTCACGCTTGTTTAAATTCAGATTATTTGGATTAAATGCTTAAATTCTGTGTGTAGGCCTTTTTAAATTTACCGTCAGTGCAGCCATTTCCTATTTATGGGAAATACGGCGGCAAAACTTCAAAGGGCAAACACGTCCAGTGACGTCACTGGATGTGTTTTGCTTGAATCTCCAGCCAGTGTTTCCCAGAAGATAACGGGCGCTCAAACGCCACCCTTGTACGCAGAGACTGGTTTATGGGCGGGCACCCATCCAGGCGATCACACGACACTCCCACGAAAATACGGTAACGTTAGCGTACAAATATCACGTGGCCTATCTTGGCCGACGACTATAGCCTGAGAGATATGGCGGACAGCTCTGAGTTCGAGTTAGAAGACGAGCTTTTCGATTTTGACGAAGATATACAACCGTACAGTTTTGAACCGGAATTTACAGAGGAAGAATTACGTGAGCGAGAGAGACAGAGAGCGGAGGACGAGACAGCCGAAGCTAACAGAGAGCAGAGAAGTGGGAATATAAATTGGTGCCAGTGTGGGAACTGTGAACCCATGCCTACAGAGACGGAGAGCCTTTGCTACCGCGAATGGGATCGAGGGCAACGGCTGTTGGCAGAAACCGAACACAGAGTTTGCATCACTGCCAATAACAACTTTGAACCCTTGCTACATCATGCAGTACTTACTAACTTCTTCTGCAGCAATAGAAGGATTAACTGGAAGAACTATTCACAACCAAGGGATCCAGGAGAGCAACTAAGCGACGAGTGAGTAAATATATAGCTAACAAGCTGTATCAAAATTTTGTAATTTAGCTAACGTTTGCTAAACTTATGTTAAAGTCGATATGTTGTGCTTGCCAGCATGACACCAAGATTCGGACATTCCATGTAACGTCAGTTAGGCTACTGTCGGAATCAGTCGCTTGTTGGCTATACCTAGATAGCTATCTAGCAGCTCATTTAGCATCCTTTGTGCAACAACAGATATTACATTACTATAACCAGTTTTTTTCTGTCACCCCTTTATTTAACGTTAGGCAATTCAGACTGACCGCTTATCGTTGGCTACTGGAATGGGTACTCCATGGCGAACGACTGGGGAGAGGTGTAAGAGTTGTGCTGCCATCGTGTGTAGTCTCTGCAGTACGTCAAAGATACCCTTCTTCCGATGGTCAATATGTTGGATTTCTGGACGTCGACGAAGACTGAACCAGATTCTGCACTTTTTGATACCTCGCGCTTTACTTTTGTTTTATTATTGTAAAAATGTGGCCATAATTGTCAGAAAATTGAGCCCATAGTGTTCAATAATATACATAAAATGCTATAGTTACTGTTTCTCCTGTTGAGTTGGCTTAGTATAAATTTCCAACATATTTGTCTAAGTTTGAAAATGCATACCTCTATCACATTCAATAAAATCACTGGGATTGTAATTGATTATTTGGAATGGTTGTTACTTCAACATAAGATTATCTTCATTATGGCAAGGTAAACAAAGACAAAAAAAATACAGAAAGGTGATATTGTAATAATAGTAGTAGTAAGTCTTTATTGTCCCCAAGGGGCAATTATTGTGCAGTAGTTGAACAACACATACTGAAATGTCTAAAAATAAGTAAAATTAAATAAAGTAAAATAAAAAATTAAAATGCCAGAATTTCCAATATTTCTTAAGGTACCGCAGACTCGACAAGCAAATTCTTTGATTTAGCTCCCAGTAATTCGCCACTATAGTCACGCTGGAAGTCCTCTGGCTTGAAGTGTTTCGAACAAACACAAACTTTGTCGTAATCCTTTTTTGGCAAATTTATCAGATAGATGGGGTTGTTAATTTCTGCCAGCCACTGGATGCACCTCGTCTCATTTTTGGGCAAACGGTATCCTGACTTAATATCGCACGCATGTACGGCGCACGATGGCATTTTGGGCAGACACGCAAGCATTTTCTGCGGTATCTTCATTTGAACAGTTAGCTCGTCACCGTGCTCGCAGCAGTGGCGTGTACGCCCCTATTACATATTCATGCACAACAAACCTAAGCGTGCGCAGGGAGATATGGGAAATGTGGTAAATAAGGCTGGAGCTGCTCTTTAGATGGAGCTGTTCTTGAGGGCCCATATCTCAAAAACCACAATTCCAATCTTTATGATTTTTTGGAAAATATGAAACATTGAAATAGTAGATTAGAATGCAGAAAACATGCATAAGTGTGACTGCTCCTTTAACTGAAGTTCTTACTGAGCAACCAAAGAACATGCCAGCAGTCTGTGTTGCAGCAGAGTGATAGGATGATGGTGATGATGACGTAGACACTACTGTTGTGTTACAGGCAGGCAAAGTAATGCAATGTTGGGGTTTTTGGCTTGGTCTGATTCTGGTGCCAGCTGCATGTCTGCTGAAGGATGTAGCATGGAATGCGTGAGTATCTCGCTAATTTACACACTGAGCACCCTTGTACACATGCTTCTGTGACCTCACACACATATACACTTATATTGGGATGGCAGGTATGCCATCTGCCAAGTTACGGCTTGGTGGAGCATGCCCCATACCTTTACAGCACCAAGCTTTTAGAACTTTTCAGGGTTTCCTACAGAAATAATGATCACAGACTCTCAGCCCTTACGAACATTAAGTTATGTACCTTCTGACCTCATGTAAACACACAGAATTCAGATACAACTTCACAGGTCACACTATAAAGCCCCAAACTTGGGTTATTTCTGCATTATTTTCTTCTTCTTCCTCTTCCTCCTCTTCCCATCTTCCCATTCTCATAAACAATAATTATTCCCATTGAATAACAACATCTGAATAAATGGTCTGATCAAAGTCGCCAATTGCAGGATACACATTCAAAATTTCACGACACATGAAGTTTGACCACATTCTCTTGAGTTGTTAAGATGAAAAAACACAGGGGTTACATTAAATAATTTAGGAAACATTGGATAGCATTGCATTGGAATAGTGCTCTTTTAATTGGTGTGCTAGCTAGCTAAGAAGCCAATATTGTTTGTTATAACTTGGCCTCATTTTAATCAATACTTTTAAAGGCAGGCCTAATTTTTGCAAGTTGGAATTGACTTACAGACAGTGCTTGCTTTGTAGGCTATGGATGAGTAACATTCTTTTACATTGAAAAGGCTAGTTTCTTTGCTAGTTTTATTATAGACAGTGCTATGTATGCATGACTAACTTGCCATTTTTGTACGTTGAAAACCTTTTACCGCACACACATAATTGCAGTTACAGTGCCCTCCACTATTATTGGCACCCCTGGTAAAGATGAGTAAAAAGGGTTATACAAAATTCACCGTTTGGTGAATTAGCTTAATCTCACACTGAAAAAATTTGAAAAATCCTACCTTTTATTGAAGTAAATTTATTATGAGAAAAAAAAAATCCCTTATCAAGAAATAATTATTTTTAACAAAACCATGTGTGCCACAATTATTGGCACCCCTGCATTTATATATAGAATAAAGTAATCCTTTTTAATATTTGGTCGCATATCCTTTGCATGCCATGACTTCCTGATGTCTGTGACCCAACAACATCAAAAGACTATTGATATCTTATTTTCTGATACTCTTACAAGTGATACTATAACGTCTCTGCATTTGAATGGATCTCTATGGGAATTGGGGGTTGGGACTAGATTTAGCTGTAAATTACACTGGAACAGTATGGAACACATGGTTGGCTAAATGGCTCTAAGTCATCAAGGGTCTGTATCAAACAAGCCTTAAACCATCACTCTGCTGCCAGAAATAAAGGTTTCTTCTCCTGACTTATTTTTCCATAGAGTTCAATAGGAAAATTTGTCAGGGGATACAACCCTTAAAGTGATCCATCCTTATCTACTGCATATCTGGCAGCAGAGTGATGGTTTAAGGCTCGTTTGATACCTCAGATCCTTGATGATCCATGTATTCCATACTGTTTCATAGTGTTGTCACGATACCAAAATTTTGACTTCGATACCGATACCAGGTTTAGTATCATGATACTCGATACTGAAACGGTACTTGAAACTGAAACGATACTGACTCGGTACCTCTACTGAAATGACCTTAACCCTATTTACTTTGGCCCTTCAGAGGCAATTTCCTCCTCGTTTCTACTAGTTTTATTTAAATGTCAATATCTAAATAAATATTCCCTGCACATCCATGGTTTTAAGTTCGAACTGAAGAAGAAGCTGTATCATTCAGAAATTTGCTACAGAATACATTTATTTCAGAATAGTCACATACAGTACAGTGTTTCCCCTAGATTTTTTTTCAGGCCGGGTGGTAGGCCCCTCGAAACTACCAGTGTTGTTGCGCGTACACGGTGTCATCAAACGCGCATGCGGGGCCGAGGTAGTATCATCGCGCAGGGTCGGGGGTACGGAGAGTCGTCGCACACATGGGGAGGGTGTTGGTAACAAAGTGGTACATTTCTCCATTCTGAGCTAAAATAACATTTGCTCACAAAGTCGTATGGTAAATAAATATTAGTTATTTATAATATTAATAAACTTAAAACAGAACTTATATACAATAAACCCCCCTTAGCTTCACAAATGATATTCAGAACTATACCACTTAAACCCAGGACAAGGAGTTTGTTTCTACCGGTTTTTAAGGACTGTTTCTGGATCAGCTATCTTTGCAGCACTGTAGAGCTGCTTTTGAGACTCCTCCATAGTGCTGATCCATAATCAGTCCTTAAAAACATGCAGAATCAAACTCCTGCCTCTGCAGTATTAGCTTTTACTCTACACTAAAATGTAAGAGTTCTGGTCAGATAGCGAAACGGACGAAAGTGCGCCATTTTGCGTAGAGGCGGAAACTATAATTACACCCTCATAATATCAGCGCTGCCACTGAAAAGGCCTAACGGGAAACCGAAGCTGTTTTGGCAAGGGTTTTTCCAGATGCTATTTTGATCATTCCAGCATTCTGCGGTAAGGGAAATATTGCAGCTACATAAAAGAAAAAGAAAAAAAAGATTATATTAAAAAAAAGAATAATATAATTTATTTATTTTTAAGTACCGAACGTCGGAAAATTCTAATACCGAACCGTTTTTTTTTTTAAGTATCGAAAAAGTACCGAAGTTTCGGTGTACCGTGCAACACTACTGTTTCAGCATAATTTACAACTAAATCTATTCCCACCCCCCAATTCCCATAGAGATCCATTCAATTCAATTCGCAGAGATGTTATAGTATCACTTGTAAGAGTACCAGAAAATAAGATATCAAGAGACTTTTGATGTTGTTGGGTCACAGACATCAGGAAGTCATGGCATGCAAAGGATATGTGACCAAATATTAAAAATGATTACTTTATTTTATATATAAATGCAGGGGTGCCAATAATTGTGGCACACACGTCGTTTTGTTAAAAAATAATTATTTCTTAATGAGGGATTTTTTTTAACTTGAATTAAAAGGTTGTATTTTTCTCATTTTTTCAGTGTGAGATTAAGCTAATTCACTAAATGGTGAATTATTTACAACTCTTTTTACTCAGCTTTACCGGGGTGCCAATAATAGTGGAGGGCACTGTATATGCACTCACACATGAACACATGTATTTATACAAATTCTCTAATATGCACACAGAAAACCCACAGGCATACTCAAAAGCACAAACACACATTAATATGGTGCACATATGCCTGATGCTCCCACAAACACACACCTTAATCTGAGCTGTGTATATTTCCTGTAGGGGGCGTCGTACTTTTAGGAAGTCTCTGCTGGAGGAGGTGCAGGAGCTGGAGGCGCGGGCGGTGGATCCAGGAGCCGCCGTGTTGAGAGATGCCAGCGGCCGCAGGTCAGTTGTTCACACAACATTGGCCTTTTCAATCAGATTTTAACATGTGCATTGGTTTGTGTGTGTGTGCAAGCATCCAAACATGTCTGCTTGCATGCATGTGTATATGTGTGAGAGCCTTTCCAAAGGGAAGAAACTAGGTGTGTATTTTACCTGGAAGTTTGAGACACTGTCCACTCCAGACTGTACTGTGAATAAACTGATGTGAATAATACATTATCTGATGTTTGGCTGAATACTTCACAGGGGCAAGGACAGAGTCCACTACAGTTAGTGATAAAGAGTTACACAGGTACCAAGGGCTTGCCCCAGTGTGGGAGTTTGCAGTGATATCTATCTCCCACTCACTACATCCATGCATGCTTCCCTTTAATTTATCTTCTTGTTTTCAATCCTTTTCATCTTGTCATGTGTCATCTTCCTCCCTTTCCTTTCTCAGTCTCACTCTGCACTCCTCGTTCAGAAATCCTTGAGTGCAGGCAGGTTTGCACATCTATGGTCTGTGCTGTATCTTCAGTGTGCTGTAGAGTGTATAGAGCGAGTGCATGTGTGTTTGCATTTGTATTTGTATGATACAACTTTTCCCCCGTTGCATAGTGTCAATATTACAGTGCTGTGTGTGTTTATTAGAGAACATGTCTACTGTGTTGTTGTCTTGGGGGCAGACCCTTCATATTTCTTTTTCCGACCTTCCACCAGAGGGGTGGAGCATTTTAAACATTTTAATCTTTTTGTTGCGGGAAACTAAAATAAAACCCCCCAAATTATTTGGCAAACTGAAAAAAAAAACCTTTATTTGAGCCTGCTGAATTCATGCCTGGAGTTTCCTGCATTTAAATTATAGATGCAATGGAACGTCGATGAACTGTGTTAGAATAGTGTAGCTACTGTACACTACATGGCAGAGGAGGCTCCTCCAGGGAGGCACTGCTTCCTCAAAATAAAAAAATATTAAATATATTTGAAAAACTAATTATGAGAATTAAGCGTAATCAGATTAATAAAACAAATACAAATAAAAACATGTGAGAGGAAGGGGGAGATCTGTCTCCCTTGCGGCCGGACCCAAGTGGAGATCTGTGCACATCCACGTCGACCTGACTGGAAACCTGTTGCGACCCGACTTCGGAGAAGAAGTCTCCAGGAGTCCACGCACCTGCTGGGACCTTGGACCAGCTGACGAGCTGACATCACTTACGGAATCGGGACTGGCCTCCCTTTGTTACCGTTAAGTATTGAAACGCATTTTATTTAGCACTGACATCAATTGATAGGTTAGCATAAAATCTGTAATACCCTGTTGAGCTAATTTTACTGCTGGTTCCTACTGTTGTTTGTATTTTGTTTTGCTATGCGCGTTTCGGTCAGGAATAAACCATTTCCCTGACCTTATAGTTTTACACCGTTAAAACTTTATATGTACGAGACTGATAAAACGAAGGCGCTGCGGTGGTACAACGGTAAGAGCGCCGACTTTCAGTCGGTGCAGTTGTGCTCCGAGGATCGGGGTTCGCGCCCCGGTCCTGCCAGATCCGAGCATGGCCGGCGCCCTGTGGGAGCAGCAATTGGCGACTGCTTCCGCGTGGGGGGAGGGGCTTGGAGAGAATCGCTGCACGCATAGCGGCCCTGGGCGAGCTGGATTCACGGTCAGGAGCTTGAGGAGTCGCGCCCTGTAGAGGACGTGGCGACCTCCTTCCTACTACCGGTTGACAGGGTTGTGTAGCGGTGGTTCTCTAGCGGTTGCTACACGGGGGGGAATTGAATTAGAATAGGGGTTCAATTGGCTACTAAATTGGGAGAAAAATGGGAAAAAATCAGAAACAAATTTTTAAAAGAAAAAGAGACTGATAAAATGAGCTAACCACAAAATATAGTTTAGCGTGTCATTAACCCATAACACAAACTAACCTTTGTTAATGGTAGGACTGTTAGCTTCTATATTTAACCGTCACATAATTATCATTTCCTCTGATTAAGATTAAGTCATAGAATGTTATATAAATTATTGTTTCCATTATTCACATATTCATAGTTGTAGCCAATAAAACATATGTCATTGTCATGTCTACGTTATTTCACTAAGTTGGGCTCTACTGACGTATAGAATTCTAATTGAGTTTTGAACTTAATTAATTCTGAATAAAAGTGACCAAACCTCACTACACGAGATTCAACTCGCAAGGGAAGGTCCCATGTGGAAAGCCACACTCGTTGCCCCACCCAGTAGGAGGGAGCAGGACACCGCCTTCTGCTTAGCCGAAGTGCGCAATAGAGAGGAATGCACACGCTTCTAAACTGCTCGACACCTACAAACGAAGGAAGCGGCAGAGGGAACCTCCGCATCTCTCTCCAGGTCAGGAAATAAGGGAGGCAAATAACCCAACTGAGCCTCAAAAGGAGAGAGATCAGTGGAAGCGTTACGCAAGGTGTTATGTGCGTATTCTGCCCAGGCGAGGTGACGACTCCAGGCCGTGGGATTGGCCGCAGCCAGGCACGAAGAGTGCTCTCCATACTCTGGTTGGTGCGCTCTGTCTGTCCGGGATGAAACCCAGACGAAAGACTGACAGACGCCCCCAACGCCCTCGAGAACCGATCAACCACCACCAAGATAACGGTGTTCCCATGGGACGGCGGCAGACCGGTTACGAAATCGAGAGTGATGTGACTCCAGGGATGACTGGGAACGGGAAGTGGACGTAAGAGGCCCGAGGGAGAAAGCCACGAACCCTTGTTACGGGTGCAAGTAGGACAAATTCCCGCACATTGTTCTCGAGTTTGGGCCACCAATACCGGCAAGAAATAAAATCTTTCGTCCGGTGAATGCCCGGATGAGCCACTAATTGAGAGATGTGGCCCTACTGGAGAACCTGCGACTGCAACCGAGAAGGTACAAACAGGCAATGGGATGGGCCCCCACCTGGGTCGGGCTGGGAACATGTAGCCTTCTGCACAGCCGTCTCAATAGCCCACCTAACTGGGGCCACAATTTGAGAGCTGGGAACCACAAGCTCGGGGCGTGACTCCCTGTCCGACTGGTCGGAAATGCGCAACAATGCATCAAGTTTGGTATTCTTAGACCCGGGGCGATAGGTCAGAATAAACTTGAACCTGAACTTGAATTGCGTGTCTTAGCCTGTTGGACGTACTCTAAATTCTTACGCGCCCTCCAACTAATGGTGCCACTCCTCCAACGCCAATTTGACCGCCAACAGCTCTTGATCTCCAACATCGTAATTTCTCTCGGCAGATGTAAGGGCACGAGAGAAATACGTGCAAGGGTGGAGTTTGCGGTCCAGCGGAGAGTATTGGGAAAGAATGGCTCCAACCCCCAGCTCAGAGGCATCGACCTCTACCACAAAGGGGAGGGAGGGATTGGGAGTTATCAGGATGGGTTCGGAGCAGAACCTCCTCTTTAGCTTAGTGCTTAGTGAAAGCCGCCTCTGCCCTAGGATTCCACTGAAAGTGAATAGGTGATGTCTTTTTGGTGAGGGCTGTGATGGGAGCGTGATGCTAAAATTTTGAATAAACCTACGATAAAAATTGGCGAAGACCAAGAAGCGTTGCACTTGCATCACAGAATTGGGCGTAGGTCTTCACCGCCAAAGTTTTCTCAGGGTCCATAAGGACCTTAACCCCTTGGCGCAGATGGCAAATTTCACCTATTTAGGGGTGCTCTGTTTAAGGCTTTATAACTCCAGGTGTGAGCATCACATAAACTTGGTAAATGGCTTAAATGAAACAAGACAGGTGTATCATTTACAATACAAACTTAGATTTGTTTATTTTCATATTTTAAGTCAAAATAAAGTGCCACAAATGCAAAGAAACTTAGGAAAAAAATTTTTTAAAATAGTTTTTATTTTTATTTTGCTGAGAGCTACATAAGTGAAATCGGTAATATATATACATTTCCTGGATGATAAACTCCATGTCCACAAGTTTTGCAAAATCTGAGGATGATATGCAGAACTACTAAAGGTCTATGATGCAAAATATAGCAGTGTATCCTGTTGTCCATTAGTGTCTCCAAATCTATCCAAATGGCTAAATTGTGCACTGCTGCTGCAAAAAAATAAAAATAAATAAATAAATATTTAACTACAAATCAACAGTTTGGGCTCATTAAACTCACTTGTGCATAATTTCCAAGTGAGAATTATATATTTTCAGCAGTATAGGGGGGTAGATATCTATGGGTCCAAAACCCCTATGCAAAACATGTCATAAAATGAATAAAATTAGTTTTGTACATTATAATGCATACACATTTGCTCCCTCTGGTGGCTGAAGATAAAAAACATTGATATCACAGTGTTACATACACCTAAATATGTTGCCTAATCATTCACTCTTGTACCTCAATAAAACATCACTTGTCCCTGTACTCTACAGTATGTATACTTTTGTCCTGGGATTGCATTTTTCTGTATTCTTTTTAATCTTTTAAGTTTTCCTATTCATAATAACTCCAAGGAAATTTTTACCTTAATCTACCACATATCAGCGCAACAGTAAATTGGAATGAGCACTTGTCATGCCCTAAGAGACTCGTATACGCCATAGCCTATATTATGTATGATAACATGAACATAAAATAGTTTTCCACCATCTGTAAAATGCTGCCAAATAATCTATCTTCAATGAACATCGGTAGCCTACTTCAAAAATACATTTAGCTAACGATTGCACTACAGTATGTGAAATGCACTCAAAATGCGAAAATAACAACAGGGCTATCAAACATATTGGAAAGACAGTGCTCGAGTGGAAACACGAACGTACGTATGTAGCCAGCGAGACCAACGGTATTTTAGACGCAAAAATACTTACATATCGCAAAAGGGAAATTCCCCTGCATAATGCGTATTGAGGCTCTTGGTTGCTGAAGGAGCAACAGCTCAAGGCAACAGCAACAGCTGCAGCAGGAACTGGGGGGGGAGAATGATAAGCTCAACGAAACAATAAAACAATATAACAAGTCCTTAAAACCACTGAAACAAGAAAATGAGCAAGAAAATGGGCAAGACAGAAAAGACAGTTAAAACTAGTCAGTCCAATCCATCGGACTTGTCAGAAATTCTGGAAAGCCTGGAAGATATCAAGGTCCAACTGAAAGAAATAATGAAGACAAATGAAGACATAAAGAAGGAGTTAAAAGAACTCAAAGAGGAAAATGTCAAGAAAGACCAGCAAATTAAGACTCTAACATACAAAGTGGAGGAGTTTGACCAGCAAGGGAAGCTCAATGATGTGATCATCACGGGTCTCAGGATTAAACCAAGGAACTATGCCAGGGCGATGGGGACCCACGATGAGACAAACGAGGCAGACATCCAATCCGTGGAAATACAGGTGGAGAAGTTTCTAAACTCCAAAAACATCGACCTGGATCTCACCAATGTGGATTTTTGCTATTTGCTTCCCAAAAGAATCAATGAAAATCTCAACAAAACAAACGCCACCATCGCGTGGAAAGCGCGTCAACTGAAGAAAGGGCAAAAATTACAGAACACCTGGACGGCAAATTGTAAAGTTTACATCAAACCAAATGGGTCTTCAGAAAACACCAGACCGGTGCTGATCAGGGCGTTGGATGAGCTGGAGAAATATGAATAGTAAGGTACGTGAAAACTAAGTTAAAACGCCATGAACTCAGTACAACCAAAAAGTAAAACTGCACTGATTAAAATGAATGAATTGATGGACAAAATTACTGACTATGAAAAAGGGAGTAACTTTTCAGTTGGACCTCACCAGAACCTAACATCAAAAGACCCGAATGAAGAAGTTGATCCAGACAGACATTTTTACTATAATGGAATAAACAAATGTGGATATTACTTGGAAGATCAGTACAATGAGAATTTTAACATGGATGGAAAGCTGTCAATAATCCACTTCAACAGCAGGAGTCTATACGCGAACTTTGAGCAGATACAGGAGTATCTATGTACATTTGTCAAACTATTTAACATCATTGCTGTGTCGGAAACGTGGATTAACGTTGAGAAATGCATGGATTTCCACATGGAAGGATATAATTTTGTGTGTAAGAGCAGAATCAACAAATCTGGTGGAGGGGTAGCATTGTTTATTGACGAGAGCATAAATTTTGAGATACTGGAAAGCTTGTCAATTGTCATTGAAAATGTAATGGAGTGTGTAACAATTGAATTTTCAATGCCGAAAGGTAAAAAAACTGGTATATGCAACGTTTACAGAGCTCCTAGCTCAAAAATAGACATATTCAACAATTGCATGGGAGAAATATTAACAAAAATAAACCAGAGAAATGTTTTTATATGTGGAGATTTTAACATGGACATATTAAATCCAAACAATAACAAGCTGATTGAGGATTTCGTCAACACAATGTATGCGAGCGGAATGCGACCACTAATCACCCAGCCAAGCAGAATCACTAAACATAGTGCCACACTAATTGACAATATTTATACAAATATACTGGACAAAGAAATAACAAGTGGTATTATGATAAATGATATTTCTGATCACCTTCCAGTCTTCGCCATCTGTGACTGGAAACACACTTTAGAGCAGAAACCAGTGACAAATATCTTAAAAAGAATTAAAAACGAAAAGAGACTTAAAGATTTTGAACAAGATATGATAAATCAAAAATGGAATGACGTATGGACGGAAAAAGACACAAACAAAGCGTATGAGGCCTTCTTAAACACAATAAACTCAATATATGACAAGCACTGCCCGGTAGTCAAATATTCGAGTAAAGACAACAATGTCAAAGTCAAAAAAAATAGGCCATGGTTCACCAAGAACATAGAGAATGCCTGTAGGAAAAAAAACAGCTTATATAAACAGTTTTTAAAGGAAAAGAATGTACAATCATATGCAAAGTACAAACACTATAGAAACAGAGTGACATATTTGTTGAGGAAACATAAAAAAGACTATTATGACAAGTTACTAACAGAAAACAAGAACTACACCAAAAATCTTTGGAAAATAATAAATTCCGTCTCAGGCAGAAAGGCCAAACGGACATTCTCCGACTATTTCAATATAAACAACAGGAGGGAAGACGATAAGAAAGTGATAGTCGAGAGCTTCAACAAATACTTTGTTAGTGTAGGTTCAGAACTAGCCAAGGCCATTCCATCCTCACTCCAGCAGTGGGATCACTGGGATAGGGGCGGGGAGACAAAACAAGAGTCTTTATTTTTAAATCCTGTCACACAAAATGAAATCAAAACAATCCTGAGAGACTGTACAGCTAAGACATCCATTGACGCAGATCAGATAGACATGACATTATTAAAAAGGATATCAAAAGCGATCATACCTCCTTTAACATATATATGTAATTTATCTTTCTGCAATGGCGTGTTTCCCGATAAAATGAAGATAGCAAAAGTTCTTCCTCTGTACAAAAGTGGAGACAAAAGTGGAGTTTTCAAATTATCGTCCGATTTCAATTTTACCACAGTGCTCAAAAATTATTGAAAAGCTCTTTAATGTTAGATTAGATAAGTTCATTGATAAACACAAGCTGCTATGTGACAGCCAATACGGATTCAGGAAAAAACATTCAACAGCAATGGCCCTAACAGAATCCATAGAATTTATCAAATACGCGCTAGACCGTAAATTATTCACCATAGGGATTTTCATCGACCTGAAAAAAGCTTTCGACACGATAAACCACAGCATATTGATCGAAAAATTGTACAGATATGGAATTAGAGGAATCGCATTACAATGGATTAAGAGTTACCTATCAAATAGAGTTCAATTTGTACAGATAGGGGACAACATATCAACATGCCTGAACATCAACTGTGGGGTCACACAGGGTTCAGTCTTAGGACCAAAATTATTTATACTATATATCAATGACATAATCAAAGTATCTGACGTTTTAAAATTAATTTTATTCGCGGACGACACAAACATCCTCTGCTCAGGAAAAGATCTTAATCAAATGGTCACATCAGTGAACAATGAAATGTCAAAGCTTCACACGTGGTTTAATATTAATAAACTATCACTAAACCTTTCAAAGACAAAATTCATATTATTTGGGAAAAGAGGCATGAAGGAAAACATAAACTTACAGGTAAATGGTATCAACATTGAACGAGTGAACGAACATAAGATTCTGGGGGTTACGGTAGATTGCCTCCTGACATGGAAACCACATGTGAAGCTAGTTCAATGTAAGTTGGCCAAAAGTGTGTCTATTTTGTGGAAAATGCAGAAATTACTAAATCAACATTCACTTAGGACAATTTACTCAGCACTCATAACACCTCACCTGCACTACTGTGTTGAAGTATGGGGGAACACTTATAAAGAAACTACAGAGATGCTGTTTAAACTTCAAAAAAGGGCATTGAGAGTGGTATATGGTGTCCCATATAGAGACCATACAAATGACTTGTTTATTAAGGCAAAGTTTCTTAAGTGGCAGGATATAATTAAATATAATACCATACAAATATTATTCTTAGCATCCAAAAATCTCTTACCCTCAAATATACAGAAACTGTTTCAAAAGAGAGATGACATGCATAACTTAAGAGGAAACATGATATATAAACAAAAAACTATAAAGTCAACTCTCAGAGGTCATTCATTATCCATTGTGGGGGTTAAGCTCTGGAACGGTTTACACGATGAGCTTAAAATGTCTATAAACCTAAAGACCTTCAAGAGTAAGATAAGATGTAAGATGGTAGGAAATTATCAAATGGGGACTGTGCTGTTGAAATGAAACAAATGAAACAAATTGTTTTGACTAATGTATGACATGTATATTCAAATTCGACTTATTTGGACCTTAATGTCTATTTTATTTTACTTTAGCTTATTTTTTCTTTCTCAAACTGTTTTGTTATAAAGAAAATTCAGTTATGCTGTTGTGATACAAAAAATATGTTTTAAACAAATGTATATTATGAACATGTAAAATAATGAGGGAAATGGGGCGGGACTATGATAAGCAGGCTGCTTTTTCCCGTATCCCTTTTCGGCAAGTAATGTGTTTTGTCAGGGCATATTACAGAAATTGTGATAAAGTGTAACTATATGCATGCCGAAATAAATAAATAAATAAATAAATAAATATCGCTTGCGTAATACTAGACAGTTAAAACGAAAACTGCCGTTACGCTGGGCTGTAGTAAATTGCTCAAAGCACCCAAAAAGACTTAGCATATACCGTTGCGAAGGTCATAATGTACTCTATTGGATAAAAAAGCCCACAATTAAACCAGAGTGAACTGTAATGCATGAGACAGGCTTACAGGGCATAGGGCTATTACGCGGCGACGTTTCAGATAGTGTAATAGCGGTATAAAGTGTTGTATATTTCTCAAACCGATTGTACCAGACAATAAATGACAACTGAATTTTGAAAGGAACATCTCGATGTGTAAAACCAATGGTAGGATTGTATATTTATTTCATATTTAGTAGCATATATTGCTAGTAGAATACATGGTAGAATGAGATAGTACTTTCACAGTTTATTTTGCATTTGAGTGAGCAGGGCTTTTCACGGCTTTTCTGGCATACGATCAGGCTATTGTTGGGTTTATCTCGTAGCTATGACGTTATTATAATTTTATATGATGAATAAATATATTTATGAACTCAAACATAGACGCTATTGTCCACTATGTCACGCATAGGTGGGTATAGACTAGGTGGGGGGTTGCTTGATAAATGGACTTGCTACAGGGAAATAGTGGCACTTAGAAAAATTTATTTAAAACACAGAGTTTGTGATTTCCAATAATAGTTCGGCTGCAGTAGCAATGAATGTTTCAGTTGAGCAAAAAAGGTCCCGCCGGCGGGACTATATGCGCCAAGGTGTTAACATCCGCCACAATGAACCCCAAAAAGGAGACAGAGCTGGTGTGGAAAGCACATTTTTCGGCCTTAACAAATAGCTGGGCCTTAAGAAGTGCCTCCAGAACCTGCCTAACGTGGGCGATGTGGGATGAGAGATCCAGTGAAAAAATGTAAAAGTCGTCTAAGTAGACGGAAACAAATTTATCCAGCATCTCTCTCAAAACATCGTTCACTAGTGCCTGAAAGACAGAGGGGGCGCTAGTGAGGCCGAACGGCATGACCCAGTACTCGTAGTGCCTGTGGTACGTGTTGAACGCTGTCTTCCACTCATCGCCCTCATGCATGCGCACCAGATTGTAGGTGTTGTGAAGGTCGAGTTTGGAAAAAACCGACGCCCCCTGTATGCGCTCAAATGCGGAGTTCATAAGTGGAAGAGGGTACCTGTTTTTAATAGTGATATCATTTAGGCCCCGATAATCACTGCAAGGTCTCAGACCTCCGTCTTTTTTCTTAACGAAGAAAAAACCAGTGCCGGCTGGCGACGTAGACGGTGTGATAAAACCATTGACCAAAGATTCCTCAATATACTGCTTCATAGCAGCACTCTCAGGGACCAATAAGGAATACAGTGAACCCCTGAGAGGAACAGTACCCGGGTACAGCTCAATGGCGCAATCTTATGGTCTATGGGGCGGCAATCTGGTGGCGCGTTGTTTTCTAAAAACCTTGGCGAGGTCTGAGTAATCCGCAGGAATGCCCGTGGGTAGAGCAAACTCGAGCGCCCCTACTACCTCCGGCGCATCGGAGGAAGTGTCAGACAACCTGTCCCACTCAAAATCGGAGGTGGAAAAATCCCCCTCCTCCATGGAACCCCCTTCTGCAAAGGGGTCCCAGGAAAGACTTTCCTCTCTACTCTCAGCGAGGGAAGTCGTAGTGAGACTCAGTGAGATAAATGAAAGAACGGGAGCAAAACTTCCCGAGCACAAGGCAAATCAAAGCAACCTCAAAAACAGAGGCGTATCTCGATAAACAGCGAGAACAAATAACAAAATCATATACACACTAAATCATTAGGCGTAACTGGAGGTTAGAGAAACAAAGCAAAAACTTGAAAAAACAAGTGAAAGCAAGGAACAGACAAGAAAACCTGTTATCCAAAGCTCTATAGGCAAAACAGCTTGAAAACAAAGGGTAACAGATAAAAAGAATAAGGATAATGAAAATGATTGGAAAGAAAAGAGAAAACCAATCTAATCCTAATTTCTTAAACCGGACTTGCTGCGTTTCCTAGAAATGCAGTGACCGAATTTCCTATACCTTACCAACGTCGTTGTCAACATAACAAAGACAATATCGAAGTGTCGGAAATGCAGAAGTCCTGGGTTATTTATAGCCGGCAGGAAACGCAAAACAGGTGTAGGGAATAATTGTCGGGCAAGATACAAACACCGGGACGGAGGCGGAAAAAATCAGATAGAGCGCCCTGACGACGCCAAAAAGGAAACCAAAACATAGAACAGCAAAGGCTGCAAATAACCATGACACTGGCTGCGTCCCAATTCGCCTTAAGGTCCTCCTTCAGGACCGTACTTTGGTGACATCAGAGTGTGTGCACTCAAGGTGTGCAAGTGCACGAGGGTGCATGGGTTTAAAAGGAAAGAATTGGGACACACTGCATGAAAAAGCTTGGTCAAAATTCCTGTTGTTTAATAAGGTTATGGGTGAAAAAATAGCATAGAAACAATAGCCCAGTTTCGTGAACTGCTGTGTAATCAAAATTATTAGTTTTATTTCATTGTTCAAAATGACATAAGTTTAAGGTAACGTTACGTATACTTGAATATTTTCTTCTCCATCACTCTTCACTTCTCCGGAAAAATTTGGCAACGACTACAAGTCCTCTGTGATTGGTTAGAAACAGAAACATCACGATTTCGCAGGGGATTTGGGGTAATACCCCTCTGAAAAGTGCGGTCTGATGCATCAATGGCTCATGGCGGCGTTCGAGAGTACCCCTGCGAAACACAAAATAAGAAATGGGACACACTAAGCCCCTGGAGGTTCTCGCGGGCACCCGCATTTGAAGTGCGCAAGTGCGTATTGGGACGCAGCCCCAGTGACAGAAACAGTGACCTATATTGGCCGAAAAGGGAAATAGAGTAAACGTTCCTCGGAGACAAATCTAAAATTTGCCTGTGATACGTATGTATCAGACCTGGAGGCTCCTGTCTTTTTCTTTTTTTTAAAGTTCAGCAGTAATTTTAATAGTGAAAAGTCACGTGAGGGGAGGCAGCGCTTTCGCCCAATCAGAAGAGTTTCCTAAAATCACAGTCATGCCATGAATTATAGTGGATTGAATGATATTACTGTCAATTAAATATATGAGTCCCTCCCACTCTTTCTAATTTTAAGTGGTTGGGTTTCTAGACTTGCTACCATTTGCTTGCTTGATTGATTACCATCAGTAATAGAATCAAGCAAGTTTTGTATACGAAATTACGAAATTGTATACGAACACATTTCTGTACACCTCTTGTGAAATCTTCAAATATTTGATTATTTCATTCAACATTTTTATTTATTTATCGCAACTAGACACATTTCTGATGAGTTACTATTTTTATGTAGTAAGATCAACGGTAGGACGTAAATTGGACAAGCTCGCTAATACAGGGTTTTTCTTGGCTCAAAAATAGGCTTAGGTGGTGCTTTAAGTGCGGCCGTTCTAACTTGGTTATCACAGCTGTCTTAACGCCTATACCGCTTCTATTCCAATTTTATGCTTTGATAGACATCAGTTTTGGGCATAGATTAACATAAAACTCATAGTTTATGCATTCTTTAGATTTTTCGATTCTATAAATTTTTCCATGGCTAACGGGACCAGAAGAGGCACATGGGTTTGTCAGTATTAATTCATCCCTTTATTTGTTCCCAACAGGGATCTTGATTTGTGGCTAGGATCTTACTTTAATTCCAGTAAAGATTCAGGTCACAGATACATAGGCAATTTCTTGAGGCAGTGCAAATGGGCAATTTTCCCCACAAATGTGACCGACAGTATTTTTTTCACCACATTAGACCCCACCATGTTTTCCTCACTGATTTTTGTCCCATTTGCTTATCTTCATCCTTCTTGCAGGCAATATTGCCCATCTACTTTGCCTAGAAATATTGCCATCATGGCTTTTAAACTTTCCTTATACTTAAGTATACCAATTATAAATATATATATTATCACAGGGTCAGCCACTTATATTAGGTTTTAATAGTTGAGTAGAGTATGTATGTCACTTTGGCTGTGCCTCAAATTGCATACTTGCTTACTCGAGTATGTGTAAGTAATGTACTTTCTGATGCATTTACTCAAATGAAAATAAATAAAAAAATAACGCCAATGCACATAGGCTATGATACTCATTAAAAATAAAACTATAGCCTACAATACATACATACTTGGGGTGGTGGGTGGGAAGACAATCATAACCAAATGTATATCTGGCTTATAGCCTAGTTCTTATAGGGAGGGCAAAATGGAGCATTAGAACGTAGAAAGCAGTGTGCACGTGAGCTCGACAATACATTTCTCACATAAAACATACAATGCTTTTGGGAAAGTGGCTGATAACGACGTGTGATGCTGTCTGTGGTGTGAATCGGCTTTTCTACATCGACCTGTCGGGTCTGTGTTACTTAAAGTTTGTCGTGAAAGTGTGTCTTGATATATTCAGTCCACGATATATTTTGGGAAAGAGTCGTGAAAATTTCAAAACATGTCTTCAAAAAGATTGTGAAGTGTGTCGTCAATTTTGAAGACACATCGGAATTGGGAATGCCACCCCAGGCCATTTAAATGGGTATTTTTTAAATGGGTAATTGCGTGGAACAACTGGGAGTACAAATGTACGGAGCCCCTTAGGGGACATGGGCTATTGCGTATATAACGTAACAATAGTCTCGCGGCACCTGCCCCAGACCCTCCGCTATTTCGTCCGCCCCTTGTGCCCCACCAACATCCCTTCATGCCCCCCCAATCAAAGCAGTCTAGAAACGGCCCTGCTGACGAGCCTATTATTTAGGCTACTTATTATATTTATTTTTCTTTCTCGCTCTTCTCTTTTTTTGTCAGTTAGGTTTGATCACACTTAAAACGAAAAGCAAAGAAAAAAAATTTCAAAACATGTCTTCAAAAAGATTGTGAAGTGTGTCGTCAATTTTGAAGACACATCGGAATTGGGAATGCCACCCCAGGCCATTTAAATGGGTATTTCTTAAATGGGTAATTGCGTGGAACAACTGGGAGTACAAATGTACGGAGCCCCTTAGGGGACATGGGCTATTGCGTATATAACGTAATAATAGTCTCGCTTGGACAATTTTGAACCTGGTTTTTACATGGTTTTTCTTGCGTGTTTTCTCCTAGAAGGCTTAAGCCGCATTCACACTATAAGCGCAGCGCCAGTTTTCTGTGCGGCGCTCGCCAATTTGAAGAACGGTGTTCAAATAATGAGAAGCGCATAAGCGCATTCAAACTGCACATCAATACCCGCGCAATAACGTCATGTATGCACCAACAATATTTGAAATTAGTGTGGGAGATCACTTGAGAGAGAGAGAGACATAGATTTAGTCATGTACTTAACATTAGAGCAAAAATGTTAAAATGCGCTTGCGGTGGTTTATGTTTTTCGCCGGAGAAGACAAGCAAGGGAAGCGTCGGCACAGAGAGTCTGTGAACTTTGTGAACTGCCAAATAAACGGGATTATTGGACAATACTACATTTATTTGAAAATCTACTCTAAAGGCTCTGTGGACAAGGATATCGGGATAAGGACACTTGGACAGAGGAATGCGAGTAAGCAGCAGCGGTGTCGTATTTAGATGAGATGAAATGGACCAGACCTCAACTCTAAAGTGAAACACATAGAGTTGCCACAACTAGTGTTAGATGTGCATGTCCATGCATCACATAGCAATAATGGAAAAATAGACTCTAATTAGCCAATAGACTGGGAAAATGTAGACACTTAAAATAATGTGATGTGACACTGAATGATTTTAGATCTCTCGCGACAGAAAATGGACATTAAAATACGATTGGCTTCACAATTCACAAGACTCAAATGCCAAGACTCAAATCTCCAGAGCTCTTTTCACAGATTTTAGGACTTACATTAATGTTAGTTATTATAGTTACAATCAGTAGATTAGTTTTAAATGGAAAAAGTCAGTTTAAGTAAGAGGGACATTTACCCTAATTTACAATTAGAGGTGCTCAGCTGAGTCAATGAATATACTATAGGACAAAAGGAGAGCGAGAGATAGAGAGGATCTTTGCAGATTTGTTCTTGAATGGCATCACACAAATAAACATTCAAATTACAATTGTTTCACAGGTTTGAAAATCTAGGAACATTACATCATTACTAGATTTTATTTATTAAATGCAATATTTAATGTTAGCTGCAATAACGTGGAGCTATTAATCATTTACATTGATATTGACATTGCTGACATTGACTAAGTTGATAACGTTAGCTAACCATGCTAGTAACGTTACATATTGCCATAATTCACTGCATGACTATTAATAGCTACAAACCTGGTAGCCCCATTTGATGGCTCACGTTACGCCATGCATAATTTTTTTTCCCGATGTTTTCCCGATGTCTGCTTGAAGATTGGTGTCATATAGCTCTCGGAACTCGGAAACACAACTGATGATTTTCTCCTCCATTTTGATTGGGTTGTGTGAGGTAAGGTAGCACCGCCCACAACTATTGGCTGCGTGTTGAAAGGTCAGTGAATGAAGGGGGTCAAAGTTGAATTTGTTTGAACTTTCAGCGCAGCGCACCTGAAGTGTCCTGAGAGCTGCGCGCCGCTTATGAGAGCGTAGTGACTCTGGGCAGCGCAAAATGTCTCTCCATTGAAATCAATGCGCGCACTGCTGCACTTCACTTCCGCTCCCATGTTAACGAATCACCGGCCGCGCACGCACCGCTGGCGGGAAGACGGCTCGCGGACGTGGAGTGGATTTTTCCGCTCTGGGCGGAATTTTCTGGCCGTCCGCGTAATCTCATAGAAATACATTGTATATGCACAATATCTGCATCATATCACCACATATTAACATATAGTTTTACTATTGTTATTAATTATTTTAATACATATTATATTTTAATATAGGCCCTAATGAAAAAGGGAACAGAGACAATCACCATTGTGGGATGAATGAAGTTAAATCAAGTCATACATTTTGCACATAACCAGTCCCGTTTTTGTAATGCGTTTTCTTTATTATAGTATACAAATATATACAGTGAAGGAAATAATTATTTGATCCCTTGCCGATTTTGCAAGTTTTCCCACTGACAAAGAAATGAACAGTCTATAATTTTAATGGTAGGTTTATTTTAACAGTGAGAGACAGAATATCAAAAAAAGAAATCCAGAAAATCACATTATAAACTCCTCAAAAAAAGTTTGGAAACGTTATTTCAGTCGATTATTCCTCCCCTTTAATAATACCAATTGATATTGTATTTTATATCGTTGGAAAGCCTGATTAGTCCCCTTTACAACGAGGTACAACTTGTAAGGATCATGCATTCGTGGAATGAGCAACACAGCTAACCGTGTGGGTAGCGGCCCAAAAAAATGTGCCAAAATCCCCTGCAATATTCTTCTGTTGGTATTCACTCTCGTTTTGAGCTTCAAGTGCTGGCAGGTGTATGTGTGACTGGCACCTGATTGGCACCTAATTGACAGCACTTGTGTGCATGGGTCCTGCAACTTTGTTGAGTTTGTGTGTGCTCCAAGCATAAACATGCCACGTTTGTCCCTTCAGGATAAGGCCCGTGCAATAGGGCAAGTGGAAGCTGGTGTTCCGGTACGCAGAGTGGCAGCATTATTTGGTGTCAGCCCTGGTACCATTTCCAAACTTAGGACCAAGTTCCGTGAGACTGGTGAAGTCAAAGACAGACCACGAAGTGGCCGTCCCAGGAAGACAACACCCCAAGAAGACCGGTTCCTCACCCTTGCTACACTGAGGAACCGTAGGCTTTCTTCCAGAGATTTACAGGCAAGATTTGCACAACGGTACCACAGACAGATCTCTGATCAGACGGTGAGGAACAGACTGCACATGGCCGGTCTTCGTGCTTATAAGGCTGCCAGGAAGCCTGCAATGACTGCCCTTCACCGTCAGGCCCGTTTGCGCTGGTGTCGACAGCACCGACAGTGGAACCTAAGAATGTGGGGCAACGTCATGTTCAGGGATGAATCAAGGTTCTGTCTGCGGAAGCTGGATGGCAGGATCAAAGTATGGAGACGGCGTGGAGAACGCTATGCAGATTGCTGCACAGATTGCGTGACACCTTTCAATGGGTGCAGTGTCATGGTGTGGGGCGGTATCTCTCTCACAGGCAAAACAGAACTTGTCATCATTGAAGGCAATCTCAATGCAGTGAGATATCGGAATGAGATTCTGGAGCCAGTGGCGATCCCATATCTCCAGAATCTGGGACCTAACTCCATCCTCCAGGATGACAACGCTCGCCCCCACAGAGCCAGGATCATCACAGAGTACCTCCAGAATTTGGGAGTGGAGAGGATGGAATGGCCTGCCGTGAGTCCAGACCTCAACCCAATTGAACACCTGTGGGATCAGCTTGGGCATGCTGTACGTGCCAGAGTGACCAACGCAACCATGTTGGCTGACTTGCGGCAAATCCTGGTTGAGGAATGGGATGCCATCCCACAGCAGTGTGTGACCAGGCTGGTGACCAGCATGAGGAGGAGGTGCCAAGCTGTTGTGACTGCGTATGGATCTTCCACACGATACTGAGGTCCCTGACAGTGTAAAATGAATAAAGTGTAAAAATGGCCAATATGTGTTGTTTTTTTCCTTATTACTGTGGGAGAGTGCAATCATCCAATCCACCAAGCAACTCAAAACGAGAGTGAATACCAACAGAAGAATATTGCAGGGGATTTTGGCACATTTTTTTGGGCCGCTACCCACACGGTTAGCTGTGTTGCTCATTCCACGAATGCATGATCCTTACAAGTTGTACCTCGTTGTAAAGGTGACTAATCAGGCTTTCCAGCGATATAATTGGTATTATTAAAGGGGAGGAATAATCGACCGAAATAACGTTTCCGAACTTTGAGGAGTTTATAAAAGAAATAAATTGATTTGCATTTGATTGTGTGAAATAAGTATTTGATCCCCTAGCAAAACATGACTTAGTACTTGGTGGAGAAACCCTTGTTGGCAAGGACAGAGGTCAGACATTTCTTGTAGTTGGTCACCAGGTTTGCGCACATCTCAGGAGGGATTTTGGTCCACTCCTCTTTGCAGATCCTCTCCAAATGCTTAAGGTTTCGAGGCTGTCGTTTGGCAACTCGAAGCTTCAGCTCCCTCCACAGATTTTCTATGGGATTAAGGTCCGGAGACTGGCTAGGCCACTCCATGACCTTAATGTGCTTCTTCTTGAGCCACTCCTTTGTTGCCTTGGCCATATGTTTTGGGTCATTGTCGTGCTGGAAGACCCATCCACAACCCATTTTCAGTGTCCTGGCTGAGGGAAGGAGGTTGTACCGCCTAAGATTTCACGGTACATGGCCCCGTCCATCCTCCCCTCGATGCGGTGAAGTCGTCCTGTCCCCTTAGCAGAGAAACACCCCCAAAGCATAATGTTTCCACCTCCATGCTTGACGGTGGGGATGGTGTTCTTGGGGTCATAGTCAGCATTTCTCTTCTTCCAAACACGGCGAGTTGAGTTGATGCCAAAGAGCTCGATTTTGGTCTCATCTGACCACATCACCTTGTCCCAAGCCTTCTCTGAATCATTCAGGTGTTCATTGGCAAACTTCAGACGGGCCTGTACATGTGCCTTCTTGAGCAGGGGGACCTTGCGGGCGCTGCAGGATTTTAATCCATTACGGCGTAATGTGTTACCAATGGTTTTCTTAGTGACTGTGGTCCCAGCTGCCTTGAGATCATTAACAAGCTCCTCCCATGTAGTTCTGGGCTAATCCCTCATCTTTCTCATGATCATCGATACCCCACGAGGCGAGATCTTGCGTGGAGCCCCAGACCGAGGGCGATTGATGGTCATTTTGTGTTTCTTCCATTTTCGAATAATCGCACCAACAGTTGTCTCCTTCTCACCAAGCTGCTTGCCGATGGTCTTGTAGCCCATTCCAGCCTTGTGCAGGTCTACAATCTTGTCCCTGACGTCCTTAGACAGCTCTTTGGTCTTGCCCATGGTGGAGAGGTTGGAATCTGATTGATTGATTCTGTGGACAGGTGTCTTTTATACAGGTAACGAGTTGAGATTAGGAGTTCTTTCTTAAAGCGAGAGGACTAATCTAACCGGTCTGTGGGAGCCAGAATTCTTGCTGGTTGCTAGGGGATCAAATACTTATTTCACTCAATCAAATGCAAATCAATTTATATCTTTTATATAATGTGATTTTCTGGATTTTCTTTTTGATATTCTGTCTCTCACTGTTAAAATAAACCTACCATTACAATTATAGACAGTTAATTTCTTTGTCAGTGGGCAAACTTACAAAATCGGCAAGGGATCAAATAATTATTTCCTTCACTGTATATATACGTATATACGTATTAATTAAGACTATGCTTACTTCTGTTTTTATTATACTGATATCACTGTATGGATTTAAGGTACTACAGAAAATAGCTGCTAATTCTGCTATAATGAAATGTTTTGATTATTACTGTTCCAAATAAATAAATAAATAAATAATATAAAGTGAACTTTATAAAGGAGGCATTGTCTTGTTTGCTACATTTAGCTTTAAAAAACAACATTCTATATAGTTTAAATATTTGTTTTAAAGAGATACTGCAGAGGCTTTTCTAAGGCCCTTTTTTCCGCTTCAATTTGAACTGAAACTCGTGAGTAGGTGTGGTCATATGACGATGATGCCACGTAGTCATATTATGAATATTCATACAGTCAAGGAGTGAAAGGGTGTGTCTTGGTGAACTGACTCAGCCCCCTTCCAGCTCTCTCCTCACAACTAAATAAAATGGCTGTATTAGTTGAGCAACGTCTTCGTGAGGAGAGGACCCGGGATGTAACCGAATGGTAAAGCTAACGTTACCTAGCTAAGTTAGCTTGTTTGTCTGCCTAAAGTAACGTTACTATTGAATACATTCAAATACACAGCAAAACCCAGTCACACAGTAACGTTAGTATATTGAACATGGCTGGTTGTAGCGCCCTCATAACTTCACTTGGTCCGGAGATAATTATCATTTATTAGCTAACATTATTCATAAATTATATAGCTAATATAACTAGCTAGCTAAGTTACCAGTTATCTCTGGACCAAACGGGGCTAAACTCACACACAATAGACTGCCTTGCATTACCTAACTTATCGATACATTCCGTCCGAGTTACTGACCAACTGGTTACTGGTTTTGCTAGGGCTACATCAAATGTATTATTGCTATCGTTTATTAGCTAACATTACGTATTCATAAAAGATAGCTCACACACACAATAGGTTGCCTTCAACCCCCACATTAGCTATTACCTATCAGTAATGTCAACCGTTTGCAAAAGCATTTTTGTTGTAGTTTGTACAGATAACTTGCATGTAAACAGAAACAAACTAATGTCCCAACAGGTGTGCTTGTGGCCACTGCTCTAACCTGTCCCCTCTATGTTGCCGTGAGGTTACTGAGGTAACGTTATGTCAGCGTAGTTATGAAGCTATTCTTGATTTGTCTAATACTGCTGTGCCGTAGTCGGGCATGCTTGGCCCAACTGTAATAGTGGCCAATACATGTGCAATTACACAATGTCACAAATACAATGCAATAGGTATATTGTACTTAGCTGTTTTACTTAGCTGATGTAATGATTACAAAATTACATCCATCACTGTTGGGATGGCACCTGGCTTCAGCGACAGAGTTTTATAGAAGCCCATCTCAAAGCCAGTTAAATTGTGGTAGCAGTCCGGTGTGAAGTGCGCGTTGCACACTAGGGCTTTCTTCGGCAAGTCCGCGTGCTCTACACCGATAGCTTGAAGCCACTAGCTAAGTAGCGCTGGGTCTCTCGGCAGATTATGAAAGCTAGCAGAGCCGGTGGCGTTGCACCGAGGAACGATACATCTCTGACTCCTTGGCATAATGCAGGCAAGTTAGCTAAAGATACCAAGTAGTAAGACGTCGTATATGAATAACTGTAGCTCGATATAAGTCGTAATATTAACGTTAGCAATAATACAAAGCAATTCGCATTTGAACTTGAACTAGCTAATTAGCAGTACAAGGGTCTCAGTCTCAGAATGAAAAAAAAAAATCGTCGTTCTCTACTTTTATACCACGTGCCCAGCCAAGACCCACCCCTAGGACCACCTCAAGTCCACCCATTTTTATGTTAAGGATTTCGTGACGTCACGAATCCCCGGAAGCCAGCATATTGGTAAGTCTACACAAAAACTCAGATAAAACCATTTTGACTAAACATTAAATTTTCGGACATAAACAGTTGTGTATGATCATAATCTAACTCAAAACATAGGTTTTCAACGGGAAAAGTCGGTTTTTGACTGCAGTATCACTTTAATATAATCAAAAGTGTGATCAAAGTAAAGTGTGATCAAAGCGGTTTATGGGGTGTACCCACATTCTTCTCAGGAGCATTCGGAGCAAGAGGTAAACCGCAATTGCCTTCCTCATGTTTACAACTCGTACTGAAACAAACAAAAAAAAAGTACTATTAATATTTCGAGATAAGGTAATCACTCAACTGATTTTGTTATAATGACATAATTACATTATAGGCTACAAAGTAAAAATCAAAAGTAGGCCATTTGCTGCCAGCCAGTGATTTGTTTGTTGGTCTGATTCATGTGTAGCTATTTTCCCATGTAGGCTACTAATATATTGACAGTATGCAGGTTTTCATTTTAATTAACCTGTCAAGCAGTAAGACATATGTAATAACAGCATTTACTTATCCATTATTAAGCGAAGCTCACAAATCCGGAATGTAGACTGTTTGTTTGTATAGCGCATCTCTGTCGTTCATGGAATGCGCTCCCAAAAAGCAATATTAGCGCCTGTGCGCTTGCGCATCAGTTCTGCTCAGATCTGCGCACGCAATAAGCATCTGTGCGCTTGCGCATCTGGTGGGTTCAGGGCGTTAGGCTGGGTGAAAAAAGCCTTAGGCCAGAAACATACCGCAAGCGAAGCGCACGCGGAAACGCGTAACCTACCAGAAACCTACCAGAAAGAACATACCAGCCGAGCATGCTGCGAAGCATCATTTCCGTGTCGGTTCTATTTTTCTCGGCACCGGGCGCACCAGAAGCAGAGGATTCTGGTTTGCTTTATTTCTTTGTAGGCTAATTCAATTTACATGATTGTATTCGGACCTACACTGTGTGTTGTTACGTTTGCATATGTATGTGCATGTATATAGCCTATATATGCACCTATTTATTTTCATTATTATTATTATTATTTTCTCTTCCTGTATAATTGTCCACCTACCTGAAATTAAATTTTTTTTAAATTGATCACACACCAAAAAAAAATTACGATGCTTTGTGTTATTTTATCTATCCATACAGTAGCCTAAAACAAGTAATATGCCTTCCCTAGTGTCATGGAATAAATTATTGAGAATATTCACATTTTTAAGCCAGTTATTAGGCCAAACAAATAAACAAAGAGGAGTTTGCTAATAATCATGTCATTAAATCAGAATTCATATATAATTGATCACCAACAACCTATAATCTCTTTACTGTATAGGTGTTGTTGTTATTGTTAATAGCTACTCGCTTCGCTGATATAAATTTTAAATGGAGATGGGGTATGAAATGAACATCGGTTATTGGAACTACATTAAACACATAGGCGTCATTTACACGGGGGACGTGTCCCCCCCCCAATATCCGAGAAAGCCCTGTCTGTCCCCCCCAATGTTACATCGACAGAAGCGCCTGTATTATAGTCAATGTACGAGGTTATAAGTGGGCGGGGCAATAATGTTGCTCCATTTAGCTACATTATTGGGGCGATAGACTAGATAAACTAAATACAATGTAGCAAAGCAGTTAATTTCAGGTGTAGTAGGCTGTATCAAGTGGAAACGCGGGCGGGGCTTAGGTTCCGGAAGCAAAAACTCCATTCACTTTTTACATGGGCTGTGTCCGAATGGTCTGTGTCCTGGCATAGGACGACTGTATAGCCTACTGATTAGGCTACTGCATACTGTTTAGTGGCATAAAAATATCCTCCATGCTCCATACAATTATCAGCGAAACTCGGAAATAAGTATATCATTTGGGGATTTTAAGCACACTACATTTAGAGAGCATTTCGCCTGCTTAACGTTCTCATCCAGTTTAGGCTACTCAACTATCATACTCAATAGTAGTCATATCATAACATTATTCTTATAGTATATAGTAGCCTATAGAAGGGTGTTGAATCGGACACAGTCATTGACAGTCTAGCGTAAAACACCTTCATGCACCCTCGTCTTTACCTGAATCACGTTGATTTGTGATGCATTTCTGAGAATGGTAGCCTATGCTAAAATTAGTCTAATAAAGTGCAGGAAACTTAGGTCTACATTATTTATTTGTAGCTTTTCTGAATTTGGCTACACTGTAAAAAAGGATTTTGGAGGGTGGTAAATACAAACCACGCAAATCGTTAAAATCTTACTGACAGTATATTAGTCAGCAAGTGAAATATATAATAATGGGTAAATTTTACCTACATTACCAATTTTTTAACAGTAACAATTGCAACATAAAAAAACATAAATAAAATCAACTCAGACATTAGTCCTGCACTGCAACGTGCGCATGCGTCAGTGCTGGTTCTTGGCTCCAGGCCATGGTCTATCCGTTTCATTGGCGGGATTCTGGAGTGGCGAGCTGTTGGGTTGAAGGTAAGATTCTTGTTTAACATGTTGCTGTGTATCATATCATGAATGCAAATGTTAACGTATTTAATGGTAAGATCTATCACAAGATTTGTAGTCGGCGTGCTTCTGTGTTAGACAAGGAATTTAAATTTGTCACGTTAGCCTTCTCTAGGCTGTTACTCAAACCGTTACTGAAACCGTTTAAGAAAGTAATGGCATGACCATAAGACAGTGTTTGTGTTTGAAAAACAAAAAAAAAACTGGAATCCACATTTGAAGTGTTCAAGAAACTTTTGTTTCAGTTGAATATGCAGAGTGAAGAGGGTGCTTTTGTACCTCCTTTATTTTTTGAACATTTGGTCAATTAAAAAATATTGACATGATCAATATTGTCTTCTGTGTCTGTCAATAATTTTTTAAGTAAAGCGAACCTTGCCTGAATAAGTAATGGTTAATTTGTCATATTGATCAATTATTAATAATAAATAAGTAGATGAACAATTGCCTACTAGCAATTGCCTACAATCACAAGTTAATATTACTCACTTTTTATAAGTAATTAGTTGTGTAATGAATTGAGAAATGTTAGGTAGACTTTACCTAATTTATTTTAGTGTGTCATAGTTGTTCAATTTAGGTACTCTTCACTCAAAACATGGGGTGAAATCTACCCAAACAAATAGAGTGCAAATTGTTACCTCATGTTTATTGAGTAGATTCTATAGGTTGCTTTTTACAGTGTATGGTAGACTTTTCGTTTTTTCATATCCCCCATCAAATCGCTCACTAGTGTAGCCTAAGATATCTATAATTGTATAACTAATTGCTTAGCTAATGCAAGATTTCAAAATGTAGGCCTACAAGATACAAGCATTTTTTTGCTCAATTAAGCTAAACTACGAGTTTACAGAACAGTCACACTGCCGCCGAGGAGCAGTAAGCAATAGCAACGGTAATGTTTTAACAGTCAGCAGCGCACATCCATCTCAAAGCCACGAAAAATCATAAAAGCACTAACCTTTCTACTTCTTCATCTTCGCATTCATCACTAAAATGGTTTGGCCTCCTAGGGCTTTTTCCTTTTTGTTTTATTATTTTGAAACTAAAAAAATGTACTAAAAAGCAATCTTGCAAATTTGAAGAAATGTGTCATGTTTAACTTTGTACCATTTAGAGGTCAGCTTCTGTTCCCTTAGATATTAATTGTAAAAGGCATTTTGACCAGGGGTGCCCAAATCTTTGCACCCACTGTATGTAGCCTACACTGTATGCATTCAATTTGTGTGACAATGGATTATTTGATTGGACATTTTATGTTTGCGTGCTTTATTTTACCCAATGTCACAGTCTTAGAATGGACGGGAATGCATGCAACGTCTTTTTACTGTAGCCTCAGTGTTGCAATTGTATAGGGGAAATGGCGGGGATACAAGGATTCACAAGGGGGGTAAAAGTTTTTTTTAATTCAAATTATTATAATTTTTTTATAAAATGAAATGATTGCCTTGTTTACGTCTAAGAAGTTCGTAGCTACAATGTTACATGTCAGGGCCGTTTCTAGGCAATGCCCCCCCCCCCCCCCAAATGCTCCGCTTTCCCCCAAAGCAAAATCCAGAAAAAATGTAATCCGACAATATGAAGTCAGCGCCCGTAACGCCTTCAGTAGGCTATTAGAGCTACAGACGATTTGGCCAATCATAAAAATGCCACATCGAAATAATATATTTCTATAAAATATGGAGTATGGCTAAAATATGAATGAAAATGATGAGCCAGTTACAGTAACGTAGTTTCACATGTAAATAGAAAATAGCACAAAGAGACTGAAATGGTAAAAGAATATAGCTAATCTTTAATATACTTGTTTCCATATAAGATTAGACAATGATTTGGTATTATTTTAAAGTTGTCCTCTATGAGGGGGGGTGGAGGTGGGTTTAAAATGTAATAAAATTATCGTATCCACTAATGTACTGATTAGCCTATGCTTTAGCTTTATATGAAAGCATCTCAAATCTCATCAAGGGCTTTGAAGAAAATGAAAATCTTCAAAATTTTCATAAATTAAACATTCTATTTATTTTAAACATTAAACATTCCAGGCCATTTCCTATATAAATTTTTCTGGGGGAAGACCCCCAGACCCCCGCTACTTCATCCCACTCTTGTGCCCCTCCAACATCTCTTCATGCCCCCCCAATCAAAGCAGTCTAGAAAACGCCCGTTACACGTAACACCCTTGCCTTTGCATAGGCTACGCACGGTGACATCGCTATTGGCTAACATGCGCACCCCCAACATATATCTCAGGGCACTGTGTTCTGCCCTGCATTCCCCCAATGTTCAACAGAAAGTGACGCCCTTGTATTATGTATTATCATGTATTATCACTTCAGTGTACATGGATAAGCACTGCATCTGTTACTGCCAAATAAATAAGAGTAGGTTAGCCTATATGCTTATCATGTATTTACAATCAAGTGTCAAACTTGCCGAAAAAAACGTAGCCGAAACAACTGCACGTGACACGAGACTTGATGCGGACATAAATTATGAAGAAAGCAAAGAGAGAAGATGGACGATTGTAGATGTATCTATTAAGTTGAGAAATCCATGGAGCTGTATGATGTACGGGATTATTTCTACAGGGACAATATAAGAAAAGAAAGAACTTGGAATGTAATTGCCTCAGCAGTTGGAGCAGATGGGAAGTATTGTTTTTTTATTGTGATAATGTTTACTTCACTAAAAACTTGTACAAAAATAAGAAATTTCCGAAATTGGTATGCGATAGCTAATTTACTGAAAACGAGGACATTTCTATGCATGACTGCATAAACGGATCCCGGTGCTGTTACGATAGTTGAAAGTTGAGAGTTCTCATGGCTAGTTTTGCATAGGCCTACCTATCCTATTTGAACAGCAATCATTATGTGGTTAAAATAGGTGTTCATGGTGCAGATATTGTTTTCAAAATCTAGTTTTGCACCTACAGCCATCATCATTAGGTGTGGCTATACATGGGTTAATTGCTGCTATATTGTTATCAAAATCCATTTTTAAACCCATGATTTAATTTCTCTAAAAATGAGACCTCCTGTTACACCCGAACTATCACCAGTGGTTTAGAGAAAAATGCTTCTGAAGTTTCGCAGACTCTTTTGTGTAAACTACATCTGTGTAAGCTAGTACATTAATAATTTATGTTTTTTTTATGTCTGTGAAAAACCTTCCATGGCGGGTTTGACAAGTGTGCTATAGCTTCTTGTTTTTTTGTTTTTTAGTACCTGAAAAATTACGATATTATGCAAGTAGCCCATTTTGTTAATAAAAAATGACTGTATAAATCTGGCACGCGTGATGTCACGAGATGCTGCCGGTGTGTTTCGGGCGTTAGCGTGGCTGCGCCTAATCTCGCCATTCCGCTGGAGGCGCTATTTCCGTATCCATCATGTCGTAATATACTGAACACCATTCAAAATGTAAGCTCTTTCTGAAGCTGAAACATTTAACTGTAAAATCTGTGGATTTCATGATGATTGACTTACTTTTGATCTTATGATATGTAAATCTCTAGATCACGTTGATCTTAATGTTAATAATTAGAATTCCATTGGCGATTGAAATTTAATATGAGGCGACACGAACAATGTTCACGGTTTTCCTGTCTCCTCAGAAAACAAACGTCTTCCATTCTACGGAGCCCCAGAGGTGCACAGAAGAAGAAAAAAAACAGGGGGTTCATTTGTTCGCTTGTTTTAATTAAATCGTTCCCTCAAAAGAATTAATTCGTTCCCTCAATATAATTAATTTGTTCTCAATATAATTAATTTGTTCCCTCAAATTAGCAAACCCTCATTCCGCAAGCAGGTCATCTAGCCTACTTTCTGAATTAATATCTTAATAAAGGCATCACGCCCCATAGTAGCCTATGGTGTCAGTTAGAAGTGGGCTGGTGGAAGGACACTACTGGGGGGATGTATTCTCTTTGTGCATTAGGCTGCACATTGCTCAGGGACATTTTAAGCTTATACCATAAAAGTGCAACAAATAAGTAAAATGATGGGACAGACACGTGTCTTTATAACGTGCATGATTTATTAGGCTATGTGGAAAAATCTGACCCCAGTTCGGGCCAGATGGACTGGGGAGTTTCTCCCACACCGTTGAGTATTTCTTCAGGAAAAACAACCATGATCTTCAGAGTCTGATGCAATTGGGTTTATTGTATATGATTCAATAATGACATACAAGAACCCAGGCTGGTCTGCGCAGACTAATACACATTCAATCTCAGCACTCGTAACAGCCCCGTCCCAGGCTGAATTACTGGACCTTTTATCCTGTTTTTAACTCCACCTATTGGGGGCTTAACCTTGCTTCCTCCCACAGGGGCTGGTCCTTTCCCATGATATCCTACACTATTTTTTCATGGACAGCAACGGCCTCTGCTGGTTTTAATTAAGCATTACATATGGCATTAATTTATACTGTAGTTTGATGAAATGCTATGATTTAATTATATAGGAAATGGCCTGGCCATGGTTTGACCATAGTAGTTCAATAAGTGATAATATAGTGATCTAATAGATATAGGGAACATGCCTCTATATTCCTAAATGTGGAGTATTACTCATGGAAGGTGTTTACATATACATTTAGCAGTAATGGTGATAGACAATTAACACATGTCCGTCTTCACCCAGGCACCATAAATGTAGAGAATATCCTCGACCGGGTGTCAATAAATGTAAGAAATATTTCTCTGTATATATATATAAACTCTTACATGGGATGCCAGAAATATAGGCAATAACTATGGAATAATGAGGTTTACCCTCATTATTCTTTAGTTAGGTTAAAATTAAATCAGTCTCATTTGATTATTATTATTATAATTACTACTACTTCAATTTACCATCAAAGCAGTGTAGTGTAGCGAAGATGAAGAAGTAGAAAGGTTACTGCTTTTATGATTTTTCATGGCTTTTAGATAGGTGTGCGCTGCTGACTGATACCACGTTACCGTTGCTATTGCTTACTGCTCCTCGGCGGCAGGGTGACTGTTCTGTAAACTCGTAGTTTAGGTTAATTGAACAAAAAAATGCTTGTATCTTGTAGGCCTACATTTTGAAATCTGGCATTAGCTAAGCAATTAGTTATACAATTATAGATATCTTAGGCTACACTACAGGTTTAACAAAAATTGATTTATTAAACAAGGAAAAACATGAATATTACATTCTACTAAATAGACATATTGTGTTGTGTGCGTATTGTAGCATTTGTGTGTGTGTGTGTGTGTGTGTGTGTCAGTGTGTAGGCCTATGCCACGTGTGCATTCAGGGACCAAAGGAATCACGTGGACTAAGCTGTGCCACAGCACGATGCTGATTATTGATCTGAAATCTGACGTTACTATAAATAAGTTCACGCACTTCGGTCAGGAAATACTGTTAACCATCTACAGTAAACTAAAATGAGATCATATCACACAAATATTAGTCAGTGTTAGGATAGAGGGGCAAACCAGTGAGGCCTGCTCGGGTTAGTTAGTAGTACCACATTAGCAATGAAACGGTAGGCCAGCCGGCTAGCTTGCTAACCAGCGCAACACGTTTATACAGCTATTATCGTACAAAGTCAAGATGCAATCAAATTACCGATAAACAATTCAGAATAAAATCCTAAACTATGCCTGGGATGTTTGATCAGTCTTACTGAAGTCCTCGGTGAGTCGATTATAGCTGGCTTGTCCATGAGTTGGATGGTCAGGGCGTCTTCTTTGGCCTTTCTTAGCCTTCCTGGTAGGGAGTTCTGCTGGTCGTCTGGTTATCGCCTGCATCTTTGTAATTAAGCATTACATATGGCATTCATTTATACTGTAGTTTGATGAAATGCTATGATTTAATTATATAGGAAATGGCCTGGCCATGGTTTGACCATAGTAGTTCAATAAGTGATAATATGGTGATCTAATAGATTATAATGATACTGACTGTGAACTTTTCTGAACTTACTTCCACAGGCTACTGTGGACGTGTGGGTACGTTGTAGTGTTGCACGGTACACCGAAACTTCGGTACTTTTTCGATACTTAAAAAAACAAAACGGTTCGGTATTAGACTTTTCCTACATTCGGTACTTTTAGGTCAAATGTGTGCTCTGCTGTTATGTGTCTGCATTACTGATTGAGAGGATGAAAGGTGAACGTTAGCTAACAATACTACGAGTCTGATTCTTTCACACGCGTGATATTGTTTTTGGCCGGCAGAGCTATAGGCTACTTTACGTTACCTACTAAACTAACGCCTTACTTCCACGGAGAATTTAGGTGAGCACAAAGTAAATGATTTAACGATAGTTTGACTTGAAAAATGATGGTATAATCACTGAAAATAACCCCGATAGACTGTCGTCGTATTTTATCATGACGTCACGTATAGAAACAATAATATTTTTTAAAAACGTTGTACAAATGAGTATTCGCTGTTTTCCCTTGCTTACTGTACTATATACAGTGATGCACTTTCGGTTTAGAAGACACCTCATTTTTTTCTCCAAAATCTCTCGTATAAATATGTTTAAGAAACCAAGTACTTACCAGTATATTCAGCTACAGCTGTTTTCTGATGAACCCTGAAGAGTTTATCTTGTTATATTTCGCCAAAGTCCCGTACAGTCGACATTTCCGCAGTGACCACCCCTCTCACTTAGGGCTGAAATACGTTGCTGTACTTGTGTGAATACACACGCGCTTTCGTACGTTCTTTTTTAAACGTATTTAAATACATTAGGCGACGTATGTTATGGTTATTATATATATACTGTATGTGACTATTCTGAAATAAATGTATTCTGTAGCAAATTTCTGAATGATACAGCTTCTTCTTCAGTTCGAACTTAAAACCATGGATGTGCAGGGAATATTTTTTTAGATATTGACATTTAAATAAAACTAGTAGAAACCAGGAGGAAATTGCCTCTGAGGGGCCAAAGTAAATAGGGTTAAGGTCATTTCAGTAGAGGTACCGAGTATCGAATCAGTATCGTTTCAGTTTCAAGTACCGTTTCAGTATCGAGTATCATGATACTAAACCTGGTATCGGTATCGAAGTCAAAATTTTGGTATCGTGACAACACTAGTACGTTGTGAACTAAAGGATAACGTTTTCTATATAATATGCAAGATTCCTTTGTAGTAATATAATCCTTAATACTGATGTATATAAAGAAAAGGAAATGTATTCTTGGATCTAATAAGCTCTATATACAATCCTTGAATGTTCACACACACACACACACACACACACACACACACACACACACACACACACACACACACACACACACACACACACACACACACACACACACACACACACACACACACACACACACATTCCAAGGCTTTTCTCCTGTTCACTTGAATTAAGTGGGGCCCCTTGGAATGCGAGGGAGGTGACTTAGATTCTTCCAGACGAGTTGGAAATTAAGAAGTGTGTGTGTGCTTCTCGTTTGCCTATGTGTGTGTCTGTATGTCTGAATATGTCTTTGTAAGGTTTTAGAGATTAGGAAGTGTATCCGTCTGTGAGACTGAATGTGTCTTTGTCTGAAGATGAGAGAATATAGCTGTTTTGCAATCAGGCCCAGACGCTGCTAATACTGAAAAACAACCATCTATTGACCATTTCAGATAAAAAATACCTAGGCTAACCTCTCTGGAATGCTGAGCGAGTTCTTCTCTTGCTCAGATCCCTCCAAAAAGGCCAGCAATTAAAAAGTATGAATTTCCGGCATGTGTGTGTGTCCATGTGTCCTTGAAAGTGAGGACGTATATGTGAGAGGTGTGTGCGTTTGTTCTGGTTCAAGAGGAACTGTTTTTAGAACTGTTTTGCAAGTCATCCTGACACAGAAAAACATCTTCATATTAACACTAGTGATGGGCAGTTCGGCTCCTTTTTTCTGAGTCGGCTCGTTCCGTACTGTTCAGTTTGAAGAGTCGGATCGGAGTCGGAGTTGCGAGTTTTTGGTACTTCCGGTTAATACAGTAGGCTACCGTTCGTTTGTTTGATTCTTTCGAACTACCCGAGCCGCATCTCCCAGCAGCGCGAGCTGGAATTTGAAGCTGTTTCAGACAGCAGAGTCTAGCTGGTAGCAAATTAAGTTAGTAAACCAGCTTTGATATTTTATTCAGACCTACATCTCCTGATTGATACTCATTTTCTAATAGCTTATGCTCAATGTTTTCTGTTTACTCCCCCTTACTTTTCAAGCTAGTTTGCAATCGCATCCAGTTTACATTTATTTAGGCAACGACTTTCCCATCTTCGTTATTCTAGCAGAAGTGTAAAATATCGCTGTCGGTCATTGATTGTAACGTTAGATATTACATGTAAGAATAGACATTGAATGGTTATATTTGCATAGGCTATAGCTATTTTATTAGTCTATGCAAATATAAATCTTTTTTTTAAAATCAGATCCTAGAATCCAGTAGCCTACTGAAAATGTGGTGGATGGATGTCTGTGTAGGAGATATAGCCAGCCAAATCCGACAAACAAGCCAGATCTTGATGTGTGTGTGTGTGTGTGTGTGTGTGTGTGTGTGTGTGTGTGTGTGTGTGTGTGTGTGTGTGTGTGTGTGTGTGTGTGTGTGTGTAGGCTACCGTTCAACATTTAATATATTCGTATTTAGTGTTGCATCTAAATTATCGTGGTCCTGATTGCTACTAGATGGTAACAATTACACTGGTGGTGTTAATCAACATATAACAGGTATCTCCTTCCAAGTAGGTCTACCTCCCTACCCCAATCATAATAGTTCCACATAAAAATATTGGAATATAATTATAAAACTGGACATTTTGAACAAGTAATAGTTCAAACTAAATATATTTAACTTTTGTAATTTTTCTTTCTGTGGTGTAAAACTGTGTATTTTCGTTTAAATAATGACGTGGCAAGTGTGGGCTCATGGAATGGCGAGATTGGGACCACACGCGGAATCAATATGGAAACGGCACAGACGGTCTATCGAGTCCATTTTAAAATGCAAACAACAGACATAAATACAGTAATCGAGTTTGATGGTCAGTAAGTGACATTTCAAAATGGGGCACACGGTGACTCAACCTGTGCCTTTGCTTTCTTTAAAAATGTGTTTTTAAAGACAGGAGTTGGCGAGATTAGGCGCAGCTACGCTAGCCTACAGTCTATTAGCCGAAGCCAAAGTAAGCTAGTTGAGTAAACTTTTAGGCAGTTTGTGAAATGAATACGTTTTGTTCGGTAATACCCTAGCCTATTCATTTGAGCATCCCGGGGCAACCCAATTTGTTCCCAGATTATTAAGTTAGTCGGCTATAATAACCTACATCAGCAGTAGCTATGCGCTGACAATGAATCCCAATTTGTAGCTATCAAGGTTTTCAATAAATAACGAGTTCATTTAATTAATTCAGCGTTACCTTTAGACGTAGACTAGTTAAACACCACAGCAGATATCGAAACCACAAACAAATACTCACACGGATGCGGATTCCATTCTCGTAGCCTATAGCATACCGCAGATAACCATTTAATGTTGAATATGAGACCAAAAATGCATCTGAGTTTTAAGCAAACATCACACAATCCAGGACACCAGAGCTTTGTTAGCTGTGAAGCTAGCTACAAGCTACCAACTTTCGAGACCAGCCCAAAAAAGAGCACTTAAAAGCATCCGGGCGGAGACCGGCTATCATGACTCGTTCCCACCGGGTTACATTAACAAGAAATGGTTTATTGCAACAGGAGAAAAATCTGAGCCTTAGGAAGGCATGTCTTAACGAAGGTTAACAAAAAAAAAACACAATACCAAGTGTTTCAGGTCCCCTTGTTTAGACACACGCAAATCACATTCTCTCTGTGTCAATGAGATTGCGCATGCGTCGCACTGTGAGGACTGCGGAAGTGAAACCATAGCAACATGGTTATACCGCTTGATTCACAAAACTAAGCTTAAACATGTGGATAATAACAGTTTTTATCCGGAGAATATCTTAGTTGCATCACCTTAGGTCTAGCTAAGCTTTTTTGTGGTTCAAGGTGAAGTATTTATTAAGTTTGAAATATTCCCGGAGCATAGTTCTCTCACGTGACGTTACCGTTAGGTTTGAATGATTGACAGCAGACTGGCTCTTTATACTTTTCAAAAAATGGTATGCTAATTTGCATGGGAAAATGTAGTTTTATAAATGTATGATGTCTGTTTTGATATTATTGCAAAATTAGCACTATTACAGTATAAGTATTTGGTTATTAAATCAGCTTGGCATAGCTCACTTCAAAGCACAAAAACAAGATGGCGGCGGTTCAGATTTTTCTATGTGTCCTGGCTGGACTTTTGCTGCGTTCCAGTGCACCTCGGAAGCTCGTACTTCCCAGTTGTTAAGTCGTAATTATGACATTGGTGCGTTCCAGTGCTCTTGGTCGGAAAGAACAATAAACATGGACGCGATAAAGAAACTTGTATTTTTGTGGTTAATGTTTAGCTATAGAAAGCAAGGTTCGCTAGCTAGCTAATGTTAGTTGTAGCACCGTTAGACACACTCGCCTGGCATGCTTCATAGTAAAACGTTTGCTTGCTTGCTACAGCTAATAGATGTATACACGAAAATGTGCAACTACTAAAAAAAGAAGATAGCTACAACAGAATAATATTGTTTTTTACCGTCAATTGGTGAAACAGTTTCCATACTTTCCGCCATTTTTGTTGTCCCGAAATGTCTCGCAAGGTCACAACTCAGGAACTCCGAATTTCCCACTTGTATTTACGACTTCGAAGGGTCGTTCCAGTGCTCCTAACTCGTAAATACGGTAAATACGATATTTCCGAGGTGCACTGGAACGCAGCATAAGCATGTGACATTTAGTAAATCATCCTAATTGGCCCAAAAATGGTCAAATTTGGCGGCCATCTTGGGTGAGGAAGCGTCCCATAGGAAATGAATGGGCGCCATTCATTTTAAATAGCAAAAATGTCATGTTTAATGGCTAATAATGAATAAACTATAATTAGTATCAATAATATTTTGAATAGCAACATACTAGAGTAGAATAATATGGTATGCATGTTGTATGAGTAGTATAAAAACTAGCTAGCTTACAGTTTAGCTTTTTTGAATATTCCAGTTATAATAGCCTATTTATTTTTGGTATATATTTTTTATATAGTTAGCTTGATAGTCACTTGTTTTTTGATAGTTCGTTTTTCAGTCTAGCTTAAAAATAAATATATACGTCGTATAAAGCATATGAAAACTGTGTATCTGACAGGGACGTGGAGAGCGACGGTGTGGATATTTCCTGTATTTTTCTGTTAAAACAAAACTAAATTTTACGTTCTGATGAGGCAAGTAAAGTATCAATTGTTTGCTTTGTTCACTGCGCCCTTGCTGGCCTGTTTATGTCGAATATTTTTTGGAAACAAATTATTACTCGCGCTGCACACCGTTCAGTGTGAGCTGTAGTGCAGTATATGCATGCTACACGTTTAGCTTTGCAAAGTACGTCCCTAACAGCCATTCTCTCTAGGAGAGAGTTCAGTGACCACATGTGCACCCGTTGAAATGGAAACCAATATTGTTGATCTCTTGCAGGTAGTGTGATTGCCTACAGCCTTTGTAAAATGAGTAGCCTACATGGCGTGGGTAACTGTTTGGACAGCGTGTGATTTTCTGTTTGCTGGCCGCATCATTATAAGCTCAAACGGGGGCTCGGCAGCAGCTTGAGCTAGCGTGTTTTGTGTGTATGAGTGAGAGAGGTAGCGAGAGAGAGAGTGGAGAAATAGAAATTAGAAGAAGTAGAAATTAGCTTTTGGCTACTAGTGAAAAAAAATAGCTGGGGCGTGGTTTGATACCTGGAGCTCAGCCCCTATATTATTACGTTATCACGCCCAGATTTATGCATTTTTCCAATTTCAAAAGGGGGCGGGGTCTAGCGAAACCAGCATGTTTTGTTACCGACATGCTTCTTTAATGAATATAACCACATGGGCTCAGGAATACTTCGGAAAACCGTTGTCAGTAAACACAGTTTGTCACTGCATCTACAAATGCAAGTTAAAGCACAAATTAACTTTGGGTTGTGTAGTTACCTGGCCATGATATGAGTCCAAATAGTGGTGAAATATGTTCCTTAGTTGCTTTGTGCTCCCCTGGGGTGATAATAGGGTATTTGTCATTTTGAGACCGTTTTAGCTGCCCCATAGAAATTAATGGAGAGCGACAAATACCCTATTATCACCCCAGGGGAGCTCAGAGCAACTAACATATTTCACTACTATTTGGACTCATATCATGGCCAGGTAACTACACAACCCAAAGTTCTACCAAAGTTCAGTTGTGCTTTAACACTCATCTGAGATGGACTGACCCATGAGTAACATGCACATCTGTGAAGGCACCATTAACACTGAAGAGTACATAGGCATTTTGGAGCAACATATGCTGCCATCTAGACATCTTTTTCAGGGACGTCCCTGCTCATTTCAGCAAGACAATGCCAAGCCACATTCTGCACGTGTTACAACAGCGTGGCTTCGTAATCAGAGAATGCGGTTGCTAGACTGGCCTGCCTGCAGTCCAGACCTGTCTCCCATTGAAAACGTGTGGCGCATTATGAAGCTCAAAATACGACAACGGAGACCCTGGACCATACAGTCTTATATCAAACAAGATAGTCTTATAAAAAACAGTAGGAACCAGCAGTAAAATGACCTCAACTGGGTATTACATATTTTATGCTAGCCTATCAATTGATGTCAGTGCTAAATAAAATGTGTTTCAAAATGGTAACAAAGGGAGGCCAGTCCGGATTCCGTAAGTGATGTCAGCTCGTCAGCTGGTCCAAGGTCCTGGCAGGTGCTTGGACTCCAGGAGACTTCTTCACTGAAGTCCAGTCAGGTCGACGTGGATGTGCACAGATCTCCACTTGGGTCCAGCCGCAAGGGAGACAGTTCCAACTCTGTCTCGTGATCAGGCGAGATGCAGGTTTGGAAACGTAAAAGTCCGTCAGGGTTTCAGTGGTGCGTCTGGTAGGCGTAAGACAGCGTCTTTACCATCAGAGCAAAGTTGGTAGCGTTCCATGGGTTTTTATGGCCAAAATTCCTTTGATCCCAATTGGTAGATGGCTTTAGGGCACCCATGCATTTGATTGGCTCATTTCCTTGGAACCATCAATAAAATACAAATGGATCAGTCATTTCCAATCACCTCAGGGTGTGCGTTTGTGTGTTAAATTGGGGTCCCTCCTCTCCTTCTCAAAAGTGGGGGTAGTTCCTGCCCAACCCGGCGCCTAATCGATCAAGCAGTCTGTGTTCATCTCAGAGTCACATGAAGAAGGGGACAGACACTCCATTGTGCCTCAGTTGATCAGCAGCGTTAATTGTGACTCTGCAGGGGGCCCAGTCTCATGATCAGAAAGCCAGAGTCCCAAAATGTCCCTGTGTAACCATTAACTACAATGGGGAAAAATTCCACTTTCAAAACTACAAGTGTTCTCAGTTCCCAAAAGATTACTGAGTGTTGTTAAAAGGAAAGGTGATGTAACACTGGTAAACATGGCCATGTCCCAACTTTTTTGGGACGTGTTGCAGGCATAAAATTTAGAATATATTTACCAAAAACAATAAAGTTGATTAGTTAAAACATTGAATATCTTGTCTTTGTACTGTTTTTTTTATACACTGTCCCAACTTTTTTGGAATTCAGGCCGCCCCACCTAATGAATTGTAGGGGAAACACTGCTGTGCTACTGTGTGTTGAAGCCTGCCTCTCTTTTCTCTTTCTCTCCCCAGTCTGAATGAGCATGCCCATTTGCTTACCCGTGTCTTTAGGAAAACGCCCTCCAGTCTGGGCCGCTCAAACTCCATTCAGCAGACTGTCTCACGTAAGTCTTCGCACTGTTTTCTAATCATCACTGAATGATATATTGTGCATTTGTGTTGTGTGCACAGGTTTGCAAGGATGTGTAGAGGTGTTAAATGTTTATTGGTAAATGAGGTCAGGCACAAGTGCATGGGGTATGCTGCATAGCTGTACAAATGGATGAGTTGTGCAGATGTCTGAAGCGTTTTACAGGTATTGAGATGGCAGGTATGCCATCTGCCAAGTTACGGCTTGTTGGGACATGCCCCATACCAATACAACACTGAGAGTTTGGCACTTTTCAGGGATTCCTACAGAAATTACTACAATGACCACATACACTCAGCCCTTAAAAACATTAACTTCTTTACATTCTGACCTCATGTAACTGCACATAATTCCGATACAACTTCACACATCCACACAATAAAGCCCCAAACTTGGGTTATTTTTGCCGTTTTTCCTCCTTCCTCTTCTTCTTCTTCCAATTCTCATTTTTCCTGCAGGATTCATCATCACAAATGCTGCTTGCCCACAAATAATAATTATCCCCATTGGATAACAACATCTGAGCACCCAATTACGACATCTCATCATCCAATAAAGTGTTATCAAAGTAGTCTTAGACAACTGAATGATACACAGCCAAGACGAACGATGTGCATGATGTAATGCTTTTTTATATCCACAGGATGTGAATGTCATGGTTTTGGATTTATAAGGAAGTGCACATGTGATGCTACTTCAGCCAATAGAACATGCCACAGAATATTTTTCAAAAACTGTCCTTGTCGCCATCTTTGTTTCCTGCTGTCATGGTTTTGCAGCTCGCCATTCCTGTTCTGCGGACATTTCCTTTTGGGTCCGCGGGACGGTGCTCCTGCCGTGTTTTTCCGCCTACCCACACTCATTCATTTCACCTGTGCATGCGTCTGCTAGTTATTTAAGCACAGCGACTTCCTGGTTTGTTGCCTTTGTGTCTTACTTAGCCACGTAAGCCGGTAACAGGTATAGGTTCAGGCGACCACTTAGCTTTTAAGCTTTGCTAAAAGGTAACACAGGACTTGCCTGTAGTTGCGCATTAGATATTCTTGATTAGGAGTTTGTTTTCGCGTTTGCACTTTCTTTTCCTTGCCTTGGTTTTTTCCCTGTCCTCTCTGAGGCAGTAACCTTTGTTACCTTTACTCGTTCTCGCCTCTTTATTATTGCTCATTCGTTATTTGAGCTAGAGGCCCTTCCTTTTCTCCTATTTCCTGCTCGAGTCTGCGAGCTTATCGCTCACTTTTCAGGGTTTCTATATTTTGGCTGTACGCCGGGAGTTATTTTCCCTTTCTGTTTATTTTTCTCTGCTCCATTCACGGAGTTCTAATTCCTGTCCCCTTTCTGTGGTACTCCATTCCTGGAGTACTCTGTGATCGCGCTGATGAAGGCGGTAAGCCGAAACGCGTCCGTGCCCAAATAAAACAATAGACTGAGTTGCTGTTCTTCTCTCTTTTGACCTTAAGTACTCTTAAGATCCCCTTACGGTCGCGTCTGGTCCTCTGACCCAGCCACCTCACACCTGCAGCAGCGAGCTTGTTTTAATTAACTATTGCTTTTACTTTATTTTATTGCTTTTAATTTAACTATTGCTTTTACACCTGAATAATCTTTGTGGGAAGCCATTTTTAAAAATATATTTCTGAGATGCGTTTTCTATCATTTCACATAAAAATCCCACATAATATGGTTTCATGACACAGATAGCTACATTAATACAAGGTAGGCCATAAATCCCCGAACCGAATTTGTAACTTAACCTGAGACAGCGCTCTGTCAGGTTCCGTCTGTGGGAGACATTTGCGAGGGCGCTTGGAGGTAAGGTTAGTTTGCCCACTTGGAAAATGTTGTGGCTATGTAGCTTAATGCTGCTCTGCTACATATATATTTTTATATTTCTGAAATGCGTTCTCTATCATTTCACATAAAAATCCCACATAATATGGTTTCATGACTCAGATAACTACATTAATACAAGGTAGGCCATAAAGCCTCGGACTGAATTTGTAACTTAATCCCAGACAGCGCTCTGTCGGGTTCCATCTGTGGGAGACAAGCTGTACAGACTTCTGGGAAATATGAGTCTGTGTTGCACAACCAACATTAAGCTTCTGTGAGCTCGTTTTCACATTTGAACATCAGTCCGCTGGTAGCTACAGGAAGCTCACGTTACTATAATGTACTACGAAGTACATTACGCCTTTTAAGTCCATCTCAGTAAAGAAAACTGTAATAAAGTCGGATGCCTTTTTAAAGAACATCGCATGTCTTTCAAATGACAAAGTGCCTTTTATATTCAAGGAAACTGCTGTGGAATTTCTCATGGGCCGTTTTGCTCTGTTCTTGGCGGAGAGTTTCAGGTAAATACTTTTAAACATGCTCTTCATGGCACAGGCCACCCAATTCGATGGATGAAATTACAGAGTAGCCATGTAGCCTACATGTTTACACTTAGTAGGCTACTATGAACTTACTTCACTTACTAGGAAGAAACAAATCCCGTCTGAAAAAGAATCCGATATAGGCTACACTACATAACTTTATGTATACTATAACATATACTATGATGCCCTTCTGTCATTTTGATTCTCCCACTGGCCCTGTAACATCTGTCAACCACATTTACATTAAATTGCCTACGTTGCCTTTTCTCATAAAATGAAGTTGTTGCCTCGTTTAACTCTAATAAACCACTACAATGCTGTTGCATGTGAAACCCCCTTGTCTTGTATAGGCTATGCACCTTGACTTTGTTATTCACTAAAACTGCGATTTATGCCCATCAAGCTACACTCAATAACCGATAATGACAAAGTGAAAACATGTTTTTAGAAATGTTTGCTAATTTATTTGCAAAGTATTCATACCCTTTGCTTTAATTTTATTTTTAAAGTATCATATTTAATATTTGGTCGCATATCCTTTGCATGCTGTTACTTCCTGAAGTCTGTGACCCATAAACATCAAAAGACTCTCGATATTATATTTTCAGGTACTGTTACAAGCGATACTATAACCTCTCAGCATTTTAATTGATCTCTATGGGAATTGGGGGGTGAGACTAGATTCAGCTGTAAATTACAATGGTACAGTATGGAACACATGACTGGCTAAATGGCTGTAAGTCATTAAGGGTCTAAGGCAGAGGTGTCAAACTCGTTCCATCGAGGGCCGAGTGTATGCAAGTTTTTGTTCTAACCATGCTCTACACCAGCTGATTCCACTAATTAGTTCACCTCCTTGGTTGAAGAGCTGAGCTAATTAGTGAAATCAGCTGGTGTAGGGCACAGTTGGAACAAAAACCTGCATACACTCGGCCCTCGATGGAATCAGTTTGACATCCCTGGTCTAAGGTATCAAACGAGCCCCAAACCATCACTCTGTGGCCAGATATGAAGTAGATGTGGATGGATCACTTTAAGGGTTATTTCTCCTGACTCATTTTCTTATAGAACTCATTATTAGGGGGAATATCACATTATTAGAGGGACACGGTGGCCACAATTACCAAGCCACTTGGCAGATCAACTCATCTCATCAATATCTTGACATATAACAAATATGGGAAAGATTGGTTAAGCTGTTTTCATACAATTAAGTACATAAAAGTGCATTTAGATTAAGACTTTTTTTTCCCAACGACCTAGCTCAAATTCTACAACTCTAATCGTTAAAGTTGACAGCGATATGTCGGGCGTAACATGGACCACTGCTTTTGATAGGTGATATTTCTGTTTATTGTACAGTTTTTAAATAAACCATTATAATTCTACAATACCGGAAATTAATTGTCCATTGACTTAACATTGGGGCATAAATTTGCTAGCAACCGAAGGCTAATTGAAAGTTTGAACTACCGTTACCACACAGTCTCGTGCACTGTGAGATTTCTTACTCCTCCCTCTCTCTGAAGCTTCCACAGCGCACAGAAACCAGCCCATAGATATGAACCAGCCGTAGGCTACTAACGTTAACTGTTACCTATTTTTAAACTAAAAGTCCAAAGCGAGTTTTGAATTTTCCGTAAGGTTTAACATTTTTCTGAATCTCAAGACGTGTGGGCAAATCAACTCGAGAGAGCAAGGTGGATAACTTTCTTTTGCTTAATATTTTGCCAGGTCAGTGATCACAGCAGTTCCACATAACTCTGACCGAACAGCAACAACAGGCTAGCTACCGTTACCGAGTGACAAGCTAGAAATAATACAGCTACAGCTGCGAGCGAGATTAAAATGTTAATTTACCTACTAACGTAGGTCACACCAAATATTGATTTGATTCCGTTTTTTATTGTTTACTGTTCTTTATAGTCAATTGTTTGATATTTAGAAACTTTTAATTTAATTATTAGGATTTTCGCCTTACGGATTTTCTTTACATGTGCCTAAGACTTTTGCACAGTACTGTATATCGATAATCATCGAGAAATTTCCCATAATTATTGCTGCTTGAAAGAAGCATGAGGCCAGGCCTAATAAACATAGAAAGCAGCCTTTCACTCATTCAGCTATCTTGAAAATATTCCTGTTTATAGTATGTTGTCCAGGGCCGGACCCAAATTTTTGCTGTGCCCCCCCAAAACTTTGACCATTGACTTAAAATAATCAATTGCTTTGATCGATCCCTAGAAAAAATCCAAGTTATTTATTTTTTTTTAACCGATATTTTGCATTCTTTCTCAGTTCAGGAGACTTAGCCAATCATAATGTTCTATTCAAAATATCAAAAAACAACAACTTGGTAATGTATTTCTGATTGGTTGGTTTGGCAGTTTAAAACTGGGAGACGGACCGATCTGCTGTCACTCTCTACATTTGTCGGTGTTTGTCTGTCACTTGAAGAGGTTAACGTTTGCCCACAGCAAAAATAAATAAAAATAATATAGGTCTAAAAGTTATTCTGTTTAAAAGTTTATAATTAAGCCTGTGTATTTTGAGTCTTGTCTTGTTGTTTCATTTTAGTGGTTTAGTGTTATTACTGTCTGAGGGGTTTAGTGGTAGTGGTTTTACGCAACGTTAGCTAGCTAGCTACAGTACTAGTTTACGTTAGACTAGCTAACCTAGCTAGTTAACGTTAACTGTTAGCTAGCTAATTGTCACCGTTACAGCTAAAGCTAATTAATGGTTAGGTCGCTAATGTGTTTTTCTTTCTTTTCTTATTCTCTGTGCTCCACGGTTCTTCTTTCCTTTTGGTGACAGTTACCCTACTTGCTTATACGGTATTAGCCTAAATCATTATGCATCGATTTTTGATTAGTAAACCAAAGCACAGTAATGTTAACACAAATGCAGCTCTAGATACATACCGGTAGTTCAGAATCTTCATGCTCAGTATCGGATCCTGTGCCCGGTCCCAGTTCGGAAGAAAAGGCAGTCGGGGGTGCTTCCGTGGATCTCAGCCACAATTTAAATGATAACACACCATCTCAGCCAGTTCTAAAAGTATTTCCCAAACTGGAGTTTGGCAAAAAGGCTGGTTGTTTCAACCCAAGCTGGTATCAGTCACGATCATGGCTAGAATATTCAGTGAAACTAGATGCATGTTTCTGCTTCCCCTGTCGCAAGTTTTCAAGCACAAATGACAGAGATCTAGTTTTTACCAAGACGGGGTTTATTAACTGGAAAACGGCATTAGAAAAGGACAGGGGATTATACAGGCATGCATCTAGCCATAGCCATTTGAATGCTGCACGATCATGGACAGAACTGAACACGAGAGTGGAAACTGGTGACACTATATCATGTCTCTTGGGAAAAACACAGGTTGAGAAAAACCGATACTACATCAGAAGCATAGGGGAAGTTGTGCAGTTTCTGGCTGTGAACGAACTTGCTTTTCGTGGAAGCACTGAAAGTCAGTCCGAAATAAACAGACAGACAGTGATATCTCTGCTGGGCTGTTCCTGAAATTGTTTGAGTACACTCTGGCTAAGGATTCCAAACTTGCTGAAATAGCAAAAAAACATCCCTCAGAATGCAAAGCACACATCAAAAGGCATTCAAAATGAGATAATTAACACTGTAGCCAGTATGGTGTTGCATGAGGTGAAAAGAAAATATGATAATGCAAATACAGTAGGGTTCTGCATCAAATGTGATGGAACCAAAGACAGGTGCAATGTTGAGAATCTTTCACTTGTGATTCGGTTTATCTGTAATTCGGTTCCTGAGGAGCATTTGATTGGTTTACTGGACTTGAGTGGGTTGGATGCAGAATATATAACAACAGAAACACCTGTCCAGTGAAGGTTACAGTGCTGATAATATAATCAGCCAATGTTATGATGGCGCATCAGTCATGAGTGGGATCAGGGGTGGGGTTCAAGCATTGTTGCAACAGAAGCTTGGCAGGCTCATTCCTTATGTACATTGCTACAACCATCAGCTGCACCTAGCAGTGGTGCATGCCATTCAGGAAGAGCCATGCGCCAAAACATTCTTTGAACTCTCCGGCTCACTACATTCCTTCGTTCACCATCATTATGTAGCCCAGAACTATAATGCACCCTCTCTTAAAAGGTTACTCGAGATACGGTGGACCAGTCATTATGATGTAACAAAATGTCTGGTAGACAATGAGGATGCCATCTTGAACATTTTGTCAGCGATTTCTAAAGTTAGTGTGGCAGCAATGGCTTTATGCACAGAGGCATCAGGGCTCCTAGTACAACTCAGGAAGCATCATTTTTTTGAAATTGCTAAATTCCTCATCAAAATTTTTGGTCTTGAAGCCAGCAAATTCTATTCTGCAGGCTAAGGCTGTGGATCTTTGCAGTGCTGGGGAGGTTATCATTGCCTCACTGCAAGCTTTAAAAGATATCCGAGAAGATGATTCATGGGATAATTTCGAGATATTAGACAGCCCCACTCCTACAAAAAGAATGAGAACAATGAGCAAACAGCTCATAGACAGTTTTGTTCTCTCCACCGTTGGTCACACTGAGTCCGATTCCTCCAACACTCCCAGCCAGTCTTTGAGAAGAGCCCTCCTAAACATCTTGGACAGAGCTATTGCAGAGATTGAGGACAGGTTTTCAAGGAGAAATATTGACCTGATGAGGGCAGTAAGCTGTCTTGTTCCCCAGTCTACGTCTAGAGTTGGTCCTATTGAAACTGCTGCAGCTACTTGCCAGTACTGATGCAACAACCAATAGTCTGAAAAATGAAATTGATGTGGCAAAATCCATGTTGCTCAAGAAGTTCTCCACTGACGCGGACCTGTCAGCAGTGTGTCGACATATACAGGGCTATAAGGAAGCCTTTCCACAGCTACATGCAGTGTATGCAACTGCACTGGTGATTGGAGTATCCTCAGCATCATGTGAGAGTTCTTTCTCCACTCTGACACGTGTCCTAACACCCTTCCGCCGCACAATGCTGCATGAGAGAAAAAGGAATTTGGTGATTCTGGCACATGAAAAATTAATAACCAAGAGTATTGATTTGGTGAGTTTGTTAGGGCTTTTATGAAAACAAACAGAAGACTCATGCTTTGAGGCAATTACTTTGTGTTTTGCAGTGGGAATAGCTAGGCCTTCTTTTTTCTTTTAACCATATTGTTAGAAATCTCCAACAGTTTTAAGAGAAACCATAGCCTACAAATCTTTTTTTTTTTTTTGACATTACCTTTGTAAAGTGCTTGCTGCTTTATTTCTTGAAAACAGTCCTGAGATTCGGTGTAGTGGTAGTTCAGCGTAATCACTGCATGGGTGATGTAGGCAACTGTAAGCTCCATGTTTGGGACAAAGACTTTTCTTTTTCTTGATTTAGCTAAAGAGCACACTCAGGTTTTATTTAAAGGGATAACCTTATTTCACTTTGGTACAACATAATTAATTTTGTGGAGCTTACCCCATTTTATTTGCATAAAGCAGCTGTCATTTGCCAGGGTGGTATACAATAGTTAGCTCTGCTGTTAGCCTTCTACTTTTGCATAACATGCAAGACTGTTGTTATACTTCAAATATTATGTTGGGCTATTATAGAAAAGTGAGTTAAATGATTTAATATTCCAACAATAGTAATGTCAGTGCCAAAAAACAGTATTGTCTGCCAAGTTTCCTTCTTTTTTTGTTACAGAGCTGCAACCTGTGCTAACTTCATTTTTATCTGAATACAAACACGCATAATTAGGCCTCAAGAAATACAAATAGTGGCCTCTCTGAACACCCCTACACACATAACATAACATAACATAACATAACAAGGAAAGACGAGAACAGGCCATTCAGCCCAACAATGCTTGTCTATTCTTACCTCTAAACTGTACTAATAGTGTCTAACACTGAATCAAGCTGGGCCTTGAACACCCCCAGTGTTTCTGCCTCCACCACATGTTCAGGCAAGCTATTCCACGTATTGACCACTCTCTGTGTGAAAAAATATTTCCTAGTGTCTGTGAGAAATGTATTCTTTGCCAGTTTCCATTTATGCCCCCTCGTTCTGCTAACCGAGCTCAACTTGAATAATTTCCTGTAGTTCACTTTGTTGATCCCTTTAATAAATTTAAACGCCTCAATCAAATCCCCCCTAAGTCTCCTTTTACTAAGCTTGAAAAGTCCTAGCATTTCAAGCCTTTCCTCATAAAACTTATCTTTTATACCCGGGATCAGTCTGGTTGCCCTTCTTTGGACCTTTTCCAGCGCCTCTATATCTTTCTTGTAGTAAGGTCCCCAGAACTGCAGACAGTACTCTAAGTGTGGTCTGACAAGGGCATTGTATAGTGTGAGTATGATCTCCTTAGATTTATACTCAAAACTCCTGGCTATGTATCCCAGCATCCTGTTAGCTTCTTTTTTTTTTACCGCTACAGCACATTGACCAGACCCTGATAGGCTTTGATCGACTATTACTCCCAAGTCTTTTTCTGCATGTGCACATTCTAGTTTTGTACCCCGCATAAAGTAATCCTGCCCTATGTTTTTATTCCCCACACGTAGAACTTTACACATAGTTATATTGAATTTCATTTGCCAGGATACACACACACACACACACACACAGACACACACACAAATGTATGCAAACGAGGGGAAAAAGCCTGGGAACTGTATGGCACACACACTGCCCTAAATAAAAAGGTGCCCCCCCTAAATTTCTGTCTGCCCCCCCAATCACAGCAGTCTAGAACCGGGGCTGATAGCTAGCAACAACCGGATGGTAATATTTTGAATATAAACATCTGAAACAACCAAGAAAGAATGAAAATTCCAGGTTACACAGCTAGTACGCGAATAACCATGCCAACTTTACTAAAATATAGGCATCATCATTTTCTCTTGTTTGCTGACCGTAGCCTACTATTGCGGTAAAGAGTGCATCGGTTTAAAAATCAGAGTTCATGACCGCTTCCGGCCAAGCACCCCAAGTTAGCTCACTTATCTTAATGATTGCAGGGTTTCCACTTCTGGTAAATTCAATAGGGATCTCCGCTTTGACGAGCATAAGACACCACAGCATAAGACACCACAACAGAGAGAGCGAAGCACAGTACAAGTGCAAAAACTTCCCTGAAAGGCATGAATGCGGAGATATGCAGAGAACAGGTAAGGTCTGTTATTTAAATAGCCCTCCTATGGCAAGCCGAATGAGGATTTATTCCATATCCCTGATATCCAATTTATGGTTTGCCACTAGTTGGCTGTTTTTCACAACGTGTTTGACATTTTGTCTTATAGTTCATCGAAACCGTTTTGATATCAAAGATTGGCACCATACTAGTCATGCATTTTGAGCCACTAGTTGCACTTTTATTCTACACGTTACACCAGAAACCTTACTAGTTGTACCACAGTGCTGACTAGTGGTAGGGAGGTCAAACCCGTTTTTGTGATTTTTCAGAAAACATATTTTGCCAGCTTATTTTTCATGTATATTGTCCTAAATGCTACAATACAATCAAATAACAATATATAAATCGCTAGCTTGTCAGAAAAAGGACGTTTGTTCGCTTTAAAATTATTTTTTAAATTAGCCTGTTTCACTTCCGTGTAATCACTCTCGTTGGACGGAAACACATCATCATCTGTGCTGCTTTTAGGATACCGTTATCCTTATTTTTTCAACAACAAGAACCGATATTTTGTGGTATTCGTACAGGAAAACTAATATACTCTACACATTTACTCACATATATTGTTATGGCGTGTTGTATTTAATTAAATATGTACTCCCAAAACGCCATACTTGCCAAACGTCTCAGTTTCAAACGGCGGGTCTATATTCTATACTATATTCGCAACAGTAACATTGATTAGCCTACTTAATCCGTCTGGGTCTGACCCATGTTCCCTTTTCATGTTAATAAAAAAAAACACCCATTCGCAATATTAAAATGCTTTATACCATACTGTAGATGAGATTTTGATGATCTACATGTAAAAATGTCGTTGTTCATATGGAGTTTACCGGCGATATGGTCCAGAGAAAAACATAGCAGCTAGCAACTTTAGCTGGCACTGGTTATCAGAATTCTCCGTTTTTGGATTCGGAATCTATAAGGTGCATGTTCCCTTTTCATGTTAATTTTTTTTAAAAACACCCATTCGCAATATTAAAATGCTTTATACCATACTGTAGACGAGATTTTGATGAAGATCTACATGTAAAAAGGTCGTTGTTCATCTGGAGTTTACCGGCGATATGGTCCAGAGAAAAACATAGCAGCTAGCGACTTTAGCTGGCACTGGTTATCAGAATTCTCCGTTTTTGGATTTGGAATCTATAAGTTGCATGTTCCCTTTTCATGTTAATTAAAAAAACACCCATTTGCAATATTAAAATGCTTTATACCATACTGTAGACGAGATTTTGATGAAGATCTACATGTAAAAATGTCGTTGTTCATCTGGAGTTTACTGACCTAGCCACATCAGAAAACATTTCAAAGCGCCTCTTTGCCAGCATATCTTGGACCAATCGGATTTGAACAATCGGCATGATGTCAAGACAGCGGTTGGCCACAATTTGAATAACATTTCATTTCACTATTACAAAATCCATTCTGGAGTTATTTCGAATAAGGTGGCGAGCGCCTTATTTTTTTGGTGCCATTTTGCTTCTGAAGTGGCTGTAGTAGAGTCCCGCAGGACGCGCGGCGCATGTAACGTTTTCAGGACACCTAAATAGACGAAAGTATCGATACATACTGATCGATTAACACCTAAAACATTTCACAGTGAGTTTTTCTTGTAATAAAATGTGTATTAACGACTTCAATGTGGTTGGATGTTTTATAATGACCCCATTGATTTCGGTACAGCGTTAAGTATCGGCAAAAATGCTCGTAAACAGAGTCAAATTAGCATAATTCTGGCTTCTAAAGTAAAAAAATAACATTGTTGAAGCGTAAGTACACTTCTGAAACAAATGAATAGCTTCATCTACTCTTGTTTAGTAGATTTCCTTGTTAAATGATATGTTGAAATGAGCCCAGACGTCAATTTTGTTTTTTGTTTTGTGTGTGGAATGCCCATTGTGATTACATTGCGGGCAGAACGTTCAACCTCCCTACTAGTGGCACCACAGCCACAACTAGTTAGCCTTTCAACCTAACGTGTTGAAATTAAAGCAGCACTAGCAAACTAGTGAAGTGGCAACAGTGTAAGTTAACAAGTTAAGTTGCAAGAGTCCGTATTTTCGCCTAACTAGTTACATACACTTCTCTTCACTAGTTAACTAGTAAAGCCAACATGTCCACTAGTTAACTAGTTAAGTTTTTAGCACATCCACTAGTAAACTACTTGTAGCAAAATGCTAATTAGGAGGGCGTACAAGGAAGTTGCTTTTTGTAATATGATTGGATGCAGGTGTCGGCTATAGGCTACAATTGTCAGCAGTTTTGGACATCGAATTAGAATTTCCATTTGTGTAGGCCAATTTATTTCGTATTAGGATATATTGAATTGGGAGAGTGGATATTTTGTTAGGAGGGGAAGCTGAAGTGCAACCATGGCAGACGGTTGTCTTTGATCCCGTGATAACGCTGTAGGCTATTTAATTTGCAATGTCAATGGGGTTGCTCTTTTTGGCAGGAATATAGGCTATCGTAATGAACCAATGACTTCATCACGTTTTATTGGAATCAAACTTCTAAAATAGCTTATTGTGCAAGGCGTGCTGATATAGGCTAGCCTATACAGACCAGTGACAAATTAAAGGTGCTGGGTGGTGGTTTGTGTCCACGTAAGGTAGCCTACTTTACTTGGTTATATGCAAATAGGGTACCACATGCAAACACACGGTGCTATTTCGGTTTTAAAAGTAGCCTAGTTTGTAAACATGAAATGGGTAGCCTACAGCTATGGGGAAACATTTAGTACATTACATGCAGAGTTGGGGGGTACTGACGCATGGTGTACTGAGTGTGTTTACCAGGTTTTATGTAAATTGGTCAAATTTTGTAGGAGGAGTACCATTTTAAGTGTTTTACAAGAAATGCTAATTAGCGGAAAATCCCATATGGGTGACTTTATGGTTCCTTGAGGCAAATTTGTTCAGTATGAGCAGAGGGACCTCTCTACCACATTTTGTGACTAGATAAAACGGGGCGTATGCAGTGGGCGTGTCAATGATTTTTAGTTTATTTTTAAATATTTTCTTATATTTGGATCTAGATAGCGCCACCACGTGCCTCGATTGGGTTGAAACTAGAGATGTCAAGTCTTGATGTTACTCTTACTCTTTTCATACCTTTCTGTCAAACAGTTTTGGAATTATTAGCATTTTTGTGATTAGCCACGGCCATTGAAAATTAATTGGCTTGTCATTCGGCCATCTTTTAAAATATCAAAATTCTGTATATAAATTTTATGAAGAATGGCCTCATGAGTGTGGGCAGCATGTTTCATGTAAATTGGTCAAATTTTATAGGAGGAGTAGTATTTTAAGTGTTTTACAAGAAATGCTAATTAGCGGAAAATCCAATAGGGCTAACTTGATGGATCCTTGAGGCAAATTTGTTCAGTATGAAGAGATGGACTTGCATACCACATTTTGTGACTAGATAAAACGGGGCGTATGCAGTGGGCGTGTCAATGATTTTTAGTGAATTTTTAAATATTTTCTTATATTTGGATCTATATAGCGCCACCACGTGGGTCAATTGGGTTGAAATGATAAGTTGGGTTTTTATGATAAGTCACGCCCATTGAAAATTCATTGGCTCATAATTCGGCCATCTTTTAAAAAATCAAAATTCTGTATATAGCATGGAATATTGTATAGCATTTTATGAAGCATGGTCTAAGGAGTTAGTGTACCTGGTTTCATGTAAACTGGCCAAAGTTTGTAGGAGGAGTAGCATTTTAAGTGTTTCGCAAAAAATGCTAATTAGCTGAAAATCCAATACGGCTGACTTCATGGTTCCTTGAGGCAAATTTCTTCATCATGAGCAGAGGGACCTGTACACCACATTTTGTGACTCTAGGTCAAACGGGGCGTCGGCAGTGTGCGTGTCAATGTCACAATATTTTCACGTGCACTACAGCGCCACCAACTGGCCTATCACCACCAAATTTGGTGAGGCCTTGTGAGATGACAACTTATTACTATATGCCAAGTTTCATGAGAATCAGCAAAGGGGTTAAGGAAAAACACAAAGAAGTAATAAATGAGTACATTTAAGCCAAAATGTCAGTAAATTCAAGACGGCGCCCACCCAATTAGGAAAGATCTATGATCCAAATCTGGGTTGTCACTGTAGCAAGTTTTACATCTCTGCAAATGAACAGTGATGTTTTGTGAATTTTTAAATATTTTTTAGGGGACCGAGCAGCGTAGCTGCTGGTACCCTATTGTATCTGTTCAGATTCTTTTTATTAGGGGACCGAGCAGCGTAGCTGCTGGTACCCTATTGTATCTGTTCAGATTCTTTTTTTTTTTCTTTTTTTTTCTCCCCTTTCACCTAAAATTCCCATGAACTGGTTTGTAATAGAATCATAGCATTCCAATGCCTTGAACTGGTTTGTAATAGAATCATAGCATTCCTACTACATAGCATTCCAATGCCTTAACCATTAAGCTACAGGAAGTTTCACAGTTGGTATGGTAGGTAGACGGCCTGTTAAGCATAGATAGTGTACTTGGCGGATGGCATACCTGCCATCCCAACATTTGTATTTCTATAGTGCCACCACACGCATTGATTGGGTTACAACTGCAGGGCTCAAGTCTTGATCTAACTCTCAATCAACCCACCAAGTTTCAGAACTTTATATCAAATGGTTTTAGAAGTACTAGCATTTGTGCGATAAGCCACGCCCAATGCGAAATTCATTGGCTTCTCATTCGGCCAATTTTTGACATACGCCTTAGTAAAGTAATGCATGTATGTAGGGGTGCGGTTTGAGTACCTTGAACAGGCTTGGTGCAAATTGGTCTAATTCTGTAGGAGGAGTAGCATTTTAAGTGTTTTACAAAAAATGCTAATTAGCGGAAAATCGAAGATGGCAGACTTCTTGGTTTCTTGAGGCAAATTTGTTGGGCAGGAGTAGCGGGACGTATACACCAAATTTTGTAATCACCACGAAATTTGGTGTGATCTTGTGAGATGACAACTTCTAACTATTTGCCAAGTTTCATGAGAATCAGCCAAGTGGTTAAGGACAAACTCAAAGAAGTAATAAATGAGTACATTTAAGCCAAAATGTCGGCAAATTCAAGATGGCGCCCACCAAATTAGTAAAGATCTATGATCCCAATCCGGCTCTTTGTCACTGTAGCAAGTTATACATCTCTGCAAAGGAACTCTGATTTTTAGTGAATTTTTTAATATTTGTTTATATTTGGAACTCTATAGCGCCACCACATGGATCGCTTGGGAGAAAACTGTAGGCCTCAAGTCCTATTCTTACTCTTAACAGACCTACCAAGTTTCATAGCTTTCTGTCAAATCGTTTTGGAATTATTAGCATTTTTGTGATAAGCCACGCCCAGTGAAAATTCATTGGCTCGTCATTCGGCCATCTTTTAAAATATCAAAATTCTGAATATAACTTTTATGAGGCATGGTCTATGGAGTGTCTCTACCAGGTTTAATCTCAATTGGTCTGATTTTGTAGGAGGAGTAGCATTTTAAGTGTTTTATAAAAAATGCTAATTAGCAAAAAATCCAATATGGCGGACTTTATGGGTCCTTGAGGCAAATTTGTTCAGAATGAGGAAAGGGACCTGTATACCAAATTTTGTGACTCTAGGTTTAACGGGGCGTCAGCAGTGGGCGTATCAATGTCAAAATATTGTCACGTGCACTACAGCGCCACCAGGTGTTCAATCTGTGTCATAATTTAAAGAATCCAAGAGTTTGGCAATTCCAAGAAGCGTGCCAAGTTTGGTGATTCTAGGCCAAACCAGCTCATGGGAATTTTAGGTGAAAGGGGAGAAAAAAAAAAAGAATCTGAACAGATACAATAGGGTACCAGCAGCTACACTGCTCGGTCCCCTAAAAAGAATCTGAACAGATACAATAGGGTACCAGCAGCTATGCTGCTCGGTCCCCTAATTATCAATAGAAATGATAATAATGATGATGAGAACGACACATAGGATCTTATAAAGTGAATATAATAAATATAAAAAATGAAAATTGGTTTATAATGACCTCTGTCACTCACTTTCCCTAAGACTATATTGTGCTGCCAGGTCACAGCATGTCCTCTCCTCTCCTAAGAGGATGGGGAGTTTTTGGATGTCTGTTAAATTTTTTAATTGAGGGTATCTCTGATTTATTTTGGGAAAATATTTATTTCTGATTTGATTCTATTTTTCGCATTTTGTGATAAAGTGCCGCTCCGTCTCAACTTTGTTGAGATGGCAATGTTTCTCCTCCCAGAGTCTGTTGACTCTCTCATGGTCACTCTGATCAAGCTGTCCTATTCCCCTGGCCCTGCCTCGCCCACCATGAACACGACTCCCCCTCACCCTTACTCTGGGGCCGCGACAACTGGATGTTGATCGCTACAGAATGAACCGAGCAGAATTACAAAATTATGATTTTGAATTATTTTATGAAAATGAACACTGGTCAAATTGACAGAGCAATAGCTAAGATTACTAACTTATATGCTTTGAGCATGTAACGTAGTCTCCATTTACATGATCAAGGTTTGGTCAAACATGATAAATAGACTGTCAACAATAAACAAATATCACGACAATAGATAGACCTTAGCTATCGATAGCTGCTACGTTGTGGGAAGGATTTTCTTTGTCTTATCTGTTCTGTAGTTACTTCAATGTTTCTGTATGCACTTATTGTATGTCACTTTGGATAAAAGCATCTGCTAAATGACAGGACTATTTGTTCACGAGTGAGCATTTTTGTCCAACTAGTACAGAGAAAATGGTAACTAGTGCGGATAAAAAGTTGATATCAAAAATGGGCATTGGAACACGTTGAGTAATGGTCTAACTAGTAATGCACAGTTTGCAACTAGCACTGAACAAGGCACAACATGTTCATGACAGCGTACACCAAGTGTCAAAAATGCAGAAAATGTTGGTTAAAAGTCACAACATGTTCAGAATGGAATGGAACCAGTTAGAAAAATTGCCTTGATCTAGTGAACGTGTCAGGAAAACATATCCTCGCTGGATATGTCAACTAGTGAACTAGTGGACTCTTTGTAACATGACTAGTTGACGTGTGGGTTGCAGCGTACAGGCTCACTAGTAAACAAGTAACTCAATGTTCCGCTGAACATGTGAACTAGTGGACTGTATGCAAATGAAGTAGGCGGGACAAGGAAGTGCGTCTCCAACTCTGATATAATTCCAGTTAATATTTCAAATGGTCTAGAGAGCCTTAAAACGTCCATTCTGAATCGTAACTCAGCGTGAGCTCTTTTTTAAAGCTTAAATATTTAACTGTTCAATCTATGAATGTCAGTTTGATTTATTTAACGTTGATATTCACAGCAGTGTAGCCAAAATATCTACATCACGTGAATCTTCATGTTAATGATCCTCCATCCAAGTAGGCTAAATTTATCCCCCAAATCATAATAATCACATAACAATACCGGAATATAATGTAGGCTATAACTCTGGTCATTTTTAATAGTTAGGTTAAGAGTTCAAACATATTTTCTGCGGTGTAAAACGTATAAAATTAGGCGGCGAGTTTGGCTCTGAATGGAATGATCGGCCCACCGGAATCAATACGGAGATGGTCTATAACCTATGCCTATCTAGCTATTCAAATAAAAACAACAAACTAGCATAAATGCAATGATGATTTTGATGGCAGTGAATGACATTTCAAACCAGATACACAATGACGTTATCTGTGCATTGGCTTTCTTTTACAGTAGGCTATGGTTCTGAAAAAGTGGCGAGATTGGAGCAGCGCTAGCCTACGGTAGAGGATATAGTAGCCGACAGCTTCAATGCGCTTTGGCATAGATTCTAGTATCTGGAACTCTACTGGAGGGATGGAACACCATTAATCCGAAAGATATTCCCTCATTTGGTGTTTTGATGATAGTGGTGGAGAGCGCTGCCTAAAACATCGGTCCAAAATCTCCCATAGGTGTTCATTTGGGTTGAGATGGTGACTGCGAAGGCCATAGCATATGATTAGAAAAGAAAATGGCCAGCACTCTCCAATATAAATTGAAATGTTATGCTGATGAATTCTGTGTAGCCGAAACGCGTCTGTGACTGCTGCTATTAAAAATTTTTTACTTATATTGGAGAGTGCTGGCCGTTTTCTTTTCTTATTATATGTACCCTGGGCCACAGCACCCGTAAGCTTAATTATAAGTCTTAGGTGAGTAGAGTACGTCTTTTTTTAATATTACATAGCATATGATTCACATCATTGTCATGCTCATCAAACCATTCAGTGACCCCTCGTGTCCAGTGGATGGGGGTATTGTCATGCTGGAAGAGACCACTCCCATCAGGATAGAAATGTTTTGTCATAGGATAAAAGTGATAACTCAGAATAACTTTGTGTAGCACAGGCCACCTTTCAATTTACCTGAAGTAAGTCATGTTTATCAAAAATAGATCATTCTTTATTACAAAAATTAGGTAAACGATGCATTCACTAAAGGATGTAAAGCTGTATTCACTAACAGGTAACTGGATGCAACATTTTGTTCAAGTGAATTCTATCAGTTCAGTAGGCCTATACCACACAAGGTGCACTCTAGCACTTCAACTGTTAACACTACCGATATTGTGGTCAGACACTGCAATGTTTAATACTGGTAAAGACAATATTCACCTACAGTCAAGACTCATTCTAAAATGGGAGGAAGCTAATTAACAGCATTTTCCACATACAGCTAACATGAGGATTATAGCACTCCCAAAGTAGCAAAGCATTTATTATATTTAGGCCTACAAATCATTTACACAATGCACAGCACATTATCTTACATGTAATGTAGCCTAGCCTATATCAGCACACCTTGCACAATAAGTTATTTTAGCTGTTCGTCCATGATTCCAATGAAATATGATGATCGAGTAATTGGTTCATTACGATAACCCATTTCTGCCAAAAAAGAGCAATTCTCCCTTTCTAAACAAAGCAGAGCTGTACTCCCTGTTATTTCTTTTTCAGGCTACTGTTGTGGATTTTTCTTTTAGTCATCAATGGAGACAAAATAATTTTCTTACAAGTCAGTGTTCGTCAGGTCAAAACCCAAATTTATTTGATCAAATAGGAGAGACTTGCTCAAATGCTCTACACAGAGCACCAAAGAAGTGTCTCGTCAGGCAACATTCAGCACCAGGCTATATAAACCCCTTTCACCCTTCTCAGTACTTTTCCACTCATGCAGGGAGGTGTCCTTGTTTCACATAATTCAGATGCTCTGGTCAATTGTCAGTTGACTCCACCTTATCTCGCAGAGGGGGAAAGTTAAGACAAAGAAGTTTCAAAAAAGGAATGTGGAAAAATGTACTTTCTTAACTATTGTTTTTACACCATATACAGTATGTTCATGTATAAGTACTAAAAATATATTCTTTAATGCAAAGAGCTTTTACGTATCTATAATTAGACCAGTTAGATTTAAAAGGTACCCAGTAGCATGCATAGAAGTTAAGGTTATATTTTATCTAGCATATAAAACAAGAATAAGTTTTCATAATAATTAATGCATGACTAACAGCTCAAAATATCAATGTGTGTGTTTTTAAGTATTCCATATGAGTTTATGATTCAATGTGCTCTCCTTTACCAGACCGTACACTGAGATTCCAATCTGAAACAGATGTTCACCTCTTTGTCAAAGGTCTGTAGCTCAGAGGCCTGGAGTAGGGGTTATCTACGGAATGTAAAGATAGTGGCCGTGTATCCAAGCCGTTGCTAAGGAGGAAAGGTGTCTTTGGATGCATCCCTAATGGAATGTGGTGCAGATGTGAAACAGAGAGAAACATGCTATGCGGGGGTTGGTTTTGTGCCCCCATCTGCATGTCATTTACTATAGTTATAGTTTTGTTAGCACAACTAATATTTTTTCTATCACACTACCATGCATTGACATCACAAATTAAATACAGCATTATCGTTATCACGGGATCAAGACAACCGTCCGCCATTGTTGCTCTTCAGCTTCTGTCAAACCTTCCCCTCCTAACAAAATATCCACTCTCCCAATTAAATATGTCCTACTACGAAATAAATACACAAATGGAAACTCGAATTCGATGTCCAAAACTGCTGGCAACTGTAGCCTATAGCCGAAACCTTCATCCAATCACATTACAAAAAGCAACTTCCTTGTACGCCCTCCTAATTAGCATTTTGCTACAACTAGTTTACTAGTGGATGTGCTAAAAACTTAACTAGTTAACTAGTGGACACGTTGGCTTTACTAGTTAACTAGTGAAGAGAAGTGTATGTAACTAGTTAACTAGTTAGGCGAAAATACGGACACGGCCTAACCCTAGTTAACATGTTACACTGTTGCCACTTCACTAGTTAACTAGTGCTGCTTTAATTGCAACATGTTAGGCTTAAAAGGCCACTAGTGGGTTGAAAGGCTGACTAGTTGTGGCTGTGGTGCCACTAGTCGGCACTGTGGTGCAACTAGTAAGGTTTCTGGTGTAACGTGTAGAATAAAAGTGCAACTAGTGGCTCAGAATGCATGACTGGTAAGGTGCCAATCTTTGATATCAAAACGGAGTCGTTGAACTAGTAAGACAAAATGTCGAACAAGTTGTGAAAAACGGCCAACTAGTGAGAAACTGTAAATTGGATATCAGGGATATGGAATAAATCGTCATTCGGCTTGCCATACCCTCCCATTTGAGACGTAGTATCATGTGAGTGAGTCATGACAGTTGGGTCTGTTGTTTTTCTATTACACTACTACATCTACAAGTAAATTATTTGCCATGCAGAAATATCACTACTACTAATAGAAGTGGTTCATCAGGTTACTGACGTTGTACTGCTATTTTTTTTAACACCACAGTATGTTCCAAATAAAATACGAAAATGCCAGGAAAGGGCATTTCATTTAAAAAAAAAAATATATGTAGGAGGACTGGTTATTGTTTGTATTGACAGAATCCGCTTCGTTCGTGTTCGTATATGTGCTAGAAGTATCATTTTGAGACCATTTTAGCTGCCCTGTAGAAGTTAATAGAGAGCGACAAATACCCTATTCTGGATTATCACCCCAGGGGAGCACAGAGCAACTAACGAACATATTTCGCCACCATTTGGATATCATGGCCAGGTAACTACACAACCCAAAATACAACCAAAGTTCAGTTGTGCTTTAAGATGTTACCAAAGTAAAATACCCCTTTTAGCTCTTTAGTTTCCTTATCCACGGTGGCCCCCTAGTGGTAGTCGTTTAAATTATATGATTCATATTTCTCTGAAATTATAAATTACTGCTTTAAGAATACATATTTTTATGCGTATTCTGTATGTGACGATTCTGACATAAATTTATTTTGTAGCAAATTTCTATGTGCTAAATTACAACCTCTTCTTCAATTTGAGCTTTAAATCATGGACGTGCCGTGAATAGTTTTTGAGATATTGACACTTAACCCTTTCCAGCCCAATGATGCCATATGGCATCGTCATTTTCAAGACCCATTTTTTAAACTTCCTGTTGTAAGTAGTCACATGACAACATTACTTGTATCAAAAACCCTTATTGGTTCAAGGTTTAGCCAATGGTGAGGGCTTTGTTTCAAACAGAGCACATTTGAGGAAGTTTCAAAGGCACCGTGGTTGTGAGGTCAGCACAACTCTGATTTCTGGCTGTTTTGTCAAAAAGATATCAAAATGCTAAATATGTATAACTTTGAACAATTTGTGTTTAACAGTCATAAGAGATGTTTATTATTAGTAAAATAGTTGACTTGTTGAATTATGTTTATATTTTTTATGTATGGCATGGTGTTGAAAAACAGTGATGCCATATGGAATCATTGGGCATAAGTGGTCTTTTTTCTCCAGTGTTGTATTATATCACTTGGTGCACAGCATACTTTCCAACATTGATTATTTCAATTTAAAATATTTCAAAAACATATATTCTAAACTTAAGAAACATAATTTCATGAATTTAAGTGTAATTACATATTAATTTGAGCCATAATTAATTATCACTAAGTATTGTATTTAATTTTATTAAATTATTGCCGCCAAGGCATTCATAATTGTGCATACAGTAATCCATGCTCTGCTCCTAATGCCCTCCTAATGTACTATTGGCCCTGGCCCCCTCTGCCCCTAATGCCCTCTCTATACCTAATGCTCTCTGTACTATTGGCCCTGGCCCCCTCTGCCCCTAATGCCCTCTGTACTATTGGCCCTGGCCCCCTCTGCCCCTAATGCCCTCTCTATACCTAATGCCCTCTGTACTATTGGCCCTGGCCCCCTCTGCCCCTAATGCCCTCTCTACCATTGACCCTGGCCCCCTCTGCCCCTAATGCCCTCTCTATACCTAATGCCCTCTGTACCATTGGCCCTGGCCCCCTCTGCCCCTAATGCCCTCTCTCTACCGAATGCCCTCTGTACCATTGGCCCTGGCCCCCTCTGCCCCTGGCCCCCTCTGCCCCTAATGCCCTCTCTATACCTAATGCCCTCTGTACTATTGGCCCTGGCCCCCTCTGCTCCTAATGCCCTCTCTACCATTGACCCTGGCCCCCTCTGCCCCTAATGCCCTCTCTATACCTAATGCCCTCTGTACCATTGGCCCTGGCCCCCTCTGCCCCTAATGCCCTCTCTATACCTAATGCCCTCTGTACCATTGGCCCTGGCCCCCTCTGCCCCCTCTATACCTAATGCCCTCTGTACCATTGGCCCTGGCCCCCTCTGCCCCTAATGCCTTCTCTATCTCTAATACCCTCTGTACTATTGGCCCTGGCCCCCTCTGCCCCTAATATCCTCTCTATACCTAATGCCCTCCCCACACCCTCTGCCCCATAAGTTCAATGTAACCCGTCCCATAGCGGGGACACTCTACCAAACCGCACCCCCCCACCCATCCTAACGATATTTTAAGATTGATATTAAAGTGGCCAGTGACAAGCCTATCTGGAAACCAAACATTGTCGCAATCTCCTTTTAAATACAGTCATCAATTTGTCCACTCACCTACAGTCACACCATATAGCATCAGCTGCAGGTTCTGTGGATGACCTCTCCTCAAAGAAAGAGCTAAAGAATTGATCAGCTTCGGAGACAGATTTGAACTCCTTCCTCACACGCAAGGTTGCAGAGTAAATTAGGAAATTGGGAACACCTCGGGAACAAAGCTTGGCCCTGATTGATTTGAATTCACTGCGTCTCATTGCCGTTAAGGATGAAAAATCTGGAAAACAAAGAATATGGTTGCCCTGGAGCACTAATTCCTTCATTTTCCTGGCTTGCTGCAACAGCTATTGCCTATCGGCGTATTTCAAAAATTGCACCAAAAATGGACGGGGCTTTTGTGGAACTTGTGCCCTACGAACAAACACCCGGTGGGCCCTCTCCATCTCCATAAAATCTCCCTCCGCCGGCTGCAATTGTGGAAACCAACTTCAGAGGTTCTTGTCCAGGTAACCGATTGGATCATCTTTTTCCAGACCCTCCGGAGATCTGATATCTTGGACTGAATCTTGTCAAAGATGTATCCGCCAGGTCGACAAGACAGGTCTCCACCTTGAACTCAATCTTGTCTGTGATGGAATCCGCAAGAGCGGCTAGCCGGTCTTCCCAGCGGTCGATGTCTTCGTTCACTCTTTTGTTCCGTTTACCCTCGGGTGTCTTTAGGCGGGAGTCTTGAGAAGGTGGCAAACAGTAGGTAGACATGCTCAGTTATTTTATCCACCAAATGATGATACAATTGGTCACTTATATTCGATAAGAAATAAAAAAGGCTTGGGTGGGGATGGAGCTGATTAGCAAGCGGCCATGTTCGCTTGGCGGTCACATGATCATCCAAGTGAACAGTTAATATTGTAGACACATCTTTGCCTTCGCAATGAAAAGACGTTCTCCGAGCTTCCATGTCTGGGCTAGAAGCTGCCGAGTTCATAACGAACGCAGTCCAGCTTAGTTTCAGTGTATTTTTTTCTGGTAGTGTAATGTTACCTGTGGGAAATCTTTTGGTACCGGACCATGTAGCTGTAGTTTACTTTTCTGTACTGCAATGGACGTATAAAGCTTGTAGTTGCTTCTTGACTAGTAGCTGACTGACGTTTCTCTGGCAAAAACATTGACGAACAAAAGTTTAATTGGACAATGCATAGGCCTATTTCCCAGGAATCTTTGCAATGGCCAGAAAGAAGACAATAGCCACTACTAAGAAAGTAGCCTCGCCTACCACAGATAATTATTATTATTATTATAATTAAAAGTGTTTCCAGTAGGCTACATTGTCTGCAGAAGTAGACTATGCCATGTTAGGCTATTGTAGCCTAATTTTTTAAAGTGACTAACCATGAAACAGACTAACCATGAAACAGATATGCTTGGTGAATTGTCGATATATAAACTAATTCCCGTAAGGGCTTACAGATTATAGTAGGCTATTGTAAATTATTAATAAATTATTGTAAATTCTTAATTTTACTAGTAGGCCTACATCAGTTTTATGGTCACATTGTGTTATGTGTGAAAAGCATTAAGTGAACAGAGCTGAAATGCACATTTTGTTGTCAGAAATGAATAGGGTAGGCCTACGCTATCCATGGATGTTTTTTCCGGTAGCCTAGGCCTACTGTAACTTTATGTGCAGTGGTAGCGATAGCCTACCAAACTATGTCGGCTTTTCTGTAATAACCGTCTTTAAAACAAACGTTTGTGAAAACATGTAGCTTGACACAGTTATTTATAGTTTATTATGAACAACGCGATCTTAACCAGATGAAAACTTTTCTTCTCTGTTGTCAGGGAAGCGAGGATTAAGTAAAAATGCTTATAATTCTGAATCCAGCAGTTCCAGCATTCTATGCCCTTGTTAAAATGCCCAGCACTCTGAATACTGAACACAAGCAGTATCATGTGCTGAAATCCCTCACTCAACCGTACATTTAATTATATTTAATGGATTTAATCTAATAATTATTATTAAAATGACAATCATCAATTAAATTGCCAAATTCTTTGATAGGTAAGTCGAACAGTAACCTGGTGGATCAATCAAGTCGTCAAATCAAAGTCTAAATCAGGTCTTAATATTGAGTAGTTTTATTACAGGAAATAGTTAATTGGAATAATGAGTTATAATCATACATCATTGATGAACATAGGCTCACTGCTTATAATTTACAAAAAGAAAGAAGACATTTAAACATTAAATTGAGTTTACCAGAAAAGAGAGAGAGATCATCGAAAGGAACAAAGTTGTAAGAATTCCAAGGACCCAGGAAAAACTTCACTTCACGTCCACTATCTCCTAACAAACAAATTTAACTGCAATGCCTGAACAACCAAACTTCACTCTTTCCTTCGGCCTCCCCCTAAATACCTTACCCACCATAAGATAAGGGATAAGGTGTGAAGGGGGGGAGGCAGGCATATTTTATAGCAAGACTGGCTCATTTCATTTGGTGTGTGTGTGGGTGGGGGGGGGGATTACAAAAAAAAGTAACTTCCTTAAATTCGAAAGTTTACATACACCTTAGCAAAATCCATTTAAACTCAGTTTTTCACAATTCCTGACATTTAATCCTAGTAAACATTCCCCGTCTTAGGTCTTAGGTCAGGATCACAACTTTATTTTAAGACTGTGAAATGTCAGAATTATAGTAGAGAGAATGCTTTATTTCAGCTTTTATTTCTTTCATCACATTCCCAGGGGGTCTGAATTTTACATACACATTTGGTAGCATTGCCTTTAAATTGTTTAACTTGGGTCAAACATTTCGGGTAGCCTTCCACAAGCTTCTCACAATAAGTTGCTGGAATTTTGGCCCATTTCTCCTGACAGAACTGGTGTAACTGAGTTAGGTTTGTAGGCCTCCTTGCTCGCACATGCTTTTTCAGTTCTGCCCACAAATTTTCGATTGGATTGAGGTCAGGACTTTGTGATGGCCACTCCAATACCTTGTCTTTGTTGTCCTTAAGCCATTTTGCCACAACTTTGTAAGTATGCTTTGGGTTATTGTTCATTTGGACGAGACATTTGCGACCAAGCTTTAACTTCCTGGCTGATGTCTTGAGATGTTGCTTCTATATATCCACATAATTTTCTTTTAGTGCACCAGTCCCTCCTGCAGCAAATCACACCCACAACATGATGCTGCCACCCCCGTGCTTCACGGTTGGGATGGTGTTCTTCGGCTTGCAAGCCTCACCCTTTTTCCTCCAAACATAACGATGGTTATTATGGCCAAACAGTTCAATTTTTGTTTCATCAGACCAGAGGACATTTCTCAAAAAAGTAAGATCTTTGTCCCCATGTGCAGTTGCAAACTGCAGTCTGGCTTTTTTATGGTGGTTTTTGGCTTCTTTCTTGCTGGGCAGCCTTTCAGGTTATATCGATATAGGACTCGTTTTACTGTGGATATTGATACTTTTGTACCTGTTCCCTCCAGCATCTTCACAAGGTCCTTTGCTGTTGTTCTGGGATTGATTTGAACTTTTTGCACCAAAGCATGTTCATCTCTAGGAGACAGAATGCGTCTCTTTCCTGAGCAGTATGGCGGCTGCGTGGTCCCATGGTGTTTATACTTGCGTACTATTGTTTGTACAGACGAATGTGGTACCTTCAGGTGTTTAGAAATTGCTCCCAAGGATGAACCAGACTTGTGTAGGTCCACAATTTTCTTTCTGAGGTCTTGGCTGATTTCCCATGATGTCAAGCAAAGAGGCACTGAGTTTGAAGGTAGGCCTTAAAATACATCGACAGGTACACCTCCAATTGACTCAAATAATGTCAATTAGCCTATCAGAAGTCTCTAAAGCCATGACATCATTTTCTGGAATTTTCCAAGCTGTTTAAAGGCACAGTCAACTTTGTGTATGTACCTTCTGACCCACTGGAATTGTGATATAGACTATGAATTAAAAGTGAAATAATCTGTCTGTAAACAATTGTTGGAAAAATTACTTGTGTCATGCACAAGTCCTAACTGACTTGCCAACACTATAGTTTGCTAACATGAAATCTGTGGAGTGGTTAAAAATTAGTTTTAATGACTTCAACCTAAGTGTATGTAAACTTCCGACTTCAACTGTAGGCTACAAGTGAACAGTTAATATTGTGAGGGGGAGTTTAAGGTTCAGAGAACCAAACGTGACCGATAAGGATTTCTAAAAGCGTATCTAGAGAGATACGCCACAAAACGCGGAAGTAGCCGCACCAGGACTGAGACACAGGATCGGGAGCAAATCTTCCCTAGCACAAGGCAAAACAAAGCAACCTCCAAAAACTGAGGCGATCTCGATAAACAGCGAAAATAACTAACAAAAGAACCTCACGCACTAAATAATTAGGCGAAACAAGAGGTGATGAAACAAAACAAAACATGATAAAACAAGTGCAGGAAAAGAATAGAAAAGACCTCTTATCCAAACCTCTTGTGGCAAAAGAGCTGAACACAACTGGCAACAGGTAAAAAGAATATAGGATAAAGAAAAATTGGAAAGGAAAGAGAAAACCAATCTAATCCTAAATCTTATAACTGGACTTGCTGCGTTTCCTATTCGTACAAACCAGAAATGCAGCGACCGAAATTCCTATACCTTACAGACTTCGTATGTCAACATAGCAAAGACAATCTCGAAATGCGGAAGTCCTGAGGTATTTATAGCAGCCAGGAAACGCAAAACAGGTGAAGGGAATAATTGTCGGTCAAGATACAAATACCGGAAAAATCCGGAAAAAAACGTAGAAAAGCAAAGACTGCAAATAACCACGCCAAATATTGTAAACATGTCTTTGCCTTTGCAATAAAAAGATGCTCTTTAATGTGGGAAAAACATTCTTGTATGAGAAAACCATAACATGTGCACACTGTTTTAGTCCAAAATGAAATTACACTTCAGTACCTGGCGGGGATCGAACCCAGATCTCTTGCATGGTAAGGCTTGATGCTTAAAACTACACCAAAGCTTCTTGGGTACAGTCATGTGATATAGGCTATAGGGCATTTGTCAGTGTATGCGGCAAATGGAACATTTGTTTCCATACTGCATAACGTTACCTGAAGTGGTATTGTCTGACTTGCACCATTTCGCTGAAGTACAAGTGAAACATTGAAGAATTAATATTGTAAACGTCTTTTGCCTTTGCAATACAAAGACGTTTGTTAATGTGAAACAATTGTACATGTAAAATAAAATACAATAATTCTAAATGTGGGCGCGGTGCCTCCACCTAATAAATATCCTCCATAGTGCAGCTATAGTGATTACTTATTAGGAATACCTTAAATAAAATACCTGTTCATCTGATAGCTAGAGGAAACCAGTACAAAGTACCAAACAAAAGTAGCAGAATAACATTTATTCACAGTAGTAACCTAGGTCAGGACAGTAATAACTTAATTCAGGTTAATCCAGTGTGCATTCTGACACAATTCAATATTATAAAGTACCTTAAGTGGCCACGTTACGTTTTAATGTTGAAACAGTTTCTAGCTAAGCCTGCTGAAAAAAACCCAATTAGCGATTAGCTAACATTAAAACATCACACGCATTCACAATTACCTGTGTTTACAATTCCCATACATACCAGAGACCTCTTAATCAAAAATCTTTTAGCATTTACCTTTGGGGATCCCCGTATTATTTAGCAATGTCATTTTTGAGAAATTCAATTCGATATCATTAACAAAATAAATCCTTACAGCCAAGCTAGCGTAGCATAGCCTGGATTCAATAGAAGTGACTACAAATTGCAAATCAGTAATTGAAACCTAGAATGCCAATTTAGCTGTCTCTTATCATTGTTCATCCGTATGAAACCAACACAGTAATGTTATTTTATCCTTGCTTTGACAAAACTCAGTTTTCAGTTTCGGTTTCTTAACTAATTAAACCAGACAGTTGTTACTATGATTTTGGTCTGTATTATCCAGCAGCTTAGCTAGCGGCTCTAGTAAATAAACCGTTCAAACGGCACAGCTAACTTTACTTCAAGCTAAGCTTTAACCCAGTCCCGTTTGCATCCTCTTGCTACTTGTAGCTTCTTTTCTTCATTCAAAATCACAAGTTAACCCACAACAGCATAATCAGCTGCTTAAGCGCCCTCGCGAATGTCTCCCACAGATGGAACCCAACAGAGCGCTGTCTGGGGTTAACTGACAAATTCAGTCCGAGGCTTTATGGCCTACCTTGTCTTAATGTAGCTATTTGAGTCATGAAACCATATTATGTGGCATTTTTATGTGAAATGATAGAGAATGCATCTCAGAAATATAAAAAAATATCTCGCAGAGCAGCAGTATGCTACGTAGCCACAAACTACCTCCAGCACCCTAGCGAATGTCTCCCACAGATGGAACCCGACAGAACGCTGTCAGGGGTTAAGTTACAAATTCAGTCCGAGGCGTAATGGCCTACCTTGTATTAATCTAGCTATCGGAGTATTATTTTTTTTTAAATTAAAACAAGCTAGCTGCTGCAGGAAACAAAGATGGCAATAATTTAAAAAAAATATTCTGTGGCATCAGAGATGGCATGTTCTATTGGCTGAAGTAGCATCACATGTGCACTTCCTTACAAAAACCATGACATTCACATCCTTATGTGGATATAAAAAAAACATTACGTTATGCACATCGTTCGTCTTCGCTGTGTATCAAGCTGTTGTCTCAGACTACTTTGATAACACTTTGTTATTGATTGGTGAGATGTGGTTATTGGGTGATCAGATGTTGTTATCCAATGGGGATAATTATTATTTGTGGGCAAGCAGCATTTGTGATGACGGATTCTGCAGGAAAAATGAGAAAAATTGGAAAAAGAAGAATAACAAGAAGAAGAAGAAGCAGAAGAGGAAGGAGAAAAACGGCAAAAATAACCCTTTGGGGCTTTATTGTGTGGATGTGTATGTGAAGTTGTATCTGAATTATGTGTGGTTACATGAGGTCAGAATGTGAAGAAGTTCATGTTTTTAAGGGCTGAGTGTATGTGGTCATTGTAGTCATTTCTGTAGGAAACCCTGAAAAGTGCCAAACTCTCGGAGCTGTATTGGTATGGGGCATGGCCCACCAAGCCGTAACTTGGCGGATGGCATACCTGCCATCCCAATGAGGGGCTCTCCCTCAATCCTTCTCTGTGGTTTAAATAAAGTTTTTGAGGTGCATTGGGTGTTGTAGAAGTCAATGAGTCTCTCTCTCTCTCTTCTGCAGATGGCTACGCCTTCTCACAGGAGGAGCATGGTGCAGTGTCTCAGTCCCAGGTGGTGCGCTCCTATGACACCACCCGCCAGCGGCCAAGTGTGTAGCCCTGCACAATCCCACCGCGCCCCACCCCACCTGCTTTTGGCTCACTGGACTGCTTCACAGCTGCTGGGGAGTTTAGGGAGGGGCCAAGGTGAGGGTAGACAGGGACACTATGACCCTCCCCTACTGTGGCCTTACTGGAACTCTGATCTAAGTAGTTCATGACCTTGAAGGGAGGGGATTCTGAGGCACCAGGAATGCAGCTGCTGTTGGCCCTCACTTAGTCCTGAACATCATGAGCAATCAAACACTCACACACACATATGAAGCCCTGCTGGCAGTATCACACTGATTGGGGTTTGTTTTGATTTTGTGTGAGTCTCTCTGAAATTATGTGTGTGCATGTGTACAACTGCGTGTGAGTGTGTGTGTCTGTATTCATGTGTGCATTTTTGTCTGCATTTGTGGGTGCATTCATGGGTGCATTTGTGTGTGAGTGTTAATTTGTTTAAGTGTGTGGTATAAAGACCAGTTTATAGTCCAGCAACAAAGTGTCGCTTGACTGAAATCGCAGAATGTTCATGAACGTCCTGTTGTCGCCCTCCATAGAATGTGGTTGGTGCCATACACAAAAAGTATAAACACACTCCAGCGACATTCCAGCAACCGTTCAAACAGGGGACAATGGAAGTAGCTTTAATAGGCTACGTCTCATCATGTCTGCTGCTTTACTCCTCAAAAGGAGAAATGTCTGGCCTCTGAAATAAAGTTTATATATATTGATTTTGTGGGCACTGTAGTGGTTGAAATACCATTCACGTCCTTCGTATAAGCTACTTGTCTGTTAGGTGTGAATGAGGTAGCAAATAAATGGTTGGAATTAAACCTTCAAATGTATGCAACTACTTATAGTGCTGTTAGCTAACATTAGTTAGTAGGCGAACACGGATATGTATATGTCCCCTGCATATGTCAGGGATGTAAATAGCTACAAGACAACTCTTGTAATTCCCCCTTAGGCATTTTTGCCCATGCGACCGTCTATGTAACTTTGTTTTCTGGTTGTTTGATTGTTTATCAGTCATGATCAAAAATAACTGATTTCCACAACGTCTGAATCTTGACAATGTATGAACGTGAACAAAAAGATTGTCACTTGGTAACGTTAACAGGACGATTGAGAAATGAATACAAGACAACGTAGAAACCAGACATCATACTGCCATCATTGAAAATGCGTAGTAGCAACGTATCCTTGTATTTGGATCATTGTGTAAAAGTAAAAAATGAGACAGTGGATCAATGGGCGCGTTAAGTAACTGAACGGCTCAGCTTCGCTCAGAGCGAAGAACGCACTTAACAGGTTGCTCAGTTTCGCTCACTATGAGCTGCTCAGAGCGTAGCTGAGCACTTTTCAAGACTGTATGTCGTCTGGTATTACTCAAGCCTCATAGAGTACTCAAGTGACTACGTCACGCTGGTTTCGTAAGTAAATTCCCCATTCATTTAGAGCATAGACTAACTAAAGATTACTTTTAAACCATTTCTACTGATTATATCTTACCGTCAATTTCCCGGATTATTCAATATAACGCCCGTTCGCAAACTATGTAGTTTTTCTGGACCAGCTTCGAGTATATTTTACGTTTCAGTATTTTCTTGTGATTATATCAGCGCTGGAACTGTTTAAAAACTCGATGTCCCATAATTCCCTCCGAACGTGCAGCCTTGTCTCCAGACGTGGTCATATAACGTTAGCCAGCAGTAGCACACAGCTCCGTTTTTAAACACTTTTTTTCTAACGTTAGCTAGCTAGCTTGAAGAACTAAAAGCTAGAATCGCTTTATGTGGTTAACCGTAGCGCAGTTTCTGACCTTGCCGGCAGGCTTCTCTACTTAGCAAGCTAACGTTAGCTCATCTTCAGCTGCAGTACTCCCATCTGCCCAAGAATTTCCAGAAATCCTATTGGTCAAGAACCACCTGTGCATTGCAGTACTGGATATGCAGTCCGTTAAAGTGGACTCCAAGTCGAACTACAATGATTAATGCATTACTTAAAAAAAATTTAATTGGAACATGCGATATATGGTCTATATCCTTGTACCACACAGGCTAATCCAGGAATGTTTCGGCTCATTCTATAAATCAGATTTCAAGAAATAGTCGATAGTCTCCGAAGCCCATTCTATTCTTCCATAGGGAATTTACTTCCGAAACCAGACTCCGCCCACGACTGACGTACTCACTTGAGTACTCTATACCTCACGTCTGGTACGCAATAGACACGCCTCCTTCTGGCAAAAATTTCAAAATAAAAAACCCGGGTGCGAAGCAGTGAAGCCCGTCTTCTGGTATTCCTCAAGCTTGATACCGTAGCTACATCCAGCCTATGATGTAGGCTAGTACATTTAGCCAAAAATAAATTCTTGCTGTCAAACCAATAGCCTACATATTAATTAATTATTACACTCGCTGAATATAATTACAATCGCTGAATATACTTTCGTGGTTTCTCTATTGCATTCTCAAGTTTAGTCCCTCCTTTTTCATTAAACGTATTAACACAATGCAGGTTTGACTCATTAGGCCTATCACTTGCATTGTATTTGAATTCATTATCTACCAAATGGTTAGTTTTAGTGGGCATGTGTCCACACGTTCACCAATTAGGAGCCTATTGATTCACATTGGTCTTTAATTTGATCAGTTAAATAATTTGTTTAAATTATTAAATTAAATTGTTTGCAATACAGCACAATAAACTGTGGGACTTGTATTCTACATGGCATGCATAGCCATAGACAGCCTTTGCCATTTGGAGGCCCCCCTCCTCACCCCAACGACCACCTGCCGAACCATGTTTTAAATAACACTAGTGATGGGCAGAGCGAAGCTTTCTGAAACATTGACACAGTTGAAGCGATTGCGTTGGTTGAAATGTCGTGGTGTCATGAAGCATTTGACACCTACCTCTCTAGTGACATCTCCTGGTCTACAACGCCGATAAATTTAAATTAATGAAACATTCTTGATTCTTGTAAAATTCAGATTTTGAATATTAATACTTTTGCCACGTATTTTCAAAACCCTCTCCAATTGAGTCTATATTAAGGAAAGTGTTGTACAAATTAAACATTCTCATGATGAGATGACAATAATTATCATTATTAAATTGAAATGAAAATGTGTGTTTCATGAACATAATGCCATCATATCTCCCAATGCCCTTCTATTTCCTATTGCATGTCTGATAAGGAGTACATTGCAACAATAAATTCCAATTATTTGAAAAACTATTTTTGCCATTTACTGGTTCATATTTAAAGCATAGCCTATCAGCTTTCCCCCAGCTCATATCATCGTGGAAAGGAAATGTAGTATATTAAATAGCACAAAGATAGGTAGCCATATTTTTATTCACATTATTGTTATTCTTATTAGTCGTGATTCTATAGGAGTTCTTTTCTTCATATTTTTTCAGGGCTTCCTGGCATAAGTGGATTGCTACCGTGATTTAACACAGTTAATAAATAACATTATGCTCATGCATGTGAGGAACTTAATTAACTTCACAAACTTCAATAACTTGTTTATCTTACGTTTTTAAACATTGAGGTAGGCTACATTTTTGGTGCTCCATTGGGCTATACGGTCCTAGCTTAGATGGTCCATCTTGAGTCACAGTAGGATTCCATGGTAGGCTAATGCTGAAATATCGGGATACGTTGACCGCAAGCGACAAAGCATTTTAATAGGACAGGTGCCGGTCGCAAATCATGCACCGTGCTTTTTATGGGGTCTCTTGTTGGAAATAGGCTACAAAAGACATCTTACGTGAACCTTCCTTTATTAACAAGCAAATACACACGGGTCGACAGTTAGCTTTTTAATTTGTATGTGTCTACTTAGCTGTCTAGCTAGATAGGCAGCTATACCTCTTAAAATAAAATTAGCACGCTACAGTGCCGGTTAGCTACTGCCTAGCCAACTACAACGTTTAGCGCCGCATTTGCAACGGCCTGGATTCGCCTGTCAAAAAAGTCCCATAGTCAGGCGTATTTTGTTCCTCTGTAGTTGCCGTTTCCTTCGTATGACACACCCCCACGTACCAGGCTTGAGAATACGAGGCGTGATCTTATGAGACAGGAGACTCCAGGCTGCAGCCTTACCCCACTCGCACTTTTGGATGTTTATCAGAGGAGCAATACGGAAGTACATCGTTAGAATGGCAATGCAGTTAGACATGAAACATTTGAATGATGTCTCAAATTGATGGCCAGTATATAACGTCAACTTTACGTTGTAAGGTGGTTGAAATTAAAAAAGTTTTTTAAACATTGAATTCACAACGTTAAAAATAGTATGTTGGAATGATGTTGCAATTTGATGGTCAATCTGTGACGTTGCATTTGAGGTACATGAAGGTTGAAAATGAAAGTTTATTCAATGTTGTAATTTACAATGTTGGATTTATGTCCCATGATGGTTGAAAATGAACATTTATTCAACGTTAAGATTACAATGTTGTGGCACCATACAAAACTTCATAATAATATTGCAATTTGATGAACAAACTCTGACATTGATTTTACGTTCCATTATGGTTGGAAATGAAAGTTTCCTGAACGTTATAATAACATGGTTGCGGCTACGTGAGAAATAACACCCTAATCACAATGTTACATAGACAAGGTCAATACATCGTTTCTTAAGACACGTTACCAGTCGCATGTTGTTTCACCGTTAATAATACAACTTAAAGCCAACAGTGCTTGTTAAAAAGTAATAAATAAATATACTTGGCATGATATCCCTTGTGGCTCAAGGGTAGCCAACACACATCGTGGAGTACTTGCTTTAATTTATTTTCATCATTTTTTTTATTGAAGAGCTTGCCGAGATTCGAACTTTGAGAGGCTATAGGCTATTAGTTTTATATTAACACTAGTATTAGCACTGTGACACCATGACTGCGTGGAAAGGCACGTTGGCTGTTGTATAGCTACCCTTTCTTCAAAGTTATGGTCTGATTATGGTCTGGTAATATTGTATTAAGTAAGCGCCGTAATATTGCATTAAGTTATGTGTTATGTGATCTGAGCGTAAAGACAGCTGCATCTAAATCAAACAGGTCATTTCTAATAAAAGTGCATGCCGGGTACTACAATTTCTAGCTGTTTCAGCCAATTCCATCAATGGGAAAGCATTCACTTTCATAGTTTTCATAGCAAACCATTGTGCATTGGTTGTTTGAAAGCCTAAATAATTTGACTTTGTATATTGTGTTAATGTCTAGTGTTCTAAATGTGATTTAAAAAGTTGACACATTTCTGTACAAGTCTAAAATTAACACTTGGACACATGCATTTAAATTTTATTTAATTTTTTATGTAACTTCATAATAATACATGGGTTGACAGGGAGATTAAAGATTGAATAGTGCTTTTAGTTGTGTGGGGCTGGAAGTCGCCTATAACATAAAACTCAACAGAAAACGTTATCAACGTACAAAAATGCCAAGTTACGCACTGTCTATAATAAAAATAGCAAAACCGAGGCCTGCCAATAAAAGTAGGCCTATTGATATCAAAATGAGGCCAAGTTACAACAAAAAATATTGGCTATCTTAGCTCACACAAATTAAACAACGTGAGCTTAGAATTAGAAGGTTCTATCTGCGTTAGGCATAGTTTTGAGATATTGAGCATCAAAGTTTTCACAACATCTCAAAAATGTTTCATAGTGTATTATTCTGTTATTGTTAATTTTGTCCCTCATCTTAGGTGTACTTCAAATGCAAAGTATGAAAATGTTGTGAAATTTGTAAGCGGGGTATTTTGAAGAGCCAAAATTGCAGATAGAACCTTCTAATTCTGAAGAGGTAATTTCGATTGAGAATTAGAAGGTTCTATCTTTCACTGAAGGTGCATCGAATAATATTGTTTATTGAAAACTGCAGTTATTTTAGTATTTAAAAATCTTGATGTTTATTTCACTTTGCTGATATCAAAATACATTATCAAAAACCAACATAAAGTGTCTTAGTAAGGTGTTGGGTCACCCCAAGCCACCAGAACAGCTTCACTGCGCCTTGGCATAGATTCTACCTCTAGTCTAGCATATATATAGTCTCTGGAACTCTACTGGAGGGATGGAACACCATTCTTCCAAAATATATTCCCTCATTTAGTGTTTGGATGATGGTGGTGATGAACTCCCATAGGTGTTCAATTGGGTTAAGATTTGGTGACTGCGAAGGGCATAGCATATGATTCACATCATTTTCATACTCATCAAGCCATTCAGTGACCCCCCGTGCCCTGTGGATGGGGACATTGTGATCCTGGAAGAGACCACTCCCATCAGGATAGAAATGTTTCATCATAGGATAAAGGTGATCACTCAGAATACCATTGTATTGATTTGCAGTGACCCTTCCCTCTAAGGGGACAAGTGGACCCAAACCATGCCAGGAAAATGCCCCCCACAGCATAACAGAGCCACCGGACCCCCTCACTTTAGGGGTTTTTCCTTTAATTTGTCACCCGTCTGTATGTATATACATACATATATATACAGATCCTTTCCAAAAAATTAGAATATCATGAAAAAGTTTTTTTTCTTCCATAATTTCATTCAAAAAGTGAAACTTTCATAGATTATAGATTCATTACACACAAAGTGAAATATTTCTAGCCGTTTTTTTTACAGCTCCAGAAAACCCCCAAAACAGTATTTCAAGAAATTAGAATAGTGTGTCGAAAATCAGCATTTACTTCAGTTATTTCAGAGAATGAGTAGAGCGGCTTGACTCGAGGAATCCGACAGTTGTAGCCTATGTCCCAGATACGTCTGTACGTGGTGGTTTTTGAAGCACTGACTCCTGCCTCAGTCCACTCCCTCTGCATCTCCGCCAAATTTTGGAATCGTCTTTGCTTGACAATCCACTGAAGCCTACGGTCATCTCTTTTGCTTGTGCACCTTCTCCTGCCACATTTTTCCCTTCCACTAAACGTTCTATTGATATGCTTGGACACTGCACTCTGTGAACAGCCAGCCTCCTTAGCGATGACCTTTTGTGGCTTACCCATCTTCTGGAGGGTGTCAATGATGGTCTTCTGGCCAATTGTCAAGTCTGCAGTCTTCCCCATACTGAACCAAACTGAGATAAACTTTGCAGGTGTTTTGAGTAAATTAGATGATAGTGTGACACTCAGTCTAAAACATTAATTCTCTGAAATAACTGAAGTAAATGCTGATTTTCGACACACTATTCTAATTTCTTGAAATACTGTTTTGGGGGTTTTCTGGAGCTGTAAGCCAAAATTATGAAAAATGAAACAAATAAAGGCTAGAAATATTTCACTTTGTGTAATGAATCTATAATCTATGAAAGTTTCACTTTTTGAATGGAATTATGGAAGAAAAAAAACTTTTCCATGATATTCTAATTTTTTGGAAAGGATCTGTATACAGTGAGCACCATAATTCATTGAACAGTGACACATTTCATTTGGTTCTGTACTCTAGCACTTTGAGTTTGAAAGGATACAATAACAATGAGGTTGAAGTGCAGACTGTCAGCTTTAATCAGTATTTGTATCCATATGAACCATTTAGAAATTATAGAACCTTTTGTACATAGTCCCCCTCATTTTGGGCATCAAAAAATATTGGACAGTTTAACATAATGTAGAATAAAGTAATAATTTTAAATATTTGGTTGCATAGCCTTTGCATGCCATGACTTCCTGATGTCTGTGACCCAACAATATCAAGACTCTTGATATCTTTTTTTCTGGTACTCTTACAAGCGATACTATAACCACTCCGCATTTGAATGGATCTCTATGGGAATTGGGGGGTGTACAGAACCAAAATAACAAAAAATGCATCACTGTCCAATGAATTATGGTGCTCACTGTATATATATTTTTTATTATTACACTAAACAAAGTCAGTGTGCAATACAATAACAGGACAAGACAGGACAGAAGCACATGAGTTTACAAAGAAGCATATTACATTACATTATTCTTACTTAAACATAGTCCCAGTGTGTGTGTGTGTGTGTGTGTGTGTGTGTGTGTGTGTGTGTGTGTGTGTGTGTGTGTGTGTGTGTGTGTGTGTGTGTGTGTGTGTGTGTGTGTGTCTGCCAATGTCGATGGGATTAAACATAGTCCCAGTGTGTGTGTGTGTGTGTGTGTGTGTGTGTGTGTCTGCCAATGTCGATGGGACTATTCTAACTTAAGCATAGTTCCAATGTGTCTGTGCATATCAATGTTGATGGGCATATTCTAATTTAAACATAGTCCCAATGTGTGTTTGTGGTCAAAGCCTTGCCCCAAAACATGCCTCAGTTGATTAGGCAGTAGCTGATTTAATCTTTGCATATTACCATGTAGTACTCCCTGGTTGCGTCCCAATACTCATCAGTCCTCTCCTCCTTTCCTCCACTCCCCACTACCACTTGTCTCCTACCCGGAAGTATGCAAAACTGCCTGAACATTCTGAGTACAAGTAGTTGCATGTACAGTATACAATGTACCTGACATTGCGGTTTGCGTCGAGACATTAATCAATTTGTAACCATTTGTAATTAATATGTAGCCTAATCAGCAACATTAGATTAAGACACAAAGATCGGTTTCCAGGGCACGGAGGAAAGGAGGGTGGGCCTTTTTTGGCCCTGGTACTACACCTACTACAGCTAGGCCTGTAGTAGGTGTATTATACCTTATTATAAAGTCTATGTTCGGTACCCCCCTCCCACACACGTGTGAGCTAAGCATTGACAATGCTATCTCAAAGTTGGTAACGTGTGAGCTAAGCATTGACAATGTTATTTCAAAGTTGCTAAATCTAGCTAGCTTGCAACACAACATACTATTTTATGTAAGCCAGATAATATAAAGGTTAAGGACAGCACTCTGCCTTTTGGGGTATATATTTAATCAAAAACTGATGCGTTTCGGAGTCAAGTTCCTTCGTCAGAAAGTAAGTTAATTTACTCAATGAACGAACTGCGGAGCTATATTCTAGGTGTGAACACTATCGCTAGCTAATGTAAACAATTAGAAACAAACTAGCTTTCACCCTGTGGTGAGCAACCCCAGTTGTTTTCACCCTTGCATTTTCAATCCAGGATTTTTTCCATGAGTAATAAGTTTTATTTAGGAGTGAAACTGACTGTGAAACTGTATTGACAACTAGCTAACGTTCGCTAGCCTGCTAACTTAGCTAACGTTAGATTAAAAGATTAAATTATTATGTAGTTCACATTAGCAATAAATGATCTCTAACCTGCTGTCTTTTAAAGTCATCCCTCACTTTCTTATAAAATATTACGTTTTTTTTCTGTTTGTCCTTCTTACCATGCTTTGTTGATCAGTGCTTTGCATTGCTTTGCTTATCAGTGTCAGGCATAAAACGAATTCTCGAATTGGCTACTTTGTTTATAATCAGGTCTGTGATTGGACTGCAGATAGAACCTTATAACGCCAAGTGCAGAGGGGGATGTGCAAATAGAACTTTCTGTTTTTGTATATTTTGACCAAATAAATAAATAAATCATGAATAATGATTAACACGTGTATGCAGAACCACTTAAAGATTACTTTTATGTAATTAACTCATTTTTGATAAAAATGTCAGATAGAACCTTCTAATTCTCAGCTCACGACAAGCTCTATTCCAAAGCAATGCTACCCAATGTTTCGTAAATAATTTTATGAAACTGGGCCATGTGTTTTTTCATCTTGCCATCCGAAGTGAATGTGGTCATTCAAACTTTGTGTCATGTGAAAGTGTCAAATGCCAATGATTTATAGTGTAAATAACAATTCAGCTGTTACACAAAAGTTTTTTTACAAATGACTACACTATATCTTTAACAATTGTCTGCATCCAGTGCTTTGGGTGTATGAAAACCACATCATGAGTAAAATGCATGATATTATTATTGTTAAAATTTTACACAATTGTAAAATTGTGTTCACAAATAAGATTTTTTTTATTAAATAGGGAAAAAAACTTAACATGTGCGTCTCATAATTAAAGTCGGCTCTCCAACTCCGCCCACCAACGGCCAGCGGAGCAAGAGAGCCATAACATATGTCAGTAGATTATCTAGCTAACATAATTTTACAAACGTGCCTTTTGCAAGGTAGCTACAGTAGCCTATAAAGTTGTTCAACTATAACACTAGGAACGCCACAGCGGTCAATGGCCATGAACGGTGAAACTGAACATCATTTATCTTGCCTGTATAATTGATAATGTTGGTCTTGTGACGTTTGATCAGTACAGTTGTTGCGAAATGACAAGGTTGCCACACGTGATTGTGTTGCCTAGTAAAGAATCATTATTTATTAAGCTGTTGTATGACTTATGCTAGCAATAAAGGGGGAAGCTATATAGGCTACTGTGGAAAGTGAGAGAGAGCTAGAAAATGCTTCTTTTTTGTATTTTCTCTGCCTGACAAATGTTATATTTTTTCTGGTACTGTGCAAATTTACGTGCAGTAAGTCTTTGGTGGTAGCAAGTACCGGACCATATCTGACCTCTGTTTAGGCCTCTGTTTAAGTATAATTTAAACATTTAACAATTAATATTGTTCATTTTCTTTTCCTTTGCAATAAAGAGATGTTATTTAATGTGAAAAGAACATTCTGACATTTGAAAAGCAAAACATTTGCACATCGTTTTTGTCGGAGGAAAAAAACGTAATGGTAGGGATTTGGCAGGGCTCACACACTCGTCTCCAGCGTGAAAGTCCTGGCTCAAACCACAAGGCTAAAACTAATAAACACAGCGTTGTGAAAGCTTGTATGTTTTCTACATAAAAGGTCAGATACTCACATGTGGCAATACAAAAATTGTTATTTTATCAGAAATCAAGTAAAATGGAGTTACGAGTTTTGTGACAATCGAATGTGGAGATACATGTTTTTTTGTCATTGATTAGAATGGCTGTATCTGCAAATGAATGAATGTGCAGTGGCTGCGAGTCTATTATCAAGTGCACAGTTAATACTCACGCATCTGTAAGCCAGTTAGCAGAAAAATGTCAGTCTATCCAGTGATTAAACATCCATATGTTTTGTAAAATAAATACAATTAGGAGACAAACCCCTAGTTCACTGCATTAACAAGCTAAAATGAAAGATGCCATTCTGCCAAGACGAGCGAGTTACCTAACTAGGCGCTCGTCTCCCAAAAATAAAAATATTTTTTTAAACACATAGGCTACTGATGATGTTTAATCACTGGATTGACTCTCCGCACCGAACAACAAGACACTGGCAGATTAAACAAAATATTTCCTTCAACGAACTTTTGCTATTCAGTAGATAGGCTGTATAGCAAAAATGTGTGAGTATTACTGTGCACTCGATGATAAGACTCACACGGTAGGCTACGCAAGTTATTAGCGAAAGTCCGCTATGAACAGGTTTTTGAAGAGGTGAAGCCTATGACTAAACGGCGATTGCTAGGCTATCCTTACTCCAACCTACCGTGATGTGCTAACTCCTCTCTCCGCTCCCAATCTAACTTTCCGGTCGACATAGTTTCAGGTTATCCCACGTGTAGTTACGTCTAATGAGTGCAAAAAGCCCACTTTTGTGAATAAAGATTTGTCTGACTAGTTCTTGCTTCGCTTGTTCTCCCTGATTGTGTCTCGACTACGCTAATAAACACACAATCCACTTCGACTCATCGTAGGAATAGTTAAACTGATACTAGCCTACCAGCTGACCTTAAGTACACACACAGAATCAAACATCTTTACCTAGGATGAATAACTCAGATCAATGGCTAGGCTAGGCCCACCGTGATTAGTTAATTTGTATGATAAATTCATACAGTACATACATTCATATTCAGTTTAGTTCACTTGCTAAATGGTTTAGCTGTAGTCAAACAACAATCAAACATTATGTTACTGGCAATCATGCAGTAAAAAATAGCCTACAATGTGATGCGTTTTATCACAATCTATCATAGTGTGCACTTGTTAGTTATTTTATTACACTGGACAGACAATGTTTTTTGAAAACATGTATTTAAGCAATCATAGTGGCACTCCACCAGCCATTAAAATATCAGGTGTAATGTTAGTAGTAGATGAGATCCGATCCACTCGCGCGACTTGCAACAAAGCTTTCCTCAGATTAAAAGTAGCTTCTGCACTTCATCCGAATGAGGCGGGATGGACATAGGAGGTTTTTGTCGACAAGTTGAAGAGCCAATGGAGATACGGGTTTTAATCACAAGCTATTTTTAATACTTTCTATTAGTCATATCGTCTTAAAACCCACAGACAGACGTAATTGGAAAAGCACTTATAATTATTTCTTACATGGAAAGAGGACTACATCACAACAACAACAACAACAACGGCGATGATGATATGGTATTGACAGCAACACGCATTTCATGCATCTAAGCTGTTCTTCTCTCTCTTAATGCTCCTCTTTTGATAAGGAAAAAGGTGTCGCGTTGCAGTGTTCTTTTTAAACCATGAAGCAGTTATCCTGATACAACTTGTATGAGATTGTATAATAACGGCATTTAACATATGTCCTGGTTCCTACGTGGAGCTGTATCTTGAGTACCGACGTTTATGTGCCAGTCAAATTTGAGAAAGATTCACAACGTCAGGTAAAACACATTAATCCACTGTCTCATTTTTTACTTTTACATAATGATCTCAAAGGACGTTGCTACCACGTATTTTTAATGATGGCAGTATGATGTCTGGTTTCTGCGTTGTCTTGCATTAATTTCTCAATCGTCCTGATAACGTTACCAAGTGACAATGCAACTACATCTTTTTGTTCACATTCATACATTGTCAAGATTCAGACATTGTGAAAACCAGTTATTTTGGGTCATGTCTGATAAACAATCAAACAACCAGAAAACAATGTTACACCGACGGTTGCATGGGCAAAAATGCCTAAGTTGTAGTAACGTTACTTCTAACGTTACTGAGAAGTCACCTACTTTTACTTCGGAGAAGTGTTAAATTTGGCCGCAATTTGTGAATTTCTCTTAAGTGAATCCTAAATTATCGTCAGTGTGGTCATGGGCATATGTACATGAGTACCCCATGACTGCAATTAAAAGTTTTTCAACAAAAAGTCTGTCAACATCCATTGTTCTCAGCTGTCCGAGACTAATGTTACCATAACAACAGTGGCAGTTACAGGGTCACAATAAGTTACATTTATTTCATGTTCAAGCGACCGCTGCAGCGACCACATAGCCAGTCGCCCGATGTATAAATCAAATGTCACTGTGACCATCGACATCCATCACACGTTATCAGTAGCAGCGACACTTGTCGCTGGACTGTAAATTGGACTTTAGTGTGTTCCTGAGGGCTCTATTTTCCGGCCGGTGCATAGCAAGCTGGCACACTGGCGAAGTAACAATTTCTCAAGCAATGCATGCATGATCATTCATAACCTATTCAAAAGCCAATGAACCGTTTTTGTGGATCATATGCCATCCAATTTCACTTTAATATAAATCCCCCAAGCAGGAAAAATGCATACTTGGCATTTATTGTGCATTGTCTTTTCTCTTTTTTATGTTAGGTTAATTCCTATCTATTTCTGTTTTTAATTGTTTATGGCTGTTAATATACTGTATTGTGGTCCCGGGGGTATGCTACTGTATTCTGTTTTTCCTTTTTCTTACACCCTTCTGTAATGAGAAGATATAAACACAGCTGTGCAATGCTAATGTGGACACTAATATTTGTAGCATTGTAGTAGCCTATTTGTAGCTTATTATGAACGGAAAGTGAAACTCACTGAAAAGCTACTCACTATAGGCTACAAAACTGTAAATAATAGTCTAGGCTAGGCTCAGTCCTAATTATGATTATCAGTGCTCTGCACTGTAAAAAAATATCTCGTAAGAAAATGGTTGACTGGCAGCAATGTTGCCAGTGAAAAAACATTTAATGAATGTATTAATCCTGTTATTTTAGGGGATGGCCGTTAAATAAGTTATTGCCGTTATTCTACATGACTTTAGTGTTTTGAAATTTTAATTTTAATTCAATTGATTGTGTTGTATCGTTGTCGCGATCGATGGTACTTGTGAATAAAGACATACACCCTTGGCAAGCATGGACAGATGGATTAACTCGTATTTCTGATTTTCTTTTATTCACACATGACGTTGTCCAAATGCACTGAATGCTTGATTAGTGGAAATGTTTGATCATAATATCAATGCATAATGTTGCAAGGTGGGATAATTAATTAACGGTCATTTAGCTGGTCATTTAAAAATACACGTACGCTAGTTTCTGCATGGGTTATTTCAGTATATGGTGAACTTCGTTTTAGTATAATATCCTAGGCTACCACACAAAGGAATACTTTTTTTCCATATCGCCTTTACAGTTTAGTAACAACTTGTAGAATTTATTGACTTACGCAATCTGATGCAATCACTGCACTACATATCCTATAAAAAACAATAGGACTGAAACACAAATGATTAAGTATGGGCCGATTTAGTTTGTGATTTTAGACGATCCCCTGTGAAACAAATGCATTATTACATTGATAGTGTACTTTTTTTTTGCGATATCAATGCAAAATAGATAGAACGTTATCGTCTTCCACTGCAGTCCACTGTTAGCTGCACTCTGGTCTGAAAATAGCTAAATTTAGTAGCCACACCCAGTGCGCCATGCGCTGTGCCATTGACTGTGAAGGGTCGCCATGCGCCGGCCGGAAAATAGAGCCCTGAAAGTGTGTGTGAGTGCACATTTGTGTGTGTTCTGTGTGTGCTCGTATTTGTGTGTATGTCCATGCGTGCGTGTGTGTGTTTGTTCCTCCAAACTCCTCCCCCTGGGTTTAACACATCACTCATCACCATTTTTATGGGAGGGGGGGTTCACTGTTAAACAAAACTTTCTGGGCTTGAGGAATTTCTTTAAGGCAGTTAGGGGAGGGAGAGTGCAGACACACTGGTTGTCTGTCAGCGAACACACCAACTCCCACTCAAAGCCTCCCCTCTCCCTTCCCTGCCCCCACCACCCTGACAAAGATTACATACAGGGCTATAACTGAGTCTGAGCTCTAGGACACAGGACTTCCCAATTAAGGCAGGAATCTAACCTGTGCCTCCATGCTCCATGCCTGCTCTGGGCCATCTCCTTATTGCATGCTCCCTCCCGCCTCTATCCTGTGACACGCATCCCTGCAAGCCCGGCTGTAGGACCCCATGTGTGTACCTGCTGTGCTTCTCAGTCTGTTGGGAACGTTCAATAAAATCCTTGTGTTCTCTTCTTTTGCTCTATGACTCTATTTGTGTCCCTTTCCAAGACATTACAATTACAATACAGGCATTTAGCAGACACTGTTATCCAGAGCGACTTACAACTTTTTTTAATCATGTTTTACATATTATCCATTTATACAGCTGGATATATACTGAAGCAATTCAGGTTAAGTACCTTGCTCAAGGGTACAACGGCAGTGTCCTACCTGGGAATTGAACCTGCAACCTTTCGGTTACAAGGCCAGTTCCTTAACCATTATACTACACTGCCGCCCACATTAAAGCTTTAGGGCTGCGCAATACAATATAACGATAATTATTTAATATTTTTAGTGCAATAACGATCATCACCGCCGTCTATTTCTGTGTTTTTCCCCCAGAAACATTAGACGCATTGTGGAAATGATTGTTTCAGCACTCAAAAATATTCCATAATTATCTTTACGTTTATTGTCCAACACTAGCTGAAATGCATATTTAAGGCTTTTTTGGTAACACTTTCTATGAAGCATACACAAATAGGGCCTGATTTTCTAAGACCTTTAGCGCGTGCAAAACCTTTTAGCACACGCAAAACCAATAACATGATAAATGATGGTATTTGTTTTGCGCCAATCATTGGTTGTGTCCATTCAGGCCCATAATGCTGCATTTATAGTGCCTTTGTCACAATGTAAAATATGAGGACCCAAGCGCAAGAAGACAGGAGTCAAAAAGGTAAGTTTCAAAAATTATATTTTACTGGTGCAGGAACAAAACAACAACACTGGGAAAACACAACGGTAAACTTGGGAATCAGGAACGTAGGACCACGAGACTAGGAGGCTGGAAGACAAGAAGACTGAAACACAGTGTATTAACCTCTTGCTGCCAAACGCCCCCCTAGTGGTAACGCGGGCGTTACAGAAGTTATTAAATTATACATTTCATTAATTTAATAATATATAATAAACTGCTAACCTCAATATTTTAATAAAATTTTCTTAAGATATATCCATTCCTTCTGGGAAAGTGGTTTTTAAGCCCAAAACGTTGAGTTGAAACTTTGTAAATAACGTTGGAATCTCCGACCTAATTCCCAAACATGTATTGCAGCTTGATGTCACACCATAAGCAATGTGCTGGTAAACTGTTCTGCTTAATTGTATTTCACAAAACATTGGTTTGCAAAATCATTATACCTTTAGGCTTCAAGAAAAAATACTTTAAAACTTTTATACGGCTGTACATGATTATTTTCCTATTTTAAACTGACTTGTGCTTTTCTGCACTTCATCACGAGTAGTTTGGCTGTGTTCAGTTTGGCGTTGTGAAACTCAGCCAGTTTCTGGAGTACCAATCCCGTGGCTTAGTATATTTTAGCCAAAGAGGTTTTGTACTTGATTGCAGAGATTTATGCAAAACCGTCGTCAATTGGGTGTATTTCTTTGACTGATAGCACAGTAGGCCTATCTGAAGTGGGAAAAACTCGCATCGACCCACCTCCACTGCGAGTATTATTTGCTTTCCATTGGGTTTTAAAACTGTCTGTCAAATATTCCAGCCAATAGCCAAGACTCTTATATTTCAGACAAGCCCTCATTCAACACAAAGCCTTCTGAATTCAAGTAGATACACCTCTGCGTAAGAGGAAGAGGCAATCAAGTGTAATTATCGAACCAAGATGGCGCAGTGTTTTTACCTTGTAGCATAGCTAGCTACATTCCGTTTAGCAAAGCACAATTCATTAGGTAACTGCTGTAAATATTTTTTACTTTACAGTCTCTTTCATACAGTTTTTTGTTAGTTATGTCTAGGTTATTCAGGAGTTTCTCCGTGCAGCAGGTCCTAGCACGAAGATGTTTTTGCGATCTTGTCTCAGTGACGCTGGGTGGTGTAAGGTAACAGGTTTTTTTTCCCGGTATACCAGTGCGAATTCACTGTTATGTATAAAACAAATCCCTCTGAATTAAATGAATATAGCTAACATTACTATATTGTAACAATGGCAAGCTAGCCAGCAAAATTACACATAGCAGCTAGCTATCTATTTGTGTCTGAGACGAGCTGTTCCGAGTTTCTTTTGCATGAAATGGCGTCTGAAGTGTTTTAGTAGTTATTGTTCCACATGAGTAAATTGTTCTGTACGCAGTACAGCAAACTGTGCAGGTAAACGAATGAGCAATTTATGCATGATGTAACACGAGGGAGAGATAACATGAGGATGAGTTTGTTATTGGTTTATTTTATCTAGGAAACTGGTGGACATTTGATTTTTAATCTGTTTGCATATACCTGGACTCATTTCTGGCTAATGGGGCTCTGGTGGAATACAAGATTCACTGTGCTGCTACATGGGTTTGGAGAGCTTTTTGGGTACCACGGGTAGGCTAGTTAGTTGTGTAATATGAAACACACCAAAAACACATCTAAAAATGAATTTTCCAATTATCAAATTTTATTGTAAAACTTAAAAAAAGAAATCATATTGAGACTTTTCTGGAACCTTGCCATTTTGCACAATTTGTGTCAACTTTGGTAACTGAAATGGATCACCTGAAAAAAAGCTCTGTAGAATTTGAAAGGTTTGAGATATTGACACCATATTTTAAGCAGAGATAGGCAGCATATTGAGGAATCACAAAGAGGAGTTATTTCCCCCATAGCTCTTGTAGCTTATCAGGTAAAAAATCAGAAATTTGAATGTTGGTACCCGTTTTTTAGTTTTCACAATTTCTGTACATAAATTGTACTTAAGTAGCAAAAAGTGTATGTATATGAATTATGACTGCTTTGTCATAACAGTGCAGTTCTCTGTTTTAATAAAAGCTATGAATCATATTTGTAGCCTTTACAGTTTTTGAAATAAACAGCTTTGTCAGTAAAAACAGGCGAGAATTGGTATATTTTGCCCTTGGTATTTAAGAGGTTAATAACAAAAAACTAAATTTTAAGTTAAGTTTGGCTTGGTCAAAAGCGCAAAAGACAGGAAATTCAAATGAGCACCACCAAGCCAAACATCAGCTCTCTGACTGCTATACAGTTCTGTAGCTATGTTGGTCTACTGTATTTCAAACAACATGTACTCATCACTGGGCAGATTGGTTCAAACCAAGGCCTGCGGTAGCTATGGGCAGGGGTGGGCTCAGCCCACCCAAACGTGCGTCTTGCCCACCCAATCAAAAGTTAAGAAAAAAAAAACATTTTGTTCAGCCAATGGAAAAATAGCACAGAAAATACCAGTACCGTTTCTAACTTCTGATTGGGTGGGCAACCTACAGCCCGCCTCCAAAGTCTCCCACTGCTCACCCCCTCTTCTCGTCGTGTTCAGGCACAAACACACAGAGCTCTGAAGCAGACCCGTCCGCTGCACAGAGTGTCTCTCGGAGTCTCAGTGTCATGCCGAGGGGGAGGGGTGTTGCCATGTCAACTATGAACTCTGATGGCTCAGATTGCACACACATAGGGCAAGGCAAATTAGTGTTCTAAATGTTAGTTTAACTTTAGTTAAGTTTTTGTTTATTGCGCTTATTTTTGTCAGGGATCATGTACAAAAACAGTAATCTCAGAGAGAGGAGAAAATATGCATGTGACCATTTGAAAATTGGATATTATCGGTTTCATCTGCAACAAGTTATTTCTCCAAGTTATCTTGCATCTTTAACCCCTTCCGCCATACCATGTTGCATGGGCGAAAGCAAAACCTGGTTATTCTTGCTCATGAGAAGGCCATTACATCGGCTCTTGATATGGATTAAAGTAGGCTAGCCTACGTTTAAAAAAAAAAGAAGTTTTTATATAATTTGTTTCAGATTTTTTTCCCGTTTTTCCCCCCCCAATTGAACCCCTATTCTAATTAAATTCCCCCCGTGTAGCAACCGCTAGAGAATCACCGCTGCACAACCCCGTCAGCCAGTAGTAGACGGAGGTTACCACGTCCTGATTCAGGGCGCGACTCCTCCAAGCCCGACCGTGATTCCAACTCGCCCAGGGCCACTATATACGCAGCGATTCTCTCCGATAGATTAAACATTTTATTTTAGAAAATACCCTGTGTGAGGTTGTGTAGAAATGCAGGAAATAAGTTTTAAAAGGCTCAGAATTTTATGGGGGAGGACTCCCAGACCCCCCGCTACTTCGTTCCCCTTTGTGCCCCACCAACATCTCTTCATGCCCCCCCAATCAAAACAGTCTAGAACCGGGCCTGGTTCAAACCTTCTCTCAAACCTAATTCCCAGGGTTTTTTCTCCGGAAGGTGCCATTTCTTAAAAAAATTAACTATTGTTACACATCAATACACATATTGATAACGTCACGTGGCGCTGTAATGGTGACATGTAGTCCAGCTGTCTCTCGTGTTCGTGTCTGTTAATTTGAATGTATTTTGTTGTGTCTGGCTTTTGTCTTTTGTTTTTTCATGCGCTGCGTGTCTGTCGTGGTGCGGGGAGGCGGGCTGGAGATTTTTCGGGGCACTCTTGCCGCTTGTTTTGATGATATTGGCGAATTGTCTCGCCGGGATAATTTTGTTTGTGTTTGTCGTCACCATGGAGACGCATTCGCAGCATATGATCGGGAATGTCCGTTGGATCTGCAGCAGCAAAGTTTACCATCGCTCTTCACCGGAGTTGAAGATGTCGGGACTGATCCGGGAGTGCAGGAAATCTTCAAAAGGCAACCAGGGAATGGAGAAAGAGAAGATAATGCAGGGGAGTGAGGCGACGACTGGGAAGGTTGACGCAGTTCGGTGGATCCGTTTCAACGGTGTAGAGACCGCAACACTGCGTGTATGGAGAAAAATCACAGAGGCGCAGTTTGTGTGTTGGACTGCTTAATGCCACTGGACATCTCAGGACAGTGGGGACTATTTTTAATCATGGCAGCATGGTTGTATTCCACTTTAATTCACTTGATTAATAAAATGATATTTGATATGTTTGTTTGTGTGCTGTGGGTCTGCCCCACTGTCTCTGTCTTTTTGTCGTTGCTGGGGCTACAAACTGAAGTACCCAAACGGGAAAATAAAAGTTATTCTATTCTATTCTATCCACTTGAACGTTGAATAAACATAACTGAAGATTACACAATCATTAGAAAATGTATAGCTACCGCTAGAAAGTTCAATCAATGTACCTTGAGAACACCCCAATAGACCAGAATCAGTCGAAATAACATTAAATATCATAACATAATAACGTAACATTACAAATTTCATAACACATTGGAAATAAAACAGATTGAATCATGACAAACAATAACAGATATATTGTAGTTAAATATTTATTTTGTGCATTTTTTCTAATTTGATAACTAATCTGTCCAAAATTCTACTTAGCTATAATGAAGGTTTTGTTTGAAACATTTTGCACTTGTCGTGCTTGCTGAGCTAACGTTAACCCACAGAACTGTTCTGCGCTCTAACTTTACTCCCAGAGTGTGTACTGTGCAGACCTGGCTAAGTTAGCTGCGCGTTCACTTTACTCCCAGAGTTTGCACTGTGCACACCTGACTAAGTTAGCTGCGCGTTAACTTTACTCCCAGAGTGTGCAATGTGCACACCTGGCTAAGTTAGCTGTGCGTTAACTTTACTCACAGAGTGTGCACTGTGCACACCTGGCTAAGTTAACTTTACTCCCAGAGTGTGCACTCTGCAGACCTGGCTAAATTAGCTGACGAAGCACATAGGCTATGAGTTTTAAGCATTCATGCCACCCTACATAGCATAATGCGTGTGTATGAACCACCAAACTATATTATATATAGTTCGGTGGTATGAACTAGGTAATAATGTTTATTTACAGGCTAATTGAACAAATACATTGAAAATTATCAAACCACTTATAGATGGCTGGCTAGAATAGAGCGTATATCGACACAGTTCAGTGCTAGGTGGCTGCAGTCAAGAAACGGACCCGGAAAAAATTATACACTGGGAAGAATTGTATGTTACAATGGGACGAAAATAACGGTAATACTTAGGCTACATTAACGTTACCCCACCTCCCTCTGTAAATTAAAACTTATCCCGTCCAAATAGGGCTGACACATAATGTTACAATTCTTAATCTGTCAATGTCAGGCTCTTCCAGTTTTAAGTTGTTTTTTTTTACCCAATGTAAGTTAGCAAGCTGACTAGCGTCACATGGCAATGGAACATAACTTGGCTTAGAGATCATTATTTTGATTGCATTGTAGAGAAAATAACTCCGTAACGTTATACGTATTATTAACTGAGCTAACGTTAACGTTATACGGGCTAAAAATGTAATCTTAAACTATCACTCTTCAACTGTGTTGTGTTGGTAGGATTTTATTTTGTCTAACGTTACATTCAGCAAAATATCTGGCTATTTTAAAGACGAACTAACGTAACGTTAACATCAATTGTCCTAACGTTACATTTCTTGGCACTGTTAGGTTCCATGTGGGGCTTGTAATGCTACCTAGCTAAAGTTAGTCGCTCACACGGTGTGGCGCTTGTAGCTTCATTAACTTACAGATAATATTGTGGACATGTCTGAAAGGAGTAACATTAGTAGCTAAATTAACATACATTTGTTTTAATCTCGTTAGCAAAGTTAGATAGTAGTTGTATTATTTCTAGCTTTGTCACTCGGTAGCGGTAGCTAGCCTGTTGTTGCTGTTCGGTCAGTTATGTGGAACTGCTCTGATCACTGACCTGTCAAAATATTAAGCAAAATAATGTTATCCACCTTGCTCTCTCAAGTTAATTTGCCCACACGTCGTGTGATTCCGAAAAATGTTAAACCATACGGAAAATTCAAAACTCGCTTTGGACTTTTAGGTAACAGCTAATGTTAGTAGCCTACGGCTGGTTCATATCTATGGGCTGGTTTCTGTGCGCTGTGGAAGCTTCAGAGAGAGGAAATCTCGCAGTGCATGAGACTGAGTGGTAACGGTAGTTCGAACTTTCAATTAGCCTTCGGTTGCTAGCAAATTTATGCCCCAATGTTAAGTCAATGGACAATTCATTTCCGGCATTGTAGAATTATAAAGGTTTATTTAAAAACTGTACAATAAACAGAAATATCACCCGTCAAAAGCATTGGTCCATTGTAACCAGTTCACCTTATATGTCAAGGGACAGGTTGCTAACATAACGTTAGTTTGCACCACCTCTCCTTCTTACCGCCAGTGGCTAGGCTATCACCAGATAACACATCAAACGTATTTGCTAACGGAACGTGATTTAATACCGACATAGCACATAGGAACTTTCAGGACATTCAACCCCTTGCCACTTCATAGAGGTCCTGCCAAACACGCATTTCTCTGGTTTGCATGTAAGGCCATGTTCCTGAAGCCGCTCAAGTACTTGGCGCAGATGCAACAAATGATCCATGAAAGACCACGAGAAGACTATACTCTCATCTAAATATGCTATACAGCTCTTAAAAAGCAGGCCATGCAGCACCGCATTCATTATCTGTTGAAATGTTGACGGCGCCCCCTTTAGGCTGAATGTCATGACTTTGAACTGATATAGCCCCTCTACAGTGACAAAAGCCGTCTTTTCCCAGTCCTTTTCCTCCACCATAATCTGCCAATAACTCGAGGGAGCTGAAAAGTTTTGTCCTTTGCAGGTAGTCAAAAACCTCCCTAATGTTCATCATTGGGTATGCGTCAGAGGTGGTGACCGCAATCAATTTGCGGTAGTCAATACAAAACCTGGGACTACCGTCATGAAGACAGAGTTGAGAAACCATGCAGTCATGAGAGGGAAAACAATCCTACCCACCTATCAAGAGCCAGCCCAGGAAGATGGGGTCACAGCTGTTGACAGGTGACAGTAAGGAAAGGATGCCACCCCACATTACTCTATGGCTAAATGCTTCTCTGGTCCTGTCTCCATACTACAACTCATTATAAGCCTGATCATAAAGGTGCGTTTTTAATCAAGACTTAAATATTGAGGCTGTGTCTGATTCCCTTATAATCAGTTGTGGCGCTCTGTAGGAGAAAGCTCTATCACCCGTCAAGTTTTTAGATATTCTAGGGACTACTAAGTAGCCTGCATCTTGGGAACAAAGTGATCTTTTCGACTTATATAGTAAAAGCAGATTACATATATACACTGGCGCAAGTCCATTTAAAGCTTTAAAGGTCAGAAGCAAAACCTTAAAGTCTATCCTATACTTAATTGGTAGCCAATGAAGTGATGCTAGTACTGGGGTAATATGCTCATATTTCTTAGTTCTTGTTAAAATGCGAGCGGCTGCTTTCTGCACAAGCTGGAGATTATTTAGCAAGGATTTGGGGCAGCCAGATAGCAGGGCATTAGAGTAATCTAGTCTAGACGTAACAAAAGCATGGATCAATTTCTCTGTGTCGCCTTCTGATAGGAAGTGCCTTATTTTAGCTATGTTCCTTAACTGAAAGAAAGCTCCTCTAGATATGTTTTTTATGTGCCCGCTAAAGGTTAGATCTGGGTCTATAGTACCACCTAGGTCTTTCACAGCTGAGTTTGGAACAACTAAACAACCATCAAAATTTAAAGGAGATGTACACAATTTAGCATATATAATGAAAAGAGTACTGGACCTAGCACTGATCCTTGTGGAATACCATATTTAATTACTGAGTAACTGGATACTTCTTCATTTAGTTTAACAAACTGCTTCCTATTGTATAAGTATGAACCATGCAGGTGCTTGACCATTTAGTCCAACACAGCCCTGGAGTCTGTTCAGTAGAATCTCATGAGGTCACTTAGATCAAGGAGTACAAGAACAGACACAAAGTTTTGGTCAGCTGATAATAGTAAATTGTTAATAACTTTAACAAGTGCCGTTTCAGTGCTATGGTAGGGTCTAAATCCTGGAATATTTCATGGATATGGTTTGAGCTAAGGAATGCACCAAGTTGCTTCGCAACAGCTTTCTCTAATATTTTTGATAGAACTGGAAGATTTGAAATGGGTCTATAGTTTTCCAGTTTGTCAGGTTCGAGGTTTGGTTTCTTCAGTAATGGCTTAATAACCGCCATTTTTAGGGGCTCTGGTACATATCCTGCTACTAAGGATGTGTAAATGATTTTTAACATATGCTGGCGTAGTACGGGCAAAAGTAATTTCATAAAAAAGTAATTTCATAGGGATTGGGTCAAGTAGAGAGGTAGTCAGTTTTGATGACATAACCAGTTTAGACAGCTCCTCCATGTCAATTGGCGTAAAACAGTTTCGTGCCACTGTTGATACATCTTCCTGTGTTGACCAAGATCTGGGCTGTTCATTGATTATGGGAGGCATGATGGCTAGAGGAGGAGGCAATTTGGAGATCTGGGGCTCTATCTTGAAGATCTTGATGCTTGGTCTAAGCACATGGCGTTAAGTGCATTTAGGGCATGTCCAAGTCCAGTTTTGCTATTTTAACGGCATGTTTTTTGGGCGCTAAGCACAGCGCAATGTGCAAATGGGCTGAACCTAGTCTCTTCATTAATTATAGGTGTGTCTTGGGCGTGACTGCAATAAACCAATCAAAATGTCATATCCCATTCCCTTTAAAAGCCTGCTTTTCCGCCTTGGCGGATTGCTTATATGATGGCGAAACAGACATGCTCGTGCGTGTTTAGTGCGATCAAGGAATAGGCTATATGGATCAATAGTAGCCTATGATCAATATTATTCGGACTAACCATTATGAGTTCCCGGTAATTCCTGACAGTGCTGTTATTTTACAAAATATATGCAGTTAAATTTTGTTAAAAGCACCTGCAACAGCGGAGAATAAGCTACCAATGGCTTCTGTCTCACCTTAGAAAACGCCAAATTAGCCTGTTTGTTTAACAAATTTTGTTTGATTATGCAATGAAGCAATTAACACATGTTCAAGCTTCATCTGAAGTTCATTAGGCTACCTGAATTCTAATTTTGATTAATAACATATATAACGTTATTTTGCCTTAAAGGTTGTATCAGCGATTTTGGGTGGAAACATAAATGATCACATTCATCTGATTTTTCCTCACGATCCGCTAGCTGCCCGCCCCATAAGCAGGCCGTCAAAAAACCGCGTCTCTGTAGGCAGCCTATGCTCCGAGATCGTACACAAAAACAATGGTACTACCAACTACTCAAAACCAAAATAAACAGTATTCCAACCAATCACAATGATCTGCACAAACGTGACTTCACTTCTGAAGCGAAATCCCAAACAAACATACTTATGAATAATTATGTTATGTTTTAAAAAATAGTGTTCAAGCATCCAGAATTATAACCACGTTAATAACGTTTGTAAGAAACCAAACCGTTTGTAAATCCGTCAAGATTTCAGCGAGATAAGAGTATTAGCGTTTGTGCAGATCATTGTGATTGGTTGGAATACTGTTTATTTTGGTTTTGAGTGGTTGGTAGTACCATTTGTTTTTGTGTACGATCTCGGAGCATAGGCTGCCTACAGAGACGCGGTTTTTTGATGGCCTGCTTATGGGGCGGGCAGCTAGCGGATCGTGAGGGAAAAAAAAAATAATTTATGTTTCCACCCAAAATCGCTGATACAACCTTTAATGATGACACTAAATACAATAAAGCTGTCAGGTTGGCAACCCATCGGTTCACGCATATTTTCCCTTGTTTTATAATGTCCTGCTTATGGAAATGTGACCAACCTGTTTTACTTGTAGCGTAGGCTAATGCTTTTAAACAATCCACTTTCCCAGGAAGACCATGAAAAGGGTGATTTACAGCAGGGGAAACAAACCTGCTCACACATGAAGTTAAAGTGCATATGCAGAGAATGGCATTAAAATTAATTGTGAATTAATTGTGTAATGTGCTGCAAATTTTTTTAGTTTCTAATTAGACGCTTAGTTCTCTTTAAAATTGTTTTGTTCAGTTATGGAATAACAGGTGAAATCAGTGGGATTTTAATAAGCTGAGAGTATGGAAACCTTGTCACTGTCATTTTGAAAATATGAAGGATGAAGAATACGGTTCAAATTCAGTTAACATGGTGACATTTCTCTCAGTTTTTTAACCGTATGCTATTGAAAAAACCATGCACAGCGAATCCGCTGTAGCCCAGGCTATTTGAAAAACAATAAATGCAATATGCACTGGACAAGGTTTTTAACTTTTTTCAGTCAAAACCATTCTATTTACTTACAGGCTGTAGGCCTAGTGAGCTGTATTGTAATGATATCTGAAGTGCATTTTCTATTGCAGTGCGCAAGTTTTCTATCATTGACAATTCACGCATTAAGCTTGATATGTTATCAGCAAATGGAAAGCCATTTTTAATGGATAGCCATTGTCCCATAACAGAAGATTGTTCCCCCAGAAGATTACAGGAATAATTGGCATAGTCACAGTCAAAGTCATAGCTTGATCCAGGATAATTGCGAATAGTTTATACATGTAACCTTACACGTACCATCACACATCGCCTGGATGTTGACGGAGTGGGCTGAAAGCAATTTCATGCGGCATTTCCTTTCGCTGAGGGACAGGTATGTGGTATTTGACCTATGGACCCTTTTATTATTATGCATTTTTTGATATAGCCTACACAATAATATTTCACATTGTAATCTTGATATTTTTAGTCATGCTTGTGCGCGCCGCTGTGTGTAACAGAAAGGAAGGTGTGTGTATGCCTATGTAGGCGCACTTATATGCGCTGTTAAAATAACATGTAAACAACTTCGACATGACTTTAGACCAGGTTTGTGGTGGTTTTAGCGCTTTCTGCTGGCTCAAGATAGCAATACGCCAAAAATGATCCTGGCCACTCCTCATCTTAAGACCACGCCCAGTTCACTTGTAATCAGCGCAAGAATACATGGTATTTATACGACGTGAGCGCTAGATGTTATAATGAGCCCAGCACCGGGTGTAAGATAGGGCCCTAAGACTTTTTTGTGCAAAGATCCAACGGATCCCAACACAAGACCCCTCATTCTGTCTGTCATTGTAAGACCTGCATGTTTTTTATACTTTCATGGCTGTAGACTTTATTAAATTTGAACGAGACCTCACAATTCATGATGAATTGCCCATAGACTTAACATGGTGAAACAAAATGCTAACTCATAAATCAGGTAGGCTCAATGTAACAATAGATAAGATAGATCGTGCTGACCAAACAGGCAGGAGAATAAGAAAATTAAGAGTAATTAAGGGAAATTACATGGTCTGATTAAAAGGCACATGAGGATAAGTCACAAACAACTTTATTTGGTAGATCAAGAGTGCCCCCAAGCGTATAGGGTAGGAACTGGTTATATAACATGTTTATTTTTGCCTAATTTGTTATTGGATAAAATAAGATATGACGAAAGGGTGTCACAGCACATTATTGGTGTATTAGTTAGGTGGAGGAGGAGTTATGATATTATATAAACTAATGTCTGTCTTTGTTCAGGGAACTCCTGATCCCTCTACGTAGGGTAAAGGACCTCCCGTTGACGTCAACGTTTAATAAAAGGTTCAACTGAATAGAAGACTCTGCTATTTCCTTCATCTTCATCTTGAGAATTATCCAGCTCAAAAATCAATCTCAAATTGAATCTAATGAAGAGAGAGTAAAGGACTTCCCTCCGCATATTTGGCGAGCCAGCCAGAAATCCAAGATCCTGGGGAGGACTCAGGAGGGAACCAACGGCGTGATGTGTTCAAGTTAACCATAGTGAGAAGTAAGCAGACACCTTTTTCATAAAAAGTCTGTAGAGAGGAATAACCCGTACTCCTTTGGCCCCAAGTGTTGTCTCCTCAACTGGGGGACGGGCTCCAGTGGGTGAGTGGAGAAAGAATAAATAGGTAGAAGAATTGTGATGAAGTGAGTGTGAAATAAGCCGGAGTGTAAAAGAGTAAAGGAAAAAGAAAAAATGTGAAATAAGAGTGTAAAAGAGTAAAAGAGAGAAGCGCTGAAAAAGTTTGCTCAGATATATTTAAATATATATCAAATTATTAATGTCGGGAGAGCAGGTCGACAACACTTTGGGGGAGCAATTGGTCTCCAAGTTAGCTCGCCAAAATCTCTGAAACGATGAGAACAACCGGCTTGTGGGCCGCATAGAGGTTGTGTGTAAAGGGACGCCTTTCCCTTCAAACAGTCCGCCAGAAACGGTAATAGGGTGAAGCAGTCGAAAAATACTGCCACACAGCTATATTACGTGAGGATAGGGACAGTTAGGGAAGCAGTGTTGTGAGAAATTAAAATAAAAAAAGAGGAGAGCAACATTGTCTGTGTAAATCATTTTTGTTAATACTATAATTTTTGTTATAATTTTTTTGTTAATAGTACTATACATATATATATACAGTATATATCTCAATTAATCAAATTAATTATTATTTACAATTATTATTGTATTTTACAATACGTTTGGGCTAGTTAGCCTTTACCATAGATCCATTGCACGGGGTGTACAATCAAACTGAACATAATTGGTAAAACAATACTGTAACAGGAGACCAACAGAAAAAAGATAAGGTGCGTTCACATTATATGGGGATTTGTTGTATTTTGGATGCTGTATATAATGCTGAAGGAAATTATGTAAATAACAGGGTTTTACTTAGATAGACAGTACTCCACTAGAAAAGTGGAAATATTATGTGTATGTTATTGTGGGAAAAGATTCAGTGGGAAAGGAATTAACACAATAACAGTTATATGGAGTGAAATCTCTGTGGTGCCATTCAGGGATTGACAAATTCCTACCCAAGGCCATAGAAACAGGAGAAACATTTGAAATAGGCTTAGGCGGGTGGGCAGACGGAGCTGTTTAGCTGGTGTGTATCCCATTGAGGGAATTGAGAACTGAAGAGGTAGAGGGGGAAGTCAGTTCAGGGGCATTCAAGGGGAGGAGCTACGCGAGTCACAGTCACTAAGTGGGAACTAATAGGGTTAAAGATAAAGGTGTGGCTACCAAGGACAGAGTGGTCCCCTGAATTAAAAAAAAAAAAGAATCATGGGCGGAAGGATAAGTAAGGATATGAAAACCCGGAAGGGTGAGCCTTTAAACCCCAAGACACCTCTCTCCTGCATGAGTGAGGTATTTCACACAGACTATGGGCATACCATGAAAAAATGGGAAAAGTGGACAAGAGGTGGTCCCTTGGTATGGTCCGAGAAAGGCACTTTTGGGCTTCAATACCTGCAATCAGTGGAAACAATTTTGCCTAGAAATTTAAATCAATGGAAGAATGAGTCTTTCAGACGGAGAGCGTCTGTGGAGAGGAAGGAGGAGCACCAGCCGAATGCGGATCCCCAACCAGCGTCATCAGAGCGACCACCAGACGAACGGCGACCGGCGAATGGAGCCATTAAGTCTGCAGGCCTGTATCCCCTATTGAGCAACATTGGGGAACAAGAGGATCTAAGCCAGGGACCTGAGACTACTGTGAGGATGAGGCCAGAGTTGGTGAAAGTGAAAGGGACCCTGGAAGTACAAGGGAATTTGGAAACCGTTTTAATAAGATCAAAAGGTACAGCAGCATGCCCAGAGGAAGGAGAATCAGAGACAGCCCAGAGTGACAGCCGAGGAAATGAGGTAAACCCCTCAAATAGCACACCATGCCCACGCCTCTACACACCTCATGGCACACACCCAGCGAATCAGGGAATTACAAGTTGCAAGAAAGAGACAGTCAAGTCACCAGGGGCACGTATCAAGGAACGATGCAAGCCAGAAAAGGAATGGAAGGAACCCGGAGAAAAGTCCCTCGCTTCAGAATCTGAAGGTGCATAACAATGCTGCCGGCTCCCTAGTAAGCACTGACTGCACAGCACATGGAATAAAGAATAACTTACAGAATATAAATAAAGAATAATGGTGAAGCATGAGAACAACTGTTATACAAGTAGCTATGGCAATATAGCATTACCTGGCCTAGTAGTAGTACAGCGCCATTATAAGACAGTCACTCACCATTAGACGTCTTCATAGAAGAACAATGCGTCTGTTATTGTGATTGTTGGCAAAGGCATCAATGATTTCATCGGTGTCCAGATCTTTTGTCCTCCTCGTGTTTATGGCCAACAATGCCAGGTTACTGTTCCGGGTGTCGCCACTGCTGTTCCTCAGGTAGGCCTACGTTTTTAAACGCCGGAGGCAAGAGAAACTCCGCTCGCAGCTTGCTGATGACACGGCAGTGTTATTGATATACATATCAGTTTATACAAGTCCATAAAGGCATCCTTGTATGGGCTCATAAGTGACAGGAGGCCTATGCTTTAAGAATTGGACGTCTTGACCCTTCCTGTGGATAACATCCACGTTAGCATCCAAGTTGGCCGTAGCATCATCAAACTGATTCTCCTCCTGCTGATCTCCCATCTCTAAACTTGTTTCAGGAGACTCGCTATGTTGCGGGTTGATCATCCACAAAACGTGGCCGTTTGGAGACCAAGAAACGATCCATTTCGGACGATATTGGTGACTGACTTCGGCGTTGAAAATGCGCCTTCGATCATTAAACAAGCCCAACTAGCCATTAGCCAACCACACCTGCGCTAGCGAACGTACCTTCAATAATGTATTATCGGGGGTGCTAGCGAACGTACCGTAAATAATGTATTATCGGTCATCTATTAATAGGACCAGATAATGTCACACAGTCGAACAATTAATTTTATTCAGTGAAAAAATGAAATGTTACAAAATGTTAGTTACAAAAGTTCTTGGGGGTGCTACGAGGGTGCTATGGCCTTTCTTGGGGGAAGAAGCTGTTACTTCTCCAGATAGCCGAAAAGGAGAAAAAAGAACAGGGAATTCAAGCAACAGTGATAACCCAGCAGATACAGGCACCCCCACCCTCACCCCAAGTCCAAAGAGGACAGGACTCATCCATCGAATGGGCAGGACCAAATTCCCAAAGGCCAGTGTCCCCATGGACAAACCAGGGCCAGTGGCAGCAGAAAGGAGACTGCTGGAAATGCGAGAGGATGGGACACTGGACCAGAATCTGTTGGACAGATCAGAGAAGAGGCAAAGGAAGGGGAGAATTCCAATCAAGAGGCCCCAGATAATGGCGTCACATCAAGGACCCGAGAACCAGATAGCAATGACCCCACAGCAAAACACGTATGGGCAGCAGCAGGAGGGATGGCAGCCACAACAACAATGGGGGATGAGTCCCCACCAGAATCAATAGGGATGCCCTGAGAATCCTAGGAGCAGAGGGAGAGTGTGAGGCAAGGGAAATGCTATCTATAACATCCAGTGGTGCCACAAATTAACCACAAATTGATATCCTCATAGGAGGTAAAACATACAACTTTTTAATAGATACTGGAGCGACCCACTCCTCTGGATGGAGCACACTTGCCACTTACAACACATCATATTAAAGCAAATATAGATAACACAAACTGTTCCATTCACCAAAGACCAATAACTGATAGTTGGGGAGCAACAAATTGCGGCAAGACTCCTATATACCCCTAACGTACCCGTAAACTTACTAGGAAGGGATCTGCTGTACACATTGAATGCCACCATTTCTTGCACGCCTCAAGGGCTGATTTGCACTTTTCCTGGATCATCTGGACAATATGTGATGGACATGTTAAACAAGGAACAGGGTGGCCCAGTAGTCTACTGGGGACAGTTACCACAAGAAAATAATTTGAATGAATATTGGAAGCTATGGACAAGAACATGCCCGGTACTGAAAGAAAGTATCAGTAAGACAGAAATGAAGGATCAGCCCCACATAACCTTATTCTTCGACCCAACGGGAGAAGATGAAGAGTCCAAATCCAAATCAAAGTTACAGTTTTGCCAAGAACAAGTGCAATACCTGGGTCATACTCTTAAGAAAGGGAGCAAAAGTATTTCTGCAGAGTGAATTGAAGCAATCACGAAGGTGCCCAGACCGAGAACGGTGAAAGAAATGCAGAGATTCCTAGGAATGACGGGGTACTGCAGGCAGTGGATTTGTGATTATGCGGAAATGGCACAGCCACTGAGAGATCTGTGCCTAAATAAAGCAGGAAGACACTAAATTGAGTGGCTCCCAGGGACAGAATCAGCTTTCACTGGACTTAAGCAAGCATTACAAACAGCTCCAACTCTGGGACTCAACAAATTGTTCCACCTGTTCTGTGCAGAAAAAGAGGGGTTTGCCACAGCAGTACTGACCCAAAAAGAGCAAGAAAGACACAAACCCATTGCATATTACAGTACGAGACTAGATGCAGTAGAAAGAGGACTCCACACATGTGAGAAAGGACTGGCAGCAGCTGCCTTTGCAGTAGAGAAGGCAATGCCAATAAGGGCAGGGCATAAAGTCACCCTGTATGTGTTACATGCAGTAGAAGCACTGCTCAGTAAAGGGAAATCGTCCCTAACTCACCGGAGAGTACCAGGACATGAGATCCTGCTCACACAGCCAGGATTGACCATTGTCAGATGCAAAGCTGTGAACCCAGCGGAATTAATGATGACCCCATAAGAAGGCCAAACACATGAATGTGAAAGAGTGGTGGAAGCAGAAGCAAGAGCAAGAGAAGACCTGCACCATGAACCACTGGTGGCTCTGGACCCCGTGTTCTTTGTGGACGGTTCATCATCCATTGATCCCCACACAGGAGAAAGGAGAGCTGGATTTGCTGTAGTACGACAAGAAGGGCCATGGACATATCAAACAATCGAAGAATCAGCCCTGAGCCCAGGGACAAGCGAGCAGAACTGGTAGCCCTTAGCCCTCGCAAGAGCCTGCAGAAGGGGTGCAGGACAAACTGTGACTCAGCGTATGCTTGTGGGGTAGTACACAGCTTTGGGGGAATATGGGCAAGATGTGGGTTTCTCACTGCAGGGGGAAACCCTATAAAAACATTTTTGAGGCTTCTACAGTGTCAGAAAATGTGGAATGGGAAAATAGGGGATGTGGGTTGGATAAGTCCACAGGTACAGGAATATGGCGGCAATGTACAGGGAAAGCAATCGCACCAAGTGCACTAATAGAGATAATTTGCAGAGCTGCCCATGGTGTTGGCCACTCTGCAAGGGGGAGATGATGAGAGAAATACAGAAACATTGGTTTATCCCAAAACTAACAGAACATGTTAATAGCATGATCAAGATGCTAAATCTCTCAGGAAGGCTCTATGCCAGCACCGGTGGGTCCATTTACCCATTTGGTAATGGACTACGTAGATATGATTGATCGAGCAGAAGGCAAAAGATAATGTCTAGTAATCATTGATAGATTTTCAAGATGGGTAGAAGGCTTGCTTGCTTATGGTTGTCCATCGAATCCGATGATGACGTCCACTTCTGTCTTTTATCGGTGAGTTCTTTGATGGCTAAAAAGTCCTATCCTGGACCCACATGTCCTATTGCAGGTGGGACATGTATATGTGGTGGTAGTGGTAGCAGCAACCATGGGTGTGTTCCTCCTGAGTCTCCTTTGCTGTCTCCTGGCTGTCCTTTCCTCCTCCAGCAGGCGCGTCCCATCCAAGCACATCTGCCGTCAGGTGTTACGGTCAGCAGCAACATCCTCCAGGTCCTCGGGTCTGATTTTGCACTTCCTTAACACGGTCTTGAGCTGGTCTTTGTAGCGCTTCTTCTGCCCTCCAGCTGAGCGTCGTCCATGGTGTAGCTGGCCATATAGCATTCTGCGAGGCAGATGATTTTGGGGCATCCTTATCACATGCCCCAGCCATCGTAGTTGGTGTTGGGTGATCATAGCCTGAATACTTCTGCAATTGGTCTTTACGAGTATTTCAGAATGAGGCACCCGATCACACCAGGTAATTCCCAGGATGCGCTGCAGGCAGCATATGTGGAAGTGGTCCAGGGAATTGATGTGGCAGCTGTAAGTTACCCAAGCTTCGCAGCTGTAAAGGAGGGTGGTAATGCAGATGGCTTGGTAGACGCAGACCTTCGTGCAGAGGTGTAGGTTCTTGTTTTGAAAGACCCGGCCCCGGAGTCTCCCAAAGGCGGCTGATGCCTGTTTAATTCGGTTTTGGACCTCATTGTCAATGCTGGTGTCGTCAGAGAATACTCCCCAGATATCTGAAAGATGGAACAACTGACAGTTGTTCATCAGCAACAGTGAAGGCAAGTGGTGTGGATGGGATGTTGGTACTCCACTGGCAGATTACTTCCGTTTTGGTGGTGTTGATAGTCGGTCCCATCCTGCTGTATGCTCTCACTGCCGCAGCAAGGAGTGGAGTTGTGAGACACAAGAGCGCAGTCATTTGCATACTGCAGCTCACGGACCCTTTTTCTATACAGTTTGGTGGTTGCTTGGAACCTCCTGATATGTTGCCATCTAGCCTAAAGTCCACTGCCACACCGCTGCTGTCCTCAATCTCTTTGTGGAGAAGCTTGGTGACACATAGGAGGAAGATGTTAAAGAGCACTGGTGCTAGCACACATCCCTGCCTGACCCCTGTATGTACAGGGAAGGGGGCAGACTCTTGCCCTCCTATGGTCACCCGAGCAGTCATTCCATCGTGAAACTGGCGGAGGATGTTAACAAATTTGTTGGGGCAGCCAAACCTGAGGAGGACGTCCCAAAAGAGTTCTCTCTGGACAGTTTCGAAGGCTTTGGAGAGGTCGACAAAGGCCATAAACTTTTCCTGAAGCTGCCGGGCTGTGAAAATCATGTCGACCGTGCTCCTGTTCTTCCTAAACCCGCACTGTGATTCAGGCAGCATTGATTCTGTGATGTTGTTGATCAGCCTCTGGAGCATCACCTTAGCCAGGACCTTACCAGCAACAGCAAGGAGTGATATACCCCTACTGTTGTCACAGATGGCCGTGTCACCCTTGTTCTTATAAATGGTGACAATATTGGCGTCTCTCCATTGTTGTGGGATGTTCTCATCAGCCCAGGCCTTGGTGATGTATTGGTGTAAAGCTCTTGTACAGAGGTATCCTCCCTGCTTTAGCAGCTCAGCAGGGATCTTGTCATTACCAGGGGACTTGTTTTTGAGGGAGTGAATAGCTGATAGAACCTCCAGGATGGTTGGGGGCTGGCTGAGGTTGTGCATGGGAGGACGTTTAAGCAGTTCGTCCAGAATGATGGTGTCCGAGTTATCGTCAAACCAGTCTTGGTGGTTCTTGCTCTTATAGCCGATGGTTTAGGTTGCTGCCTCATAGAGAGCCGAGCTGATAGAGGTCCACTTCTGGCCCATGGTGTTCTATGAACTCATGGACAGTTCCATCTCCCCTAGTTTCTCAGCCAGGGAATGACGGAACTCATTTCTTGCATCACTGTTTTCCAGGCGGGTGCAGTTTATTTGCCTCCTTTTGGGCCCTCGCAGCCGCCAGAGGGGGGGGGCGCACTTTCATGTGGACCTTGGACATAATCATACGGTGGTCTGTCCAGCATTCTCATGGCATAGGTGATTAGAACATCTCTGATGTCATTGTGTCTCACTATGACATAGTCAATTAGGTGCCAGTGTTTGGAGCGAGGGTGCATCCATGATGTTTTATGTTTAGACTTCTGCTGGAAGATGGTGTTGGTTATGGTCAGGTTATATTCAGAGCAGAAAGTGAGCAATCTCATGCCATTTGCATTTGCCTGACTAATATCATGTCTGCCAAGCACTCCACTCCATACCCTGTTGTTCTGTCCCACTCGGGCGTTGAAGTCCCCAAGCAAGAAGATCTTATCACTCTTGGGGGTCCAGCGAAGAGCCTCGTCCAGTGCCTGGTAGAAGCAATCCTTGGCCTCACTCTCGGATGGCAGGGTTGGTGCGTAAGCACTGAGAAGTGTGGCGAAGCGATTCTAGACCAGGGAGGGTCATTAGTCTTTCACTAATCCCAACAGGTGTTTCAGTGAGTCTTGGTAGTAGTGTATTCTTAATGGTCAGTCCCACACCGTGCAGATTTTGTCCACCTGGGGGGTAACCTTTCCAGAAGAATGTGTAGCCCATCCCTTCTTCTGTTAGAGAGCCGTCATCCAAGAGCCTGGTCTCACTCAGAGCAGCAATGTCGATGTTATAGCGACTCAGCTCGGCAGCAACTAAGGCTGTTCTCCTATGGGGTCTATCAGAGCTACCATACGAGTCCAGGAGAGTCCTTACATTCCATGTTGCCAATTTCAGATTGCATGATTTCTTATTTTTATTTCTATTTTTACTTCGACCACAGAGGTGGAATACCCGACAGGCACGGTAACCTATCCAGGCATGGGTTGAGTGGGCAATTTTTAGGCCACCTTTTCTAGGCCCTTCCCCAATTGGGGTGAGCAGTGCAGTCCCTAAATAGGGCTGCTCAATCGCACAGGGGTCTGCCGAACAGCTGCCATCCAGTCCCAGCTGTTAGCGACCAAAACCCTGTGCTGCTGACATGCAGGGTTCTAGCTAGAAGCTCCCAGTCCATTCGTACCTGCTCCCATCGCCAGGCACCCCATCGCCGCCAGACTTCAAGCAGATGTAAGGTCCAGGTGTTGTTCACCATGTCAGAGGTGGATACCTGTGCAAGGAAGTTTTTAAAGTGCCATAGGGGGTGCGCTATCCCCAGTAGCACTATCTTCGCCATGATGGGGTAAACCCCGTGGCATGGGTGGACCCAGGATGACCAGTCCCCCATCTTGGCTGCAGGAGACTGCCGGGTCCTTGGTTTGCTAAGGCCCGCCTATTGTGCACCGCCAGCACATTGCTTTTCTGTCAGGGTGTGCTCCCTTAGCCCTGCCTGAGTAGGCTTACCCACAAGGCAGTGGGGCTATTTACCCATAGTTGGGGCAGTGGTTGACGGGCGTCAGGGCGTGTCCACACGGTGGTGGGCCTGCACACCGCATCTCTGGGGCCCACTGCTGCTTCAAGATCCCCTACCAATTTAGCCTGGAGTCACAAGACTGCCAGTTACCATAGGCTGCCGCGAGGAAGCATAGTAGGAGTCTTGGTGAGGGAGAGGCTGTGTGCTGGCCTCAGAAGACTTACACACTCGGCTTCCTTTACCCTGGACTGGGTTAGCCAGCGGCAGGGGCTAAGGGAGGAAAGTCACATGCATCCCTACATGCGACGTCTCACTAGCGTGCTGCACTAGACGCATCACAACACCCTGTGAGCAAGTGGAAGGACCCACAGAGGCCATGTCTAGTAATCATTGATAGATTTTCAAGATGGGTAGAAGGCATTCCCCACTGCGCATGCGGATTCTAAAACTGTTTTCTAAAATTTTCTAAAAATTCTAAAACCCTAGGGTGTTAAATGTACACCATCAGTGTTAGATTTTCACTGTGTCTTGTCTGTGCACACATATGGTTCTGTCAATGTAATTAATTGACAAACATGACTCCTTTATTAGGTCATTAATCATAAAACAACAATTCAGTGTGTGTGTGTGTGTGTGTGTGTGTGTGTGTGTGTGTGTGTGTGTGTGTGTGCGTGTGTGTGAGGTGAGTGACTGCAGGTTGGTGAGCTCAATTTTCAAGCTCTTCTAGCTCCTCTTCTTGCTGCTGTAGCCCCCCTTAACTCCCAGGGGTTGAAGCCTGGCCGGCACTTTCTTTGGCAGGTGGTCCTGTGGACTGCAGCTTCAGCATCAAACTTCTCTAGTAGGGGGGCCTTCCACTGATAAAAACATCAGCTGAAACGTGGAGAGACTTGTCCTCCAGTCCGTTTTAACCATGTTATCTGAAGCCAATGATTCACTGGCAATTCTTTGGGCAATATTGCCAGCACCATTTTCACTGATTGCTCCATAAATTGATCAGCAGGCACTAATATAATCAATTTATTATTTATCATCAGTCATTAGAATTAATTTAAGTACCCATTGATTGTTCTAATTTCCTGGCTCTAGTCGTGCCTAACAATTTCCTCAAAAAAATAGCCAGTTTTTCATGTCTTTATCTGATACTGACAGGTTACGTTAAGTGACGTCATGTTTAGATTCACTTTGACGTTAGCTTAGCTAGCTAACGTTACTAAGCGGTACATCAATAGTCATTCAACTAATAAGCAAAAAATAATTTAATGGTAAATTAATTGAATTTTATTTGAACTTACATGTCTGCTTTCTTCGGGAACTGCCGGCAGGTAGGGTTGTCACGATATCCAATAATATCGGATATGGCGATATTTGAAAATATCAGAGATGACTGTCTGTAGCCACGATATTTCAAAAAATCTATATAAAAAAAAAAATTATTATTGCTATTCTAAGGACAAAACAAGCATACATACTTAAAATGATATTGGTCGGAAATAATACGTGAGTTTATATTTCAAAATTTGTATAACTCAAAATATTTGCAATACTGCATGTGCCGTGGCCTGCCCGACAAATCTGAGCGTTGCGTCCTTTCCCGCTCCATTTTCTTTTTTAGTTCTGATGCCTCGCAGGAAATTCTGTATGCTTTGTTTTTTTATATTTGGTTGTTATTATTTGTTCTCTTTTTTATTTTGTTACCATTAGCCTATTCGTATACTGGTACTAATTAATTATCTGATACGCAATGTTAACAGCAGAGTGAGGATGGTTATTATATCGATTTTCCAATTTCCAGTGGAAGGTTCGTGTAAGGTAGGATGTAGGATCGAATTACAACGTCTGATCGCTTGCTTTCATCCTTGCAGAGGGGGCTAGTGCAATAGATGTAACAGCCACGGTGTCAATGTATTATCCTATCTTGTGACTGATCGTCATCATTAGTTAAGAGAAAACGAGAGAAGATGGCTGATCTTGTTTCAAAGAAAAACACCACTTCGCCAATCTGGGAATTTTTCGGCTACAAACCCAATGATAACGGAGAACCGGCGAATGTCGACGAGGTAACATGCCGTATATGCATTAAAAAGTCATCACAACTAAGGATGGGAATACAACAAACATTTCCCATAAAACATTTTCGATAACTACACAGTCATGATGAGTGCATTATAACATTATGCCTATGAGAACCTACAGGAGATGGCAATAAATAATTTGTCATATGCTGCAGACATAGCAACAAACATTGCATCGCAACATTGTTTTGTGGACATAGTTCGAAACCTAATAAATTGACTGGCGCTCATCGTCATCATGTTTGTCATCATATTAATTTTGGAGTGATCTATGAAGTGTCTAGCTAAGTTACGAGAAAAAATACTGTTTTGTGAGATGAGTGACAGTATGGGATGTTGCAGTTGGCATTCATTTATACACGGATCCAAAACGAATAACCATTTGATTCTCGTTTTTCAGTTTTTGTTTTTAAAATGAATAGAGCATAACCATTCGTTTCCTGTTTTTTAATTTCTGTTTCTGAAACGGGAAACGATTGGCCAAAAAGTACATGGATCCAGAAGCAATGCTAAGGCTATGCTGCCACACGTGGTAATTACTTCCGTTCACCTTGTCATTAATCCACTGCAATTATATATGAACGATAATGTTCAATATTGCAATATTTCTTAAAGGCATATCAACGATATGAAAATGGGATATTGTGACAACCCTACCGGCAGGTGAAACAAAACATTTCATCCTTATCCTGGTCATAGCGGACCCACAGAAATGCTTCGGTCAACTTGGTAGAAATTTGTGTTTACATTTGGTTTCATAGCCCTGCGGTACTGGTGTATCTTCGTCATTGGTTAACGACTTTCGTTTCATTGCTTTATTAGTTGCTTTGCCTGGCACTTGGCCAGTTTTAGGTGGCTGGAGGAACATAATGTTACCAGTAATTCAAGCAAAAACTAAAAGACGGTCGCTCATCTGACTCGCAATGTTGTAACGTTACTTGCGTCTGAGGGTAAACAGATGCTTATAGTCTCCTTGACAACGCTTGGTCATGAGAGTGTGTTCAGCTGGAAGGAACAGACAGTTTCTGCAAACAAAGCCCCGTATGCAGTGATAACGTTGTACACCGTTTATTTTCAGATAGCGTTACATTAGATTAGAGAAGATTTTACGTTTATTTTTTTAGTTGCCTGATCGGACAACTACATGAGAAATTCCACTTGTCCGAACACAGTGTTTACTTGCCCGGGGCAAGCGGGCAAGTGTTAATGTCGAGGTCTGGTTAAAGTATAAACTATGCATGAAACTAATCCACCACAAATGTTTATTTTTATCATACAATTGAAATGTCTCCACTGGGTGAAACATCAACAAGAGAGTGTGAGACCAAATGGTCTCAAAGGGGGGAATATGTGGAAGCTGTTTTGTGAAGCTGTTCTGTAGGCCCAAGGGGGGGGGGCGGTGTCGAGAGGATGCAGGATAGTTCCCTATCAACAAGGACGAAGGCATCTAGCATCCCAGTCAAAACAGGAATGTCCTCCTGTTTTCCATAGCTAAGCAAGAGTTGTACCCATAACAATAGATAAGATAGATCATGCTGACCAAACAGGCGGGAGAATAAGAAAAATAAGAGAAATTAAGGGAAATTACATGGTCTGATTAAAAGGCACATGAGGATAAGTCACAAACAACTTTATTTGGTAGAGTGCCCCCAAGCGCATAGGGTAGGAACTGGTTATATGACATGTTTATTTTCGCCTAATTTGTTATTGGATAAAATAAGATATGACGAAAGAGTGTCACCGCACATTATTGGTGTATTAGTTGTGGGTGGAGGAGGAGTTATGATATTATATAAACTAATGTCTGTCTTTGTTTGGGGAACTCCTGATCCCTCTGCGTAGGGTAAAGGACCTCCCGTTGGCGTCAATGTTTAATAAAAGGTTAAACTATATAGAAGACTCTGCTATTTCCTTCATCTTCATCTTGAGAATTCTCCAGCTCAAAAACCCATCTCAAATTGAACCTAATGAGAGAGTAAAGGACAAAAATATTCTGAAAACCCCCCATCTTCAACTGACTCCCATACAATTTTCTCAATTACCCCCCATGCCTCCTTTTAAAATACCCCATCTGTCATAGACTCCCATACATTTTTACTCTAAAACCATCCCTACATTTAGTGTGCAATCCCCCAGTCTGGCAACTCTGACAAAGTGGCAAGCACAAGTAGTCGGATCCAGTAGAGCAAGGGTGAAACCACGCAACATTAGTTAGCCTGTTCTGTTAACGTAGCTACCATATTGTCTTTGCTATCTGTGTTAGTTTGACAATTAGAGCTGGGGTGACTAACTCTCTTTGTAGTAGGATCTTCGTGGCTAAATTTCATGTCTAGCGAGCTAAGTTTGATAACTGTCTAACTAGCTACTTTGATATGGCTAGCTAGCACTAACGATGAACGTTAATAAATTCCCTTTCACAAGTTGTTAGTTTTGTGTAACATTAGTCATTCAAATTGTGTTCAATCGGTCTGCATTTGCCCAGCAACTAATGTTAGCTAAACTAAGTAGTACCACTGTGTTTCATTCATTTCAATGAGTAAGGGCATATCTACAGTAATTGATTGATTGATTGCACCTAATGTATAACTTATGTTGTAAAAGCACATTTTTGATGTCTTACCCTAGACTCACCTACTTAGATTAACGTTACTAATGTTCTCATCATGAGAAGAGCTAATGTTACGTCTAACAACAACTGGAGTTGAACTCCTGTATGTAGTACATTGGAATGCGATTAGTGAAAAACTTAACTGAAAAGGAATAATGTGTTTTTCACATCAACTGTGTTTTTTCATCATAGCATGTGAAGAGATTGTGGTCATTCGAACTGTAAAAGTCAAATAACAAAAATTGCCTCATGGAACAACATATGATTCCAATGAATGTTTTAAACTGTTGATGAATAATTACAATCCAGAATGGATATGTTTATACTTTGTTGGCAAGTTTACTTTAGAAAGTGTACAGGTTTTAAAATGTTCATTGCTGCTACAGATTTCTTCACAATTCACAAACAGACATTTATTGGGATGGCAGGTATGCCATCCGCCAAGTTACGGCCTGGTGGGTCATGCCCCATACCTATACAGCACAGAGAGTTTGGCACTTTTCAGGGTTTCCTACAGAAATTACAATGATCACACCATCTGATCACCCAATAACGACATCTCACCAACCAATAACAAAGTGTTATAGAATAGAATAGAATAACTTTTATTTTCCCGCAAGGGAATTTCAGTTGTAGCCCCAGCAACAACAACAATGGGGGGCAGACCCACAACACACAAACATCAGACAAAGACATTCAATATCATCATTGCAATAATCAAACTAATTAAGTGAACTAAAGTGTAATAGCCTACAGCCAAACGTCATGATTAAAAATAGCCCCCGCTGTCCCGAGATGTCCAGTGTTATCAAGCAGTCCAACACAAACTCCGCCTCCACGACTCCATACATGCAGTGTTGTGGTCTCTGTACACTGTCGAAAACGGAGCACCAAACTGCGTCAGCCTTCCCAGTCGTCGACTCACTCCTCCCCCGCAATATCTTCTCCTTTCTTTTCTCTGGTGGACTTTTGAAGATTGCCTGCAGTCCTAGATCAGTCCAGAGTCCCGACATCTTCAACTCCGGTGAAGAACGATGGTAAAGTTTGTAGCTGCAGATCCAACGGACATTCCCGAGCATATGTTGTGAATGCGTCTCCATGGTGACGACCACAAATAAAATTATCCCGAATATACAATTGGTTAATATTATCAAAACAAGCAGCATGAGTGCCCTGAACAATCTCCAGCCCGCTTCCCCGTCCCACAACAGACACACAGCGCATGAAAAAAACAAAAGACAAAAACCAGACACAACAAAACACATTCAAATTAACAGACACGAACACGAGAGACAGCTGGACTAGATGTTGCCATTACAGCGCCACGTGACGTCAATCAAAGTAGTCTTAGATAGACAACTGCATGATACACAGCCAAGACGAACGATGTGCATTACGTAATGCTTTTTTATATCCACATAAGGATGTGAATATGTCATGGTTTTGGAGTTATAAGGAAGTGCAATAGAGCATGCCATCTCTGATGCCACAGAATATTTTTCTAAAACGTCGTCATCGCCATCTTTGTTTCCTGCAGCAGCTAGCTTGTTTTAATTTTAAAATTAAAAACTATTTTGAAAACTATTGCTTTTACACCTGAATAATCTTTGTGGGAAGCAATTTTTTTATATTTCTCTATTATTTCACATAAAAATGCCACATAATATTGTTTCATGACTCAAATAGCTTAATACAAGGAAGGCCATAACGCCTCAGACTGAATTTGTAACTTAATCCCAAACAGCGCTCTGTCGGGTTCCGCCTGTGGGAGACATTCGCGAGGGCGCTTAAGCAGCTGATTGCTGTTGTGGGTTAACTTGTGATTTTGAATGAAGAAAAGAAGCTACAAGTAGCAAGAGGATGCAAACGGGACTGCGTTAAATTTTAGCTTGACGTAAAGTTAGCTGCGCCGTTTGAACTTTGCTTATTTACTAGAACGCACCAGGAAGTAGCCGCTAGCTAAGCTGCTGGATAATACAGACCAAAATCATAGTAAAAACTGTCTGGTTTAATTTATTAAGAAACCGAATCGGAACTGAGTTTTGTTCTAGGTTTCAGTGACTGATTAGCCATTTATAGCCACTTCTATTGAATCCAGGCTATGCTATTCTAGCTTGGCTGTAAGGATTTATTCTGTTAATTATATCAAATTGGTTTGGGACATTTATTTTATCTCATTTCTCAAAAATGGCATTGCTAAATAATACAGGGATCCACAAAGGCAAATGCAAAAATATCTTTGATTAAGAGCTCTCTGGTATCTATGGTAATTGTAAATGCAGGTCATAGTGAATTTGTGTGATGTTTTAATGTTAGCTAATTGCTAATTGGGTTTTTTTCAGCCGGCTTAGTTGAAACTGTTTCAACATTAAAATGTAACTTAAAGGGATAGTTCGGAATTTTTGACATAATATCTCAATTACGACTTACCCATGATGTAGTTGATTAATGGAAACCATTTTCAGATAATTCCAGAGAATATAGGTCAGCACAAAGTAAAGGATTCAACGACAGTTTGAAGGTGATTGATGGAAACCATTTTCAGATAATTCCAGAGAATATAGGTCAGCACAAAGTAAAGGATTCAACGATAGTTTGACTTCAAAAATGATGGTATAATCACTGAAAATAACCCTGATAGACTGTCGTCGTATTTTATTTGCTTTGGGTGCACTGTGGAGTGTTTAAGTGCATTTTGTAGTGGATGCTACTAGTTACCTTAGAGTTGCGGTAGCATTAGCAATGTGTGTATGTCCAAAAGAAGGGACAGCATGGAATTATCTGAAAATGGTTTCCATCAATCAACTACATCATGGGTAAGTCGTAATTGAGACATTATGTCCAAAATTCCGAACTATCCCTTTAAACGGCTTAAAAAGATAACCCACAAAGCAAAGATAAACACCTTCCCCTCACTTTAAAAAAATAAAAAATAAAAAATAGTTCACAAACTGGTCTCTCGTTTGAGACACAGGTGTTTTCATTCATTCACACCGATAAGGGTAGCCTAGAAATTTCTATTTCCCTTAAATGGTTCATTTAGCTTCGGAAATTGCCTTCAGGTGGTTGGTACATATTATATACATATACTACAAATACAACTTCAGTAGTTAGAATGGCCCTAGGCATACGGGCGCCATGAAGCCAATGTTATGCACAGCATCCTCCTCGACCTCTAGGGAGAAGACCAACAGGCGTTGGTATGGTATTAATTGGCATGGACCTGAAGGGATGAAGAGCTTCTCCCCCATAGGCATGTCAGGCTTCATCCGTAGCCAAAAGGTCACACATAGTTCTTCATCACTACACATAGAACTCCCCTGATTAGTTTTGCTCCCATGGAAGTCCAACAGGCGTTGGTACACATAGCCACTGATCCACGTAATGTTAGAGGACTGAGAGCTGGAAGGTCACACATAGTTCTTTATCACTACACATAGAACTCCCCTGATTGGTTTTGCGCCCATGGAAGTCCAACATGCGTTGATACACATAGCCACTGATCCATGTAAATGTTAAAGGGGCCTTGAGTCGAAGGACAGGACGGCTACATCGGCGGCTGAAAGGTCACACATTGTTCTTCACATTACACATAGAATTTCCCTGGTTAATTTAACGTTCTGGCTCCCAGGGGAAGTCCAACATGCATTGGTACACATAGCCACTGATCCATGTAACATTAAAGAGCTTTGTGCTGAAGGACAGGATGGCTTCATTGGTACCCGGAAGGTCACACATTGTCTTTATCACTACACATAGAACTTCCTGGGGTTGGTTTACACTACATCTGGCACAGGGGAGTCCAACAAGCGTTGGCACACATAACCACTGATCCATGTAACGTTAGAGGGCCTCGTGCTGAAGGACAGCATGGCTTCATCGGTAGCCAGAAGGTCACACATTGTTCTTTATCACTACACGTAGAACTTCCTGGGGTTATTTTGCACTGCATCTGGCACAGGGGAGTCCAACGGGAATTGGTGCACATAGCCACTGATCCATGTAACGTTAGAAGGACCTTGTGCTGAAGGACAGTATGGCTTCATCGGTAGCCAGAAGGTCACACATTGTTCTTCATCACTACACATGGATTTCCTGGGGTTGGTCCGCACTCCGTCTGGCGCACGGGGGAGTCCAACAGGCGTTGGTGCACATGACATTGATCGTGTGGTATTGGGGGAGCCTTGAGCTGATGGACAGATCGGCTTCCTCCGAGGCGAGGGGTCATTGCACGGTCATCACGTGTGCACATGCTGGCAGCACTTGGCGTATGGTTGTTTTTGGGGTTGTGCAGCTGCCCTCGCCACCATACCCATGCTTGCTCGCGTGGATGGGTGGGAGGGCTTGGTGAACAGAACCATACCGCCAAACCTAAAATGTATTGTTTCATAATGTCAATAAAGTTATTTGAACAACAGTGGCCTGACTGAAATCGAGCATAGCGTCAGTTCAGGCAGGTCACGAGAGTAAAACCCGGCCATAGTTAATCAGCTGACAGCTCAGCTGAGTAGTGACGATTCACCCATCAGTCCATTCACATAACAAGGTGGTCTATTTAACCGCCTCGCCCTACCATGGTGGATCCCCTGTCAGCACACCCGCTGCACACAAACCCCCCCCCCCCCCCCCCTCCACCCCAGCTCCATCCTCTTCAGTTTCCCATTGCGCACATACACCTAGCCTATATCGCTCCTGCATGAATCACTAACATTTTTCGAGTGCCTACTGATTTATTTTCCTCTCTCCTTCCCGCTTCGGCATCCGCCGGAGCGGTAGCTATAGATCAACAAACATCGTTCTCCAGAAGCAGACGGTCAGCTCCAGCTCCATGCATGTACCCAGCTATGATGCACCTGCCGGGCTTCAATCAGTCTTCCTTACCGGCTCCTTATACATTGACATTTTCATATGTTCGGTCTACAAATTTCTATTCCGTAATCAGCATTTAGTAACCGGTGCCAGTCAGTGGCGGATGGACTTCCTCCTCAGAGTCAGGTTCTGCCCAAGGTTTCTTCCTGCTAACAGCAGGGAGTTTTTCCTTGCCACTGTCGCCCTAGGCATGCTCTACGGGGGTTCAGGCCCGGTTCCTTGTAAATTGTTGTGATAATGACACTTAAAAATGCCATTTATATATATATATAACTGACTGAATGGAATCTGTCAAAACCATTCTCAGTGCTGCGGTTCTGTTCTAGCGTAACCCTAATGGGGGTTGTGCAGCTGCCCTCGCCGCCATACCCATGCTTACCGCCAAACCTAAAATGTATTGTTTCATAATGTCAATAAAGTTATTTGAACAACAGTGGCCTGACTGAACTATATTTTGTCTAGCAGCATGACACAGTACTGCATTATGTGATAAATGTTTGCGAAGAAGAGCGAGTGCTCACGTTTATTGTAGGATATAACATTGTAGCTTTAGGCCAACGTGGAAAGTTATTGTGGCGTTTACCATTTATGTTGCTCTGTAGCTATGTCGATGTGTGCAGCACTCTCTCATCGCTCAAAAGAAATCAAACACATTAAGGAACTGAAGTTGAGCATCAAAGCCAGATAATGTTATAGCTACTGCACTTTAAGACCGCATAAACGGAGCACAAGTGTCCGTCTGTCCGAACGAATATTTTCGGGTAAAGCCAGGATGTCTGGTCAGCCGATCTGATAGCCCACTGGATATTGGAAGGTTAGCATAAATAACGTTAAGTCCAATGCAGTTAGGCTTAACTATAAACTGTAACGTCTTTCGATTGTCTGACTTTTATCGTGCTACACAGAACGAAATTTAAACCCATGCATTTTCAGTGCTAGCATTTCTCAGAACGGACTACAGACGGCACCATCTTTTCACAGGCCATCCATTACGTAGAGCTCTCGGGTTTTTGGGGAATTGTAGTTCTAAACTATTAGTACCAATAACTAAAAAAATACTAATCCCATTGACCTGGGGCTTAAAATTTATGTTCAATATAGCATCAATTAAAATCCCAATTGATCATCTAATTGAATCATCAAAGTATCAAATGATTAAGCATCAAACATTTTATTCAGGCCCTTCTGTTAGAGCTTGAAGGCTCTGACATTATTTATGAAAGACTAGTTAGTTAATCATCCTGTTAAATATCTACCCGATATGTCTATTGGTTTCAGAATTAGATGCATTTGAAGTTTGGCCAGTTTTTCCCTTCTAGGGGGCGCCACTGAGTCCCCTGGGGTGTCAGGGCAAAATAATTGACATATGTTACTCTCCAGGTCAAGGCCTTTCCAAAAATGTCTTTAGTTTTGTCCTACGACAAAGTTTAATTTTCACCTCTGTCTGGCTACACCCTCTTTTGAGGTGTAGTTTCTCAGACCCTTTGAGACTCCAGCCTGGAAAAAATTAAGTCTTTAGATTTTTTACTTATTTGGTGGGAAAAATCCTTCGAGGTATTAGACCTTATTTTACCTACCAAATACATCTGGATTGTTGTCATATGAGGGTTAGAGTTAGATAACATGCTGTTTTTGAAGCGCTTTAGTCCCTCCCCCAAACCTCTTGAATAGTCCTACATGGTCAGGAGTATATAATGTTGTAGCCTCAATATCCCTCTGTTTACGGAAGAAGTTTCCTATATATATACACTACTCACAAAAAGTTAGGGATATTTGGCTTTCGGGTGAAATTTATGGAAAATGTAAGTTCACGCTACAGTGATATTATACGTATCATGAAAGTAGGGCATTTAAGTAGAAGCATGCAATGGTGATTTCCTCATCTCAAACAATTTATTGAAACAAAAGCCAACAACAGTGGTGGGTATACCACAACAAAAATGTCAATGTCTCAATAACTTGTCATGTGCCCTTGAGCATCAATTACAGCTTGACAACGACGTCTCATGCTGTTCACAAGTCGACTTATTGTCTGCTGAGGCATGGCATCCCACTCTTCTTGAAGGGCGGCCCTCAGGTCATTGAGGTTCTGGGGTACAGAGTTACGAGCCTCTACACGGTGAGTCAGCTGATCCCATAGGTTTTCTATGGGATTCAGGTCTGGAGAAAGTGCAGGCCACTCCATTTGAGGTACCCCAGTCTCCAGCAGCCTTTCCCTAATGATGCGACCTCGATGAGCTGGAGCATTGTCGTCCATGAAGATGAAATTAGGCCTGTGTTGTTCATGCAGGGGCACAATGACTGGATTAATGATGTTATTCAGGTAGTATGGGCTTGTCACTGTACCATTCACAAAGTGTAGGGCAGTTCTGTATTGACTAGACACACCTGCCCACACTGTAACACCGCCACCACCAAAGGGTCGTCTGGTGACAACAGTGGCTGATGCATAGCGCTCTCCTTGACGTCTCCAACATCGTTGGCGGCCATCATTTCTGCTCAACGTGAATTGACTTTCATCAGAGAACAGCACTGAGGCCCACTGGTCCCTCGTCCAGCGTAAATGCTCCCTGGCCCATGCAAGACGATGACGCCTGTGCCTGGTGGTGTGGTCAGGTACCCTTGCAGGTCGTCTAGCACGCAGACCACGCTGATGTAAATGGTTTCGAATGGTCTGACGTGACACTTGGGTGCCTCTCACTTCCCTTAAATGTGCCTGGAGTTGAGTGGCATTCATCATCCGGTTCCGCAGGGCACTGTTCACAATGAAGCGGTCATCAGTGTGGGATGTGGCCAAAGGACGTCCACTTCTATGCCTTTCTGTGACTCTTCCAGTCTCTCTGTATCTCTGTTGCAACCTGCTGATGACACTCTGTGACACTCTAAGCTCAGTGGCCACTTCCCTCTGAGAACATCCTGTTTGAAGCCTCGCAATGGCGAGGTACTGTTGATCAATTGTTAGGTGTCGTCTTGGTCTCATGATGTCAAAATGTGAATAGCATGATGAAGAGGACTGTTTAAATACCAATTCTAATTGAACCAGGAAATTTATTGGTCGATTCATGGATCAAACACCTGTTGTGAATTTTGCCGTTCAGCTCCTTGTTAGAGAACAGCAAGTTGTGCAAAAAGTACTGAAACATTGAATAGTTGGACATGTGCATTCAAAAGTTTAGAGAAGGTCAAATTAATTTCACCTGTAAAGGTTATAGTGCATTTTAGGTTCATCCTGAAATTTCACCCGAAAGCCGAATATCCCTAACTTTTTGTGAGTAGTGTATCTCTGAAGATGACACTGTTATGAACTTGTAGGTGGTAGTCTCCACAGCTGATTTGTGGCTTATCCTTACCATGGGTGATGAGTTGATAATCAGATGGACTAGTTCTGATACCCGTTGGAGCACACCATCACTAATTGGCCATTTAGTCTGCCCTATACCTAATTAATGTGTGCGTGTGTGTGCGCACATTGCGTGCCACCTGCTGGCTGCTGTGCACCAGAAATGCAGAGAGATACAGAGGTTATAAAATATGTGATAGCATTGTTTGGACAGCACCATGCCTGGGTTCTATCAGTATGTGAAAAATCAGACGAGAAAAGAGAAGATTTTGGATAAGTGCTTTGTAAACTTAAAGCCTGCCACGTTTTTGATCTGTTATTGTCTGTCAATACCTGTTAATATTTTATTTTCCAACTGCAATCAAAGTCTTTGCACTATCAACTCCATATCAAAACTAATAACGGCAAATAACTGTACAAATAATAGTATTTCAAGGAAAACATACAACAGTGTTTGACACATTTAGCCTACCAGTCAATCGCATTGAAAACAAACTGGGTTGAACCTGACACCAGGGTTGCCAGATTGGTTCGGCAACGCCCCCACGACCTCCCCGTGGTGGCGTACTTTCGTCATCAGGGACATGGTTAGTTTTCATTTTTTGAGGAGGTCTGGGGAAAAAATCTGAAAAATCTGAGTGAAGTTTATTGTCATATACTAGATAACGATGCAACATCATTACCAGCAATTAAATTCTTTAGACTTAGAGCAAACTCAACTTTACAAGTAATAACGACAAGCCCTGGTTCACAGAAGAACTCAGACAGTTACGTTGGGAAAAGGAGAGAGCTTTCAGGAGCGGGGACAAAAATCTCTACAGGGAGGCTAAGTACAGCCTGGAGAGGGAGATCAGAGGTGCCAAGCAGAGGTACTCTGAAAATCAGAAAAACCAGTTCTCAGCTAACGACTTCTCTTCAGTGTGGAAAGGCTTACAGCAGATTACCAACTACAAGAGAAAAACCACCCACTGCATGGACGATCTACAGCTCACCAACGACCTGAATGAATTCTACTGTCGATTTGAAAGACAAAGGGGCAACCTTTGTCTTTCAATTGCCTGGGCCCCCCACCCCTCAGCCATCACTTCTGCTCACCACCCCTACCAGCCAGCATTCCCCCTCCCCTCCCCCAGCCCTCTAGCCCCCCTGCCCATCAGCCCCCCTCCCCAGTCCATCCTACCAGCACCTCCTCCCTCACTGACAATCAACGAGGAGGATATCAATAGACTGTTCAAGAGACAGAAAACCAGGAAGGTACCTGGCCCACACTCTGTCTCTCCATCCTCCCTGAAGCACTGTGCTGACCAACTAGCACCACTCTTCACTGACATTTTCAAGCAGTCACTGGTTCTTTGCACAGTTCCCGCCTGCTTTGAAAGATCAACAATCATACCAGTCCCCAAAAAAACAAAAATCACTGGCCTTAACGACTACAGACCCGACACCCTGACCTCTGTGGTCATGAAGACCCTTGAGCGGCTAGTGCTGGCCCACCTCAAGGCCATCACCTACCCCCTCCTGGACCCCCTGCAGTTCGCCTACAGGCCCAACAGGTCCGTGGACGACACAGTCAACATGGCCCTACACTTCATCCTGCAACACCTTGACCACCCGGGTACCTACGCAAGGGCTCTATTTGTGGACTACAGCTCTGCGTTTAATACCATCATAAGCCCATCTAAGCTTTCCCAGCTGACTGTGCCCGACCCCATCTGTCAGTGGATTACAAACTTCCTGACGGACAGGAAACAGCAAGCACACATCAAATACCATGACCCTCAGCACTGGAGCACCACAGGGCTGCATGCTCTCTCCCCTGCTCTACTCTCTCTACACAAACGACTGTACCTCCAAGGACCCCTCTGTTAAGCTCCTCAAGTTTGCGGACGACACAATGCTGATTGGTCTCATTTCCAACGGCGATGAGTCTGCATACAGACAGGAGGTGGAGCAGCTGGTGGCCTGGTGCAGCAAAAACAACCTGGAGCTGAATGCTCTAAAGTCTGTAGAGATGATTGTGGACTTCAGGAGGAGCCCTCCCTCTCTGCCCCCCCTTGATATCAGTGGCTCAGCAGTCACCACTGTTGAGTCATTCAAGTTCCTGGGTACCACCATCTCCCGGGACCTCAAGTGAGAGGTGAACATCAACTTGATTGCCAAAAAGGCCAGACAGAGGATGTACTTCCTGCGTCAACTGAAAAATTTCAACCTGCCGCAGGCTATGATGGTCCAATTCTACACGGCCATTATTGAATCCATCCTCACCTCCGCAATCACAGTCTGGTTCGGATCGTCCACCGCACGTGACAGAACCAGACTGCAACGCATCACCCGGTCAGCGGAGAGGACCATTAGCTGCAACCTGCCATCCATCCAGGACCTCTATCACACAAGGTCCAGGAAACGCACAGCCAAGATCATCGCCGACCCATCACACCCTGGCCACCACATCCTTCAAGCCCTGCCATCCGGGAAGCTGCTTCAGTCAATCATAACCTAGACAACAAGACACAAAAACAGCTTTTTCCCACATGCTGTGGCTCTCATGAACAGCTGAACTGAGACATTATATTTATTTCACACACTACTCCGGATTCATATATTCATATATATATATATATATATATATATTCATATATTGGCTCCCCCCACAGGTTAGGAGGTACGTCTACATTTTGCATTGCACGTCTTCCTCGGCAGAAATTCAGACCCAACGGTGTTACCGCAAAAAATCTTATACAAATTAATACTCAACCTTCCAAACGCCACGAAAATCGAGCATTTCAAATGAGAAAATAGTAGGCTATCTGTACGGACAGTGACACAAAATGGTCCAATCATCCACCGAAAGAAGGAAGATATTTGTCGGAAATCGCAAAAGGAGAAGGAGCAGAGTCGCAAAGAAAGTAGCTAATAATGCAGAGTGGGCGTGCGTGCACGCAAGGGTTTGTCAAATTCTGACAGGCAGTCAAATTTCGGCACGGGAGCCATAAAAGCATTCACCAGCATTATAATTTCAGTAGCTAAATGGTGAACTCATGCAAGCTTTTCATAAACCACGTCAAATTCTTCAAATGTGACATTGTTGGCACACTACAAGGAAATCCATAAGACGTTCAACCTGACAGGAAATTAAAATCTTTGTCTTTTAATAAAAATTTATATATTTAGCCTAATTTAGGTGATTAGATAGCTAGATAGGCTATAGTAGGCTACCCGAGCTGATCAAAGATCAAACTTGCAAACTATTTAGCTAGGGTTAGTGAACTGATTCAGTAGCCTAGCCATATAGCCTACTGTATTTTATTCAGCAAAGTAGCCTATATTGATCTTCTTAACGTTACCTAACCGTCTGGCATGCTAGCTAGATCAGCAAGCTAACAATTAGTAGGCTACTAACTACAATCATATAATGTAAGTGCGAATGCGAGTGCGGTGCGAGTGCCAGTTCGAATGCGACTGTGACTGCGAGTGCCAGTGCTAATGCGACTGCGAGTGCCAATGCGACTGCGAGTGCCCACGCAAATGCAACTGCGAGTGCCAGTGCTAGTGCGGACGAGTGACACAAGTAAACCTGCGAGTGAGATGTTGTGACCAATTAAAGCGCACAGGCAATTGCATTTGCAGTCGCACTCGCAGACGACAGAATTTTGGCACTGTTGGCCACCCATACACGGAAAGCTTGAAAAAGCGGTTGGGATCACCGACTGCAATACCACAGACGGTAAATAAACAAACAGGTGCAACAATCACCACAGTTCTGTGATTGGGAGCACAGAACTATATACGAACTAGAAAGGCAACTGCCTTCTCAAAACGGCACCATTTCCACGGCCCAAAGTTTTTTCTCTGATTGGCCAACGTGACCTGTCACGTGAAGGTGGTCAATTTGTCCCTTTTGCAGATAGTAATGGCTGCCGATGCAAATCTTGAACCACGACCAGAGCCACCGCGAAGTGGGTTTTGTGAGAACAATCGATGTTATGTGAAAATCAAAACAATAAATACATTGAGAAATTATTTAATACGTCTATGCTATGATTACATTCACGTACTTAAATAATGATTGTTGCACCTGTTTGTTTATTTACCGTCTGTGGTATTGCAGTCATTACATTACATTATAGGCATTTAGCAGACGCTCTTATCCAGAGCGACTTACACAACTTCTTATTACATTTATCCATTTATACAGCTGGATATATACTGAAGCAATTCAGGTTAAGTACCTTGCTCAAGGGTACAACGGCAGTGTCCTACCTGGGAATCGAACCTGCAACCTTTCGGTTACAAGTCCAGTTCCTTAACCATTATACTACACTAACTTTCCGTGAACCAGCGGTCCTTGCCCGGCTAATAATGACGTGAAGTGTTGCCTAAATGATGTCGAAGGCTAACATAGAGACTTGTTAAAATCGCCTCACAGCCTAACGTTACTGCAAATTCATATAAATGAGCCGCGAATAGTTAACCTTACGAAAAATGTTTAATATCCATGTCGTTATCTAACTACATTATTAACGAGCTGTTTGGTTAGCGTTAACCATACGTTACTCCTCATTATGTTGTTCGACAACCCGGTCTCGCGCTTTTTCGTGCTCATAGTCACGACAATCTATTGAATCATCACCCGGAGCACGATTGTCCGACTTTTATCATGCTACACAGAACGAAATTTAAACCCATGCATTTTCAATGGTAGCATTTCTCACACTTCTTTCGTGCTGGGCTGAAAGACATTTAAACCAATGCATTTCAATTGGGAGATTTTCTTCGACTATAGAAGGGGGGGAGGGGGCATGGGGAAGGAGGGGGGCAGAGACGTTGGAAGAAGGGGTGCGGGGGTGTGACAGCCCCAATCGGTAGTAGCCTACCAGTAGTAGCCTACTACTCTTCCTTCCCTGCCTCCTGAGGCTACTCAAAAGGCAGATGCAGTGTCCTTCAGACCACCAGAGAATATGCATTCCCTGTACGAAAATTCACCGGGGAGAGCTTCACTCGCTCCTGCAAGGACTTTTTATAGAATAGAATAGGTTTTTTTATTGGCCAAGTATATTTGCACATACAAGGAATTTTTCTTGGTATTATTGCTCACATAGAGAGATAAGATAAAAAGTAAGCATAATACAATAGATTTTTGTCCCCGCTCCTGAAAGCTCTCTCCTTTTCCCAACGTAACTGTCTGAGTTCTGCTGTGAACCAGGTTGTGTCATTATTAATTGTAAAGTTGAGTTGGCTCTAAGTCTAAAGAATTTAATTGCTGGTAATGATGTTGCATCGTTATCTAGTATATGACAATCAACTTCACTCAGATTTTTCAGATTTTTTCCCCAGACCTCCTCAAAAACGAAAACTAACCATGTCCCTTATGACGAAAGTACGCCACCGCGGGGAGGTTGGGGGGGCGTTGCCGAACCGATCTGGCAACCCTGGTGTCAGGTTCAACCCAGTTTGTTTTCAATGCGATTGACTGGTAGGCTAAATGTGTCAAACACTGTTGTATGTTTCGCTTGAAATACTATGATTTGTACAGTTATTTGCCGTTATTCGCATAGTTTTGATATGGAGTTGATAGTGCAAAGACTTTTATTGCAGTTGGCAAATAAAATATTAACAGGTATTGACAGACAATAACAGATCAAAAACGTGACATCATAGGCTTTAAGTTTACAAAGCACTTATCCAAAATTTTCTCTTTTCTCGTCTGATTTTTCACATACTGATAGAACCCAGGCATGGTGCTGTCCAAACTGTAACATTCCGCTCCCTTCCTGTCCGTTTTCCTTGTTTTGCCATGCCCCTCCGTGTCTTGTTTGATTCCCTTGTCCATGTTTTCCCCTTTGCTAAAGGCTGGGCGTGTCCCCCTCCGTTTGTTTCACTCTGTGCTTCCACTTTGGTTTCACCTGTCTCCTTTCCCGCTTGTGGCATGCATTCCTCACCTGTTAATTATTCAATCACCCGCGGTTACATTCCTCACGATTTCCTTATTGGTTTCAATTTCACTCCCCTACTTAAACCCCCGACTGGCTGCTATTCAGCGCCAGTTCGTTAACGTACTTCGTTTGGTCTTGGTCTCTGGTTTCTAGTTCTGTCCTTGTTATTCTAAGTAGTTCTTAGAATTCCTTTGTCTACTCTGTGCATTCTACCCGCTGTTTATAGTTTGTTTCAGTCCCTGCTTCTGCTATCCTGTTTTGCTCCTTTGTTTTGTTCGTTTGTGCTTAACCCTCCTCAGCTCCGTCCAGCCTGCAGCTGTCCCCTCTCCGTGTTGTTGCAGTACCTCAGCTCCCTTCCAACGGCGCACCCACAGCTGGGTTAACAGTCTCTGCACCCTCCAGTGGTTCCTGTCCGGCCGTGGCGCCCACCTTGCTGCGGTTACGGTCCCAGGCTCCGCTGTGGTCCAGCTACCCAGACCGGGCTAACTAGAGCTTCACCACACTGCTTACCCTGTTCGTGTTCCACCTAATTCCCTACCTCTGCTTTCCAGTACCTGAGCCAGTTCGGGTCTTGCCTCTGTTCCAGTTCCTGTTTGGACCTCCCGGTCCAGTTCCAGTCCAGTTCCGGTTCGGAACCCAAGTCCAGTTCCGGCTTGGAACGAACCGCTGTTTTCACTGTACCAGTTCCTGTTGGACCTCCCGATCCAGTTCCAGTCCAGTTCCGGTTCGGAACCCAAGTCCAGTTCCGGCTTGGAACGAACCGCTGTTTCCATTGTACCAGTTCCTGTTGGACCTCCCGGTCCAGTTCCAGTCCAGTTCCGGTTCGGAACCCAAGTCCAGTTCCGGCTTGGAACGTACCGCTGTTTCCATTGTACCAGTTCCTGTTGGACCTCCCGGTCCAGTTCCAGTCCAGTTCCGGTTCGGAACCCAAGTCCAGTTCCGGCTTGGAACGAACCGCTGTTTCCTCTGTACCAGTTCCTGTTGGACCTCCCGGTCCAGTTCCAGTCCAGTTCCGGTTCGGAACGCAAGTCCAGCTCCAGCTTGGAGCACGTTGCCGAGTTCAAGGACTTCCTCCTTTGTTGTTTTCTTTGTGTTTAACCCATGTACAGCTTGGGACTGCCCCAAGCTTCTTTAATAAATACTATTTTCCGTTTCCCTGTCTCCTGGTCGTGCGTTTGGGTTCAGCTAGTGTGTTGGATCGTGACAGAACGAACTGGCCAACAAAATGGACCCAGCCGACCTTGAGCAGATACGCCATGCCTTCTCTTGCCAAACTGCTATCAGCGACCAGCAGGGCCGCCGTCTGGATGACGTCCTGGAGGTTCTGAGGGGCCTAACGGAGCAGGTCACACAGCTATCCCTTCATACGCCTCTGCCTCGGGCCCTCCCGGCTCCTACATCTCCTGCACCCGACCGACCTCCTGATGTTCCGGCTCCCCTCCCCAGTCGTGAGCCCCGAGTTCAACATCCGGAACTATTCCATGGAGGGCTGGGGAGGTGTCGCGAATTCCTCTTGAAGTGTGACATTGTCTTCAGGATGCAGCCTACCTCCTTCGCCTCCGACCCTTGCAAGATCGCTTTTCTGATGAGCAGCCTGGGTGGCTGTGCCCTGGAGTGGGCCACTTCTATTTGGGATAGCCAGACTCCCCTTTGCAACGACTTCGCCCTCTTCACCACGGAGATGCGGCGAGTTTTCGACCACCCAGTCTGCGGTCGTGACGCTACCCAGCGCCTGCTACAGATTCGGCAGGGCAATCGTTGTGTAGCGGAGATGGCCATACAATTCCGCACCCTCGCTGCTGAGTCGGGCTGGAACGACACCTCCCTTCAGGGGGCCTTTCGCCAGGCTCTCAGTGAGGAGCTGAAGGACCAGCTTGCCACTCGGGAGGAGTCCTCCTCACTCAACAGCCTCATCAGTCTGGCTATAGCCATCAACAATCGCCTCAGAATCCGGGCCCGTGAACGAGGAAAGAATCCCTCCCGTCTTCTCCCTTCCGCCCCTTCCCGGGCTCAGCATTCCTCACCCGTCCAGGGTCCGAGAGTCTCCGTTTTGCCCTCCGAGGAGGAGCCAATGCAACTGGGCAGGGTCTCCGTGGACGCCGAAGAGCGCCAACGCCGGTTCCGCACCAGGTCATGCTTCTACTGTGGCAAGACAGGCCACCAAATCTCTTCTTGTCCCGTTCGCCCAAAAGAGATGGCTCGCCAATAATACTGGGCGTATTGACGAGCCCTATTATCCCTAGTCACGCTGCCCAGAACCGTCTTGAATTCAAGGCCACCCTCCTCTGGAAGGATATCACTGCTTCGGCCTCTGCCCTCATTGACTCTGGTGCGGACGCCAACTTTATCGACAGCGCCTTTGTCAAGGAGTTCGGGATCCCCACGGAGGCCTTACCTACCCCCATCACTGCTCTCGCCTTGGACGGTAGGAGTCTGGGGGTAGTAACCCACTCCACCGTTCCCCTTCAACTAATCTTGTCCGGCAATCATCGAGAGACCATTCAGCTCCTTCTTATCCAGTCTAAACAGTCCTCCATGGTCCTAGGACAGACCTGGCTGCGCTTGCACAACCCGCATATTGACTGGCGAGCCGGTCGCATCTTGGCCTGGAGTGGCCATTGCCTTGCCAACTGCCTTCGCTCTGCTCTTCCCCCTCCAGGGCCTAAGAGAATTAGACCCCTCCAGCCTGCACCCGACCTAACCCATGTTCCTAACCTGTATCATGATCTGTCGCAAGTGTTCTCCAAGTCACGTGCCCTATCCTTGCCTCCTCACAGGCCCTACGACTGTTGCATTGACCTGCTGGCGGGAGCCAAGCTACCATCTGGCCGCCTTTACAGTCTGTCGGGTCCGGAGAAGTTGGCCATGGAGTCCTACATCCACGAGTCACTTGCGTCAGGCATTATCCGTCCTTCGTCTTCCCCGGTTGGTGCAGGCTTCTTCTTCGTTGGGAAGAAGGACGGCTCTCTGCGGCCCTGCATTGACTATCGGGGTCTCAACGAAGTAACCATTCACAACAAATATCCTCTTCCCCTCATTAACACCGCCTTTGAACCCCTCTCCCAGGCAGTCATCTTCACCAAGCTCGACCTCCGCAACGCGTACCATCTAGTGCGGATACGCGAGGGGGACGAGTGGAAGACTGCTTTTAACACCCCGTTGGGCCACTACGAGTATCTGGTGGTCCCATTCGGCCTTACTAACGCCCCAGCAGTCTTCCAGGGGATGGTGAACGATGTACTCCGGGACCTGTCTGGCAAATGTGTGTTAGTTTACATTGACGACATCCTTATTTTCTCTAAATCCCCCCAGGAACACGTTCTCCACGTCCGTGAGGTTCTCCAGCGCCTTCTGGAGAACCAACTCTTTGTGAAGGCCGAGAAGTGCTCGTTCCACGTCTCAAGCGTCCCGTTCCTCGGCTTCATCATTGAGGAGGGCAGTATCCGGGCGGATCCTGCTAAAGTCAAGGCGGTGACAGAATGGCCCCAACCCTCGTCACGGAAGCACCTCCAGCAGTTCCTCGGGTTTGCTAACTTCTATCGCCGCTTTATCCGTAACTACAGTGTCATTGCTGCTCCTCTGACTAAACTCACCTCCACATCCGTTCCCTACTGCTGGAATCCCGAGGCTCAGCAGGCCTTCGAACAGCTTAAGGCTCGATTCTCCACTGCTCCCATTCTCTGTCACCCCGACACCTCCCGTCAGTTTACAGTTGAGATGGATGCCTCTGACACCGGTGTGGGGGCCATTCTGTCCCAGCGTACCGCCTTGGACAGCAAGCTCCATCCCTGTGCCTTCTTCTCCCGGAGACTGTCCGCCGCCGAACACAATTATGATGTCGGGGATCGGGAACTTCTCGCCATTAAGTTGGCACTGGAGGAGTGGCGTCATTGGCTGGAGGGGGCAGGTACCCCCTTTATTGTTTTTACTGATCATCACAATTTAATTTACCTCAGGTCAGCCAAGAGGCTTAATGCCCGTCAGGCTAGGTGGTCACTATTCTTTGCCCGTTTTAATTTCTCTGTCACTTACCGCCCCGGCTCTCGTAACACTAAGGTTGATGCCTTGTCCCATGTTTTTTCCCCCCCTTCCAGTCCTGCTGACCCTGAGTCCATCCTCCCTGCTTCCTGTTTTGTGGCTGCGGTGTCTTGGGAGATCAAGGGCATCGTGAAGGCCGCCCAGGCTTCCCAACCTGATCCCCGCAATAACCCTAACTCCTCTCTTTTTGTGCCCGACTCCGTCCGTTCCCAGGTCCTGGAATGGGTTCATGCCTCCCGTCTGGCTTGTCACCCAGGTGTTGCCAGAACCATCGCCCTGGTCAAGAGGAGTTTTTGGTGGCCCACCCTCAATGGGGATACCCGTGCCTTTGTCCTGGCCTGCCCTGTTTGCGCCAGGAGCAAGGCTTCCCACCAGCCTCCCTTCGGTCTTCTCCGCCCCCTCCCCGTCCCGGGCCGTCCTTGGAGCCACATTGGTGTGGACTTTGTCACCGGTCTGCCTTTGTCAGAGGGTAACACCACTATCCTGACAATTGTGGACCGGTTCTCCAAGGCGGTTCATTTCATCCCCCTTCCCAAACTCCCTTCCGCCCTCGAGACGGCGGAGCTCCTGGTGCTACACGTCGTCAGGCTGCACGGGATCCCCTCCGACATCGTTTCGGACCATGGGCCCCAATTCTCCTCCCAGGTGTGGAGGGCGTTCTGTGTAACCCTGGGTGCTTCTGTTAGTCTGTCTTCTGGTTTCCATCCTCAGACTAACGGCCAGGCGGAGAGGGCGAACCAGGACCTGGGATCCGCCCTGCGGTGCGTTACGGCTCGCAACCCCGCTTCCTGGAGCCGCCTTCTCCCATGGGTAGAATACGCGCATAATTCCCTTAAGTGCACGTCCACAGGGATGTCTCCCTTCGAGTGTTCGTTAGGATACCAACCCCCCCTCTTAACGGCCCAGGAGGCCGAGGTTGCAGTCCCCTCCGTCAAGTCCCACAGTATAAGGTCGGTCAGCAGGTCTGGTTGTCTACAGCCAATATCCCCCTCCCTACTTCCTCTAAAAAGCTTCAACCCCGGTGTATTGGCCCTTTTCCCATTGTTTGCCTAGTTAACCCCGTTTCTGTCAAACTCTCCCTACCTGTTTCCCTCAAGATCCATCCCGTTTTTCATGTGAGCCAGGTTAAGCCTGTCACCTCCAGCCTCCTCAGTGCCCCGGCGGTTACCCCTCCACCGCCCCGGATCATCGACCATGCCCCGGCCTACACGGTGAGTCGAATTCTCGACATCCGCCGCAAGGGTCGGGGCTACCAATACTTAGTCGACTGGGAGGGTTATGGCCCAGAGGAGCGGTCCTGGCTCCACAAGAGTCTAATTCTGGACCACTCTCTCATCTCGGACTTCCACCAACAATTCCCGGACAAGGTTACACCTCCAGTTACGCCAGGTGGCGTTCGTTGAGGGGGGGGTACTGTAACATTCCGCTCCCTTCCTGTCCGTTTTCCTTGTTTTGCCATGCCCCTCCGTGTCTTGTTTGATTCCCTTGTCCATGTTTTCCCCTTTGCTAAAGGCTGGGCGTGTCCCCCTCCGTTTGTTTCACTCTGTGCTTCCACTTTGGTTTCACCTGTCTCCTTTCCCGCTTGTGGCATGCATTCCTCACCTGTTAATTATTCAATCACCCGCGGTTACATTCCTCACGATTTCCTTATTGGTTTCAATTTCACTCCCCTACTTAAACCCCCGACTGGCTGCTATTCAGCGCCAGTTCGTTAACGTACTTCGTTTGGTCTTGGTCTCTGGTTTCTAGTTCTGTCCTTGTTATTCTAAGTAGTTCTTAGAATTCCTTTGTCTACTCTGTGCATTCTACCCGCTGTTTATAATTTGTTTCAGTCCCTGCTTCTGCTATCCTGTTTTGCTCCTTTGTTTTGTTCGTTTGTGCTTAACCCTCCTCAGCTCCGTCCAGCCTGCAGCTGTCCCCTCTCCGTGTTGTTGCAGTACCTCAGCTCCCTTCCAACGGCGCACCCACAGCTGGGTTAACAGTCTCTGCACCCTCCAGTGGTTCCTGTCCGGCCGTGGCGCCCACCTTGCTGCGGTTACGGTCCCAGGCTCCGCTGTGGTCCAGCTACCCAGACCGGGCTAACTAGAGCTTCACCACACTGCTTACCCTGTTCGTGTTCCACCTAATTCCCTACCTCTGCTTTCCAGTACCTGAGCCAGTTCAGGTCTGGCCTCTGTTCCAGTTCCTGTTTGGACCTCCCGGTCCAGTTCCAGTCCAGTTCCGGTTCGGAACCCAAGTCCAGTTCCGGCTTGGAACGAACCGCTGTTTTCACTGTACCAGTTCCTGTTGGACCTCCCGATCCAGTTCCAGTCCAGTTCCGGTTCGGAACCCAAGTCCAGTTCCGGCTTGGAACGAACCGCTGTTTCCATTGTACCAGTTCCTGTTGGACCTCCCGGTCCAGTTCCAGTCCAGTTCCGGTTCGGAACCCAAGTCCAGTTCCGGCTTGGAACGTACCGCTGTTTCCATTGTACCAGTTCCTGTTGGACCTCCCGGTCCAGTTCCAGTCCAGTTCCGGTTCGGAACCCAAGTCCAGTTCCGGCTTGGAACGAACCGCTGTTTCCTCTGTACCAGTTCCTGTTGGACCTCCCGGTCCAGTTCCAGTCCAGTTCCGGTTCGGAACGCAAGTCCAGCTCCGGCTTGGAGCACGTTGCCGAGTTCACGGACTTCCTCCTTTGTTGTTTTCTTTGTGTTTAACCCATGTACAGCTTGGGACTGCCCCAAGCTTCTTTAATAAATACTATTTTCCGTTTCCCTGTCTCCTGGTCGTGCGTTTGGGTTCAGCTAGTGTGTTGGATCGTGACACAAACAATGCTATCACATATTTTATAACTCTAGAGATGTATACCTTGCCAAAAATCACTATGAGCATTATTCCCCTCAGATAGTACCGACCAACCCTACTGGCTCACGGACTACTGTACAGTGTTATATATTATAATTTTTGACATAAAAAATTATACCTAACAGTACCTCTGTATCTCTCTGTATGTCTGGTGCACAGCAGCCAGCAGGTGGCACGCAATGTGCGCACACACACGCACGCATTAATTAGGTATAGGGCAGACTAAATGGCCAATTAGTGATTGTGTGCTCCAACGGGTATCAGAACTAGTCCATCTGATTATCAACTCATCACCCATGGTAAGGATAAGCCACAAATCAGCTGTGGAGACTGCCACCTACAAGTTCATAACAGTGTCATCTTCAGAGATATGTATAGGAAACTTCTTCCGTAAACAGAGGGATATTGAGGCTACAACATTATATAATCCTGACCATGTAGGACTATTCAAGAGGTTTGGGGGAGGGACTAAAGCGCTTCAAAAACAGCATGTTATCTAACCCTAACCCTCATATGACAACAATCCAGATGTATTTGGTAGGTAAAATAAGGTCTAGCGCAAATCCAAACGTATGACTGTGATTAGGAAAAACATCAATACCTCGAAGGATTTTTCCCACCAAATAAGCAAAAAATCAAAAGACTTGATTTTATCCAGGCTGGAGTCTCAAAGGGTCTGAGAAACTACACCTCAAAGAGGTTGTAGCCATACAGAGGTGAAAATTAAACTTTGTCGTAGGACAAAACTAAAGACATTTTGGAAAGGCCTTGACCTGGAGAGTAACACGTCAATTATTTTGCTCTGACACCACAGGGGACTCAGTAGCACCCCCTAGAAGGGCAAAACTGGCCAAACTTCAAATGCTTCTAATTCTGGAACCAAAAGACATATTGAGTAGATATTTAACAGGCTCGTTTACTAACTAGTCTTTCATAAATAATGTCAGAGCCAGCCTTCAAGCTCTAACAGAAGGGCCTGAATAAAACGTTTGATGCTTAATCATTTGATACTTTGATGATTCAATTAGATGATCAATTGGGATTTTAACTGATGTTATATTGAACATGAATTTTAAGCCCCAGGTCAATAGGATTAGTATTTTTTTTAGTTATTGGTACTAATAGTTTAGAACTGCAATTCCCCAAAAACCCGAGAGCTCTACATAATGGATGGCCTGTGAAAAGATGGCGCCGTCTGTAGTCTGTTCTGAGAAATGCTAGCACTGAAAATTCATGGGTTTAAATTTCGTTCTGTGTAGCACGATACAAGTCGGACAATCGAAAGAAAGCCGTGTTAAGCCATTTTTTCTGACGTTACAGTTTATGGTTAAGCCTAATTGCATTGGACATAACGTTATTTATGCTAACCTTCCAATATCCAGTAGGCTATTAGATCGGCTGACCAGACGTCCCGGCTTTACCCGAAAATATTCGTTCGGACAGACGGACACTTGTGCTCCGTTTATGCGATCTTAAAGTGCAGTAGCTATAACATTATCTGGCTTTGATGCTCAACTTCAGTTCCTTAATGCGTTCGATTTCTTTTGAGCGATGAGAGAGTGCTGCACACATCGACATAGCTACAGAGCAACATAAAATGGTAAATCCCACAATAACTTTCCACGTTGTCCTAAAGCTACAATGTTATATCCTACAATAAACGGGAGCACTCGCTCTTCTTCACAAACATTTATCGCATAATGCAGTTACTGTGTCATGCTGCTAGACAAAATATAGGCTATTTCTGCACGCCATGGATTGAAGGTGAAACATATAAACGGCTAATGTTTGACCAACCTTCATATTAAAACATTTATTTCCAGTCCAGCACCCACCACAGACCCACTGAACAATCGATGTTATGTGAAAACCAAAACAATAAATACATAGATACATTAACGTTATGTGTATGATTACATTCACATAAATAATGATTATTGCGTTCACTTGTTTATTTAGCTTAATCCGCCTTCCGTGGAATAGGCAAGCTACACCGGTAGATCCCGAGTCCCAACCGCTCTCTCACTTTCCTTGAACCAGCCTTGCGCGGCTAGCTAACGTGAGGTGTAGCCTAAATTATGAGACATTGTGATGGAAATGGCCACTGTGAAAATTTTACGTTAGCCTACTTTGCAAGTATAGGAATGTCCATGTTGGACTGATATAATGAACTATGGTGAACTTTACCTTGTTGAAATTGCCTTACAGCCTTACCACAAATGTGAATTCAGATGAATGAGCCGCGAATAGTTACTAAAATGTTTAATAGCCATCTCGTTAACTTTGATTAACCTCACCGTTATGTTGTTCGAAGCTGTACGTGAACAAAACAGGCTTAGCCAACAAGCTAGCCTATAGGCTATGATAGGCCGTCATATGCATCGTCGAGAGGGGTGTAAATTTAGGTTGACAGACATGTCAATTTAATTAAATTTATCCCTAATTTAGCCAGTTTTACCCAGATATAGCCTGGCTACATCCTAGGACTAATGTTACGATGGTCGTTTTTCATGAAGCGTCAGCGGGGCAATGTTAGTAAAGCTGGAGGATTGCATCTGTTGAGTTAGCAGTGGGTGGGTCTGCGAGCGGAGCCCTCAGCCCAGTGCACCAGCGAACGCTACTCTGGCCAACTAGTCCGCTGACCCGCTATCCTCTTGCTATCTGGGCGGTTTTTCACGACACGAGACGGCATTTCATCAACTTTTCAACATGTTCACTGGGGTAGGTTACTAGTCATGTAATGCATCTTGAGATGTGAAGTCTGTCCTTAGAAATATTACACATTTGAAAACCATTTCATTATTATGCACAAGATAGCTGTTAGCTAACCAGCTACAGTCACCTACCGTGCTATATGCTCCTTGCAAACTGACCACCATAGTTCAGTGGAGATGAGATTTCATTTGAGGCGAAAATGCGAATAGGCCTCCTCACGTGATTGTACTGTGACGTAAGTAGGATTACCATGTGAGCATGTTCCAGATCTCATAGGTTTGTTCTTAACCAATCAGAGTTCAGTGCGCCTACTGGATCATGCCTCTTTTTTTTCTGTGTAGCCTAAAAAAAATTTGGACCCAGGAAAAATGTAAAATGTGATTGCCTGCTTCTATTGATTACCATATTGTAAACTTTTGATACCTAGATTACGCTGGGGCGACTCTGTTGACTTTCACAACGCTCCATTGGAAATACATGGCAGAGCTCATCGGTAATACTATTTCTGAGCCATGGCAGCCATCTTGCGGCAGTGCCATTGCGGAAGAACCAAATTGAATAGGGCTGAATGGAACCACGTGACCACATTGCCTTTCTAGTTCGTATGTAGTTCTGTGATTAGGACGCACCACAGAACTGGGGGGTACACATTGGGTAGCGACACACCCCCTGTGCTGGGTTTTGTTGTGATGACGTCACAGTAACGCTATATATGGTTCCATAATTGCACTTTTACCAGTAGGAGGTTCAAGGTTGGAGATTTTCTGAGTTGTCTGGAACGCAGCATAAGGTTGAGCTATGGTTGAGAGCCGAATGTTGGCCCTTGGTTCTGCAGACTGCAGCGAGGGCTTTCTCGTGTCCACATTTTGGGTCAGGCGATCTGACAGGACTCCTGGATTCAACATAGAGGGAGGGTTCTTTAGAATTGATCTCTCGTGAGGCTTTGGGCATTGGCAGGCTGCTGGTTTCGGAAGTAAGAGCAGCTGCTGGCGGTGCATGTTGGGACGGAAATTCAACTTCTGCAGGAGTGGGAGGAAAAACGACTGGAATCTTATTGAAGAAACGCCATAGATAAACACGCTAAATACGATTCACGTCTGGGCTTTATGCCTGTCGGTCGTGAATCTAGAGTGAAACGGGTGTGTGAGAAAAGAATAGAGGTCTGGAAACACTGTTTTAATGAGGAATCAGGAAGCAAGGCGGATTGCAATCAACCGTACCGTGAGTGTAGAATGGGTGACAGCTCAGAGGTTGGTGATGAGGAAAATATGGAGTGGTGTACTATGTCGAATAAAAGGAAGAAACCGAAGGAGATGAAAGGTAGAAGAGAAGATTGGTCAGATCATGGTAGTCAAGGAGAAGGGGGTGCTGCTAAAAAAGTAAAAGATAATCGGGGCAATACAGGACAGTTGGGAAAGATGCAAGAGACGGAAAAGGAGTGGAAAGTTGTAATTGTGTTTGGGAGGGAGACAGGTCAGTTTCACCCAGTGCGAATGACTAAAGCAATTGAAAAAGAAATTGGAAAGATTAGATTTGCCAAATTCCTTAACAACCGAAAAATCCTTATCTCTGCTACAAATAAACAGCAACAAGACAAAATCTTCAAGTTAGATACACTTGATGGTACAAAGATCACAGCTCATATTCCTGGAATAATAGCTAAACTGAGAGGTGTAATCTCAAATGTGCCAATAGAAATGACTGATGAGGAAGTCCAGAAAGAAATTAGAGGGGGGAAAATAATAGAAGTTAAGAGATTGCAGACAAACAAAGATGGAGTAAAGAAGGATAGTCTGTCAATGTTGGTGCAATTTGAGAGCACGCTTCCCAAAGAGATCAAAATGGGATAGATCAATTATAGGGTGAGAGAATATATCCCAAACCCAATAAGATACTACAAATGCCAAAGAATTGGACACATAGCCCAACAGTGCCGCGGTAAACAAAGATGTGCAAAATGTGGGGGAGAACACGATTACGGTAAATGTGAGAAGGGCGCTAAACTGCGATGCTGCAACTGTGGAGGGGATCATAGTGCTGCGTTTGGGGGCTGTGCAGTTCAGATTATAGCAAAAGAGGTACAGAAATATAAAGTGATGAATAATATATCCTATGCAGAAGCTTATTTAAAAGATATGTAACTGACGCAAAACCACAACCAGATATCATATGTGTACAAGAAACCTGGTTACGGCCCCATCTATATTTTATTATTCCAGGATATATCTCAGCCCGGTATGACAGGGTAGACAATCAAGGCGGCGGCTGTGCTACATTTGTTAAAGATAGTGTAGTCTTCCGAAGAATACCATCACCAGCAGACATAGAATGCGTAATTATTGAAGTGTGTAATGCAGATGTCAGTCTCAAAATAATCAACTTTTACAACCCGTGCAAGAAACTGAGTGCTGAAATGTTTAATACAATTGAACAGAGGAGAAATCTGGTGCGGTGATTTCAATGCTCATAATAGCTTATGGGGCAGTATACATACAGAAGTGTTGAAGAAGTGTTGGAAGAAAGATCTCTAGTATGTCTTAATGATGGAAAAGGAACAAGATTAGATATATACAGAAATATTCTATCATGTCTGGATCTAACATTTGTATCTAGAAATGTAGCATGCTCATGTGAATGGAACGTGGATGATAGTTCTAGTATAGGAAGTGATCATTACCCAATCTTCTGCTCTATAGAAATTAATATGCATGCCCAAGAAAGATACGTGTTAGAAAAATGGTGCTTTGAAAAAGCTGACTGGGAAAAATATCAAGAATACTGCATAGAGGGAACTAAGTCAATTACAATGAATGGTAGTATAGAAGAATGTTATTCTATAGTGACTAATTTAATTTTGAATGCTGCTTCAAAGAGCATACCCATATAATAACAGGGAAAAGGAAAGCGGTACTGTAGTGATTGGACAATGACGAGCGATTGGACAATGGACAATGACTGGGTGGAGATTGAAATCTGTCGCTCGCCCTCACTAATTGTGGTTAATTGATTGCTTGAACTCACTGGAGGGGAGGGGTAACTCGTCCCTTTTAAAAACCCCAGTTTTCCATGGCGCGAGAGAGGATCGGAGTGGAGACGTGTTTATGGAGACCGGTGCAATGAGCACAGCAAGTAGGGATCCTGAGTTGCTTGAATACGTCCAGCGTGAGGCTGTGTGAACGTCTGAGTAAGCCAGATTACTAGCTTCGCGATTGCTGTGTTGTAGAAGTAAAGCGCCGCGAAGGCAAACACTCCTTTCCATCAACTGCGCGGTGCGGGGCGATTGCCGCACTGCTGCGAAGTTTCACCTACTTTACGGACAACCTGCGACGACAATAACGGACGACGGACACCGAACACCTGCCGGGTCAGTCTGCTCCGTTTTAGACTTTAACCCAGACTTGGCAAGGGACGCTAAGCCTCCCCTTCTCTCCTTTGTATAAGTTAAATGAGCAGTGAGTGTTGAGCTATATTATTCACCTGGTTAAAAGGGATACATTTTACTTTGCTCTGTATTATATTGCGTATTCCGGTGAACGGCCAGAGATGTGTGACATGCTCTTGGGTAAAATAACGCAAACAGAATAGTGCCCTACCTTATTGCTGGACTTTTTAATATAATTATAAATCTCCAATAAAGATACGGTTTTTAAATGAAATTTTGGAAATAATAGCTAGCTTATTTTAAACGGGGAAATCGCGATCCTGGGAGGGTTATTTTAAAGAGGTCTAGCTTCTTAAAGGGGTAGTACCAGATTACCACATACACGCCCACACACCCACACCTACCTGCATACACACACACACACACACACACTTGGAGGTAGGCATAACTTCCTAGCATGATTACTGTGATTTAACCCTTTAAGTTTCTATTGGTGTGTAATATTTGCTCTGCGCCTTGGACAGTGTTGAACATGGTTATTTCCTATGGGTGTGTAATATGAAAGACTAAGTGAATTCTAGTGGGTGTAACCTAGTGATATTTGGGTACTTTTGGGAAGTGTGCAATATTTTCTGTGTGTCTCAAACAGGCTAAACATATTTATCTGCTATAGATGTGTGCTGTATTACCTTTTACAGATTCCCTAATTAAGCTTACCTATTGATGAGCATTGAAGTGTGTGGCCCTTTGTTGGCAATAAAGTGTGTGGCCCCATGGCAATAAAGCATTGTTTCATTTGAATCTATACTGTTTTCAGCCTTATAGTTTTTCCATTTCGCCAGACCCTCCTGGCTAACCAAAGGTGGTGGCAGCGGTCACACTATCCAGCTAATACAGTAGCCTTACCCAGCATACGCTACAGTACCATGGTGGGATGAAGAATGCACTAAAGCTATTCCAGAATGAAATGAAGCATTACGAGTATTAAGGAGTAACTTGAATCAAGAAAACTTAATGTATTATCAAAAGAAAAAAGCTCTGACTTGTAGAATTATCAAATCCAGTAAAAAGAATGCATGGAGGGAATACTGTTCTGCTATAGGCAGAGAAGTGAAATTAGGTGATGTACCGTATGGCAAATGTTAAAGAAAATGAGTGGCAAAAGGAAATATACTAAAATTCCAGTGTTAGCGGATGGATAAACAATAGCTGTAACAGATAAAGAAAAGGCTAATATATTGGGAAAGAGCTTTTCTAATATACACAGTGGGAATTACTTAGACGATCTGCATAAAAAGAGACAGTGCTAAGAGAAAATCGTAATATAATTAAGGAAAAAAATAATAATATAGACACAAATCTTGATGCTGAGCTGACTGAGTTAGAAATGGCGATAAATAACACTGGATACACAGCAACGGGGAAGGATCAACTAAGTTACGCTATGTTTCGTAAATTACCCGACCAAGTACTGAGAATAATACTGGAACTGTTCAATAAGATATGGAGAGAAGGATTGTTACCAAAAAGATGGAAGAGTGCACTCATTTTACCTTTTAGCAAACCCGGTAAAAACCCAAATAATGCTGGAAATTATAGACCTATTGCATTAACTTCGCATCTCTGCAAATGGATGGAAAATATTTTGGTCCGAAGACTTAACTATTTTTTAGAAAAGAGAGGTCTAATTGCATCGTACCGGAATGGATTCAGGAAAGGTAGGTCTTCTATGGACGCACTTGTTAAAGTTAGCAATGAAATAGAGAAAGCATTTAAGATGAAAGAATTGATGGTGATTGTTTTCTTTGATATTGAAAAAGCGTACAATTCTATGTGGAGGGAAGGACTGCTAATTCAAATGAATAGAATGGGCATTAGTGGAAGATTTTACAACTGGGTACTAGATTTTCTATCAGAACGAAAGTTTAGAGTTAAGTTAGGACCAGAGTTATCTGATGAGTATGATATAGCTAACGGAATTCCACAAGGAAGTGTTGTCATTAGTCCGGTGTTATTTAACCTTATGATCAATGGTATATTCAAGAATCTTGACAGAAGGATATGCTCATCATTATATGCAGATGACGGAGCTATATGGATTAGGGGGAGAGACAACACAAGTGTGCTGAGAGAGATTAAGAAACCTATTTTAAAAGTAGAGCAATGGTCATAATGGTCGATTGGGGTTTTAAAATCTCAACAAGTAAGTCTTGCTACATGTACTTTACTAGAAAGAAAAAGATAGAAGAACAGTGTCTTCTTTTATATGGACAACCAATGGAAAAAGTAAAGGAATTTAAATATTTGGGTAGATGAGAGATGTACATGTAAGACACATGTTGAAAAACTAGAAACTAAATATAAAAAAGTAATACATTTAATGAGGGCTATATTTGGATACACATGGGGAGCAGATAAGCAGGCATTAATAGATATATATAGGGCTTTGATGAGATCAGCAATTGACTATGGGTGTTTTGTTTATGGGGCAGCAGCTAAATCATACTTAAGCAGAATTGATAGAATGCAAAGCAAAGCCTTGAGGCTTAGCATTGGTGCAATGAGAACAATGCCATGTAATGCCGTGTTAGTAGAATCAGGAAATCCCACTAGAGCGCAGGAGAGACAAACTGACTCTAACATGTTGGATTCGGCTTAGAGGATGTGGGGATGAAAATGCCACTAAGTGTCCTAAACGAATGCTGGGAGTATAGATATAACGGAAATAGTTTTGGATGGAAGATAAAAGATAAATCACAAGAATATGAACTTGATGGAATACATTTCAATTCCCCTACTCCAATAAGTAATGTTCCCCCATGGCTCTTCCCTAAGGCTAAAGTTGATTTTAGTATCATGTAACTAAAAAATTGGAAGAAAAATTGGACGGAACGCGAAATAGGATACTGTGCAAACCAGCATATAATAAACAAATAAACTACCTATATATACTGACGGATCAAAAGATCAAAATGACCACGTAGGAATAGGAGTGTATATTTCACAATTTAAAATACACATAGGAAAGAGAATTTCTGATAAATTATCAGTTTATTCAGCTGAGATGATGGCAGTGATTGTTAGTCTCCAATGGGTGGAAGAAGTGAGACCAGACAGGGTGGTGCTGTGTATTGATTCTGCAGCAGTTCTTTTTAGCCTACAGACGATGAACTCAACCTAATATAACCTAATATATGGAATGTTCCAATGTTTATTTAGAACGCAGAGAATGGGAATAGAAACAATATTTTGTTGGGTACCTGCACATGTGGGATTAGAGGGTAATGAAATTGCAGACAGGATGGCAAAACGATCACTAAATATGACGCACATAATTAATATAGCATTTGGAATAGGGGAAGGTAAAGCGTTAATTAAAAAGGAAATATCGGAACGCTGGCAGAAAAAGTGAGACGAGGACAGTAAGGGTAGAACATACTATAGGGTACAAAAGTCCGTTAGAGCACAGAGAGTTAAAGGGCGAAGCAGAAGAGAGGAGGTCGTTATATCCAGAATAAGATTCGACCACACTGGTTTAAATAAAACTTTATTTTTATTGGGTAAAGTAAATTCACATGTTTGTGCACATTATAATATAACTGAAAATACTGAACACGTAATAATGCATTGTATCAAATATAAAGAAGAAAGGGTGCGTTTGCAACAAAGGGTAAGAGAGGTTGGACGAGGTTGGGATTTGGAAGGGATACTAGGAACAAATGGAGATAAGGTGTGGGAAGTACAGAGAGGGATAATGTAGTTCCTAATAGGCACAGGATTGTTTAATAGAATATAGAATTTTATTTTACACTTATAATTTTATTTATGAACTTAATTTAATATTATAGAACAAAGAAAGGGAAAGAGGGGAAAGAATATATATATATATATATATACAGATCCTTTCCAAAAAATTTGAATATCATGGAAAAGTTTTTTTTTTTTCCATAATTCCATTCAAAAAGTGAAACTTTCATAGATTATAGATTCATTACACACAGTGAAATATTTCTAGCCTTTATTTGTTTCATTTTTCATACTTTTGGCTTACAGCTCCAGAAAACTCCCAAAACAGTATTTCAAGAAATTAGAATAGTGTCGAAAATCAGCATTTACTTCAGTTATTTCAGAGAATGAATGTTTTAGACTGAGTGTCACACTCTAATCATCTAATTTACTCAAAACACCAGCAAAGTTTTTCTACAGGGGTGTCGTTAAATTGGACAGGTATCTCAGTTTGGTTCAGTATGGGGAAGACTGCAGACTTGACAATTGGCCAGAAGACCATCATTGACACCCTCCAGAAGATGGGTAAGCCACAAAAGGTCATCGCTAAGGAGGCTGGCTGTTCACAGAGTGCAGTGTCCAAGCATATCAATAGAAAGTTTAATGGAAGGGAAAAATGTGGCAGGAGAAGGTGCACAAGCAAAAGAGATGACCGTAGGCTTCAGCGGATTGTCAAGCAAAGACGATTCCAAAATTTGGCGGAGATGCAGAGGGAGTGGACTGAGGCTGGAGTCAGTGCTTCAAAAACCACCACGTACAGAGTGTGACACTCAGTCTAAAACATTCATTCTCTGAAATAACTGAAGTAAATGCTGATTTTTGACACACTATTCTAATTTCTTGAAATACTGTTTTGGGGGTTTTCTGGCGCTGTAAGCCAAAATTATGAAAAATGAAACAAATAAAGGTGAGAAATATTTCACTTTGTGTGTAATGAATCTATAATCTATGAAAGTTTCACTTTTTGAATGGAATTATGGAAAAAAAAAAAACTTTTCCATGATATTCTAATTTTTTGGAAAGGATCTGTATATATAATTTATAATTTTTTGGATCCTGTTCTACATAGTCCGGTACGGTAGGTGGCGGTATGCACCTAAAGTTGGTATTGTATCCGCCAAATAACACAAAGAAGAAGAAGAATTGATCTCTTCTGCCCGACCTGCCATCTTGTGAGGGACACGGGGTAAGTGCTCTGTCTTTATATTCTTTCAAATGTATATTAGTTATCTATAAATATTGTAGTATTTCATGCTAATGCGACAATACGCGGCAGTGTTGTAAAAGCTGACATTTGAAAGTGCTGTATTGTGAGAAACTGAAATTGCAGTGTTAACTTTTACCAGTCGACCTATCGCAGCGTGGCGCTGTCTGCGTGTTACATTATGGTTGACAGACGTTGAGTTGAGTTACCCCAATGTCTTGTGTGTAATGTTATAAACATGAGTATGTTGTTGACCCGATACCCTTGATTGAGCCTGAAATAATTCATTAAATGCTGATAGTATTCCCAGGTGTGGATCTTGCACCATAGCTCGACTGTGACTGGAACTATCTTTGGCCAACACTGGGCACTGGAGATGTTAGCTAATTTACAGCGTCGACTGTTAGTAACGTTGTCATAAAATGTTTTCTTACCGTGAAAATCGACGACCTGTTTACAATTTCGGACATATGTTAAGGTAAATCTATCACCACGGCGGCACTTTCGCCACAAGTCAGCAATGCCCTCTTTGAAAACAAAACGAATGAAAATAAAAAGGCTAGTCTGTTACTGCATACCAGTTTTTGCTAAAGCTGCACCATAGCTATGATAACGCGGAGCTGTCAAAATATATAGCTATATAACAGCGCGGAAACCCTTTAAAAAAAAAATAAAAAATAAAAACCGTAGCTAGGCTACACGTAGCCTATGGCTATGACAACTTTAGGACTAAACAGGCCACATTTTAGTTAATAAAACTCAAGTAAGCAAACTTAGATATCCAATGAGAACAAGTGGCATACAGAACTAGTTCACTTTTTTTAGCAGCATTTTTATTGTAAGTATAAACCGAACTATTTAAAAAAATGTATTTATTTATTTATTGATGTATTTAACCCTCTATGGCATGGTGTTGCCCTCAGGCAACAAACTACCTTTTTGGACCTCACACCGCCCCTTTAATTTTTTTAAATAAAAAAAATAAAAATAATATCACCAAATATGTCTGTGTCCAATGAAATGAGGGGCTGAAGTGGGTGTGACCCTTTGTCTGGGGGTGGAGCAGTCCTTTCAGGAAGCAAAGCCGCATGGGATTGGTGCCACTAATTGATAAGATAAATATCACTTTTTAACATGTTTAAATTGAAATAACTTTATATAAAAAAATATATGCCTGTGCATGAGTATGTAATGAAGCATGTTTGATTGTTTAAAGACTTATTTTTTTTAAATTTATATACTAAAACTGTGTTTTTTGGTTCGTTGCCTCAGGGCAACATTGCGCAGTTAGGGCAATATCATGCTAAAGTGTGGAGATGTGCTTGGATGCATAATTATGACCATAGTCTAGGACTGTGTTCGGAATCGCTCCCTATTCACTATATATTGCACTATTTAGGGTATCGGCCATTTTTTAGGGTGTCCAAAATTCAAAATGTCAATTTGACACCCTAAATAGTCCACTCAATATCCCCCATAATGCACCACAAAATGTAATGTAAATTGATTTTAAAGCTTCTTATTGTGATTGGTTGGAACCATTTGTGGTTGACGTTTGTCAAAATCAAACTTTTCTAATGGATATATTTCTTGTTTTCCTTATTCCACTTATCATATGTACTATAGAAAACCTTGGTGTTTCAGTACCCTCGTAGCACATTGTTGCCCTGAGGCAACAAACCAATATCTGGTTGGGGGGGTGGGGGGGGCAAATTTTATGATGGATATATTATCAGGGACCCCCAAGCTCCCAAAAAATGGGGTGAAATATTTTTTTCCCCCCAAAATAAAAATGCATGCCATAGAGGGTTAAGTATGAGCCGAAGTACACCTTCTTGGCGTGTTTCCCCGCGGCGCAGCCTGTAGCGCGGTTAGCTAGTATTCCCGTGCTCTTTGCGACATTGTTGGTTCGAATCCGACCTGTTTTCGCATTACTCGCTCCCATTCCTCTTGTCTACACATTGCTGTCCAATAAAGCGGAAAGGCTATTACACGTATTTTAAGAAAGTATAGTCCATTTTAGTACTTATAAACCTTTGTAGCCACAATGTCCTCTATATTGTCAGGTACCTTGAATGGAGAGAAAATGCTGTTAGCTATAAATTAGAGTGAAGGAAATGTAGAGACCTGCTCACTCCAAAAGTCTCTGGGACCTCAGATGGATATCTGGCTTCTCTGCCAAACATGAGGTAGAATGGGGAGTGCTTGGTGGTGATCTGTACTTTGGTGCGCAAGCCAAACATGGCTGCACTGAGGTGCAGATCCCAGTTCCAAGGCTTCTCATCCACCAATTTGGTGAGTTTTGAAACTAACTGACAACAGTCAGTTAGTACAAAAGAAAACTGAGTGAAGGGAGCCTCAGCCGTGTTTTTGGGTAATGAGACGGACTGCACAGCGATGTCATGATTGACTACAAGACCAAGTCGGCTGAGGCATATCCGCTGAAGTCTAAGAAAGCTGAGGATGTAGCACAGTGCATTGTAGAATTCTTTGCACAGTTCATTGTAGAATTCAAGTTTGGGGCACCAAAACGAATTCTCACCAACCGAGGTGGGGAGTTCAGGAATAAGGTGCTGTCCTATTACAATGCATTTTCAATCATTTGTCTATCTTTCCCTGTGCAGTCCGTCTCATTACCCAAAAACATGGCTGAGGCTCCCTTCACTGTTGTCCATTAAATTCAGCTGAATATGACTCTGCCAGAAGCTGGACATCGAGAGGAGCTTCTGCGCACCATACCATCCGCAGACCAATGGATTGGTTGAAAGAATGAATGGGACAGTGACAAGGTAATCTGGACTTGACACTGAACTGACCTTCACCCATTTACACCACTAAATGGTACTATAGTCATTGTGTTAAGTATTCTATTTTGGTATTGTATTAAGGGCCCATCAACAGTAAATGCATGCAAATTTCCCATAGACTTCAATGTAAAATGGTGCTACAGCAAAACAAATGGAACTCTGTCATGCTTTAATGGATTTTCATCAAACTTCATCAGGTGGTACATCAGTAAATTTCGCATTGAACCATAGAGCGAATTTTGATTAATATGTTGCCATGGCAACGGCCGCAGCCAATAAAATAACAGTAGGCTGTAATTTAAAAAGTATGCAAGATGGCAAAAAATTGCTCTATGGAACATGTATCATAGAGTATCTGCAAAATTTGGTGCAATTCTGATGTTCGGTTATGGAGATGCATTCGTTTTGCTGCGGCAGGTTATGCAAATTTGACATTTTGAGAAAACGGCCTTTAAAGTTACACATAATAATTCACATGGCATCACAACCATTTGATAAGTGTTATGCACTACTCAATTGTTATAATTCAATTTCCTTGTAATAATATGACAATGATACATGTATGAGTCTTGTACATGTAGTCATTTGCAATAAATATTTGTTTAAATTAGTCATCTGGAGGTTGTTCTGGTAACATTAAATGATCGAGAAATAAAGATAGAAATTGATGTTAAGTAAAAAACTTTTTTTTAAAAATTAAAAATCATCTGTACATGTATACAGTACATGTAATTTCTTGCATATGAATTGCATTCAAAATAGACAGAATTATGCAATTTCAATTATGAAAATGATATAATGAAATATGATTGGGGGGGATTACCTCCAACCACGATACAATGCATTGAAGTCTATGGGGAAATTTGCATGCATTTCTTTACTATTGATGGGCCCTTAAGCAGTGTGATTTGGGTCACACATCACAATCATAAGCTGTGCTTTACAATCGAAATTGTATTTCATAACAATGCCAATATGTTTCAAAACTCACCAAATTGGTGGATGAGAAGCCTTGGAACTGGGATCTGCACCTCAGTGCAGCCATGTTTGGCTTGCGCACCAAAGTACAGATCACCACCAAGCACTCTCCATTCTACCTCATGTTCGGCAGAGAAGCCAGATATCCATCTGAGGTCCCAGAGACTTTTGGAGTGAGTAGGTCTAAATTTCCTTCACTCTAATTTATAGCTAACAGCATTTTCTCTCCATTCAATGTACCTGACAATGTAGAGGGCATTGTGGCTACAAAGGTTTATAAGTACTAAAATGGACTATACTTTCTTAAAATACGTGTAATAGCCTTTCAGCTTTATTGGACAGCACAGTGTAGAGACAAGAGGAATGGGAGCGAGTACTAATGCGAAAGGTCGGATTCGAACCAACAATGTCGCAAAGAGGACAGGAATATTAGCTAAACCGCGCTACAGGCTGCGCCACGGGGAGACACGCCAGGAAGGTGTACTTCGGCTTATACATAAATAAATAAATCAATAAATTATATAATAAAAAATAGTTCGGTTATAAATGCTGCTAAAGAAAGTGAACTAGTTCTGTATGCCACTTGTTCTCATTGGATATCTAATAGGGGTGTCACGATACCGATTCGAAATCGAAAATCGATCGAAATGAGCGTTCGATTTCGAACTTCGAAATCACAAGCTCGTTCGCGATTCTCCCAGTTTTTTTTTTCTCTCCACCCCCGCCCCCCGTGCGCTCTTCTTAGCCTTTCATGTGATTGGTAAAATGTAAAAAAAAAAGTAGTCTACTTGGCCATCTCTAATGTAAGCGTTTACGACAAAACGAAACTTGACTCCTTCCACTGCATTTTGTTCGTCCACGCAGGCGTGCGTCCGAAGAAAAAAAAACAACGATATTTCAAAGAAGACACAGCTGCTAGTTAACGTTAGCTTACCGGTAGCCTGCATTACTTTTCGACACACCATGGCCACTGCCGGATTCGGAGATGGAGAAACAGAACTGGAAAATCCTCCTGCTTCCCTCAAGTCACCGGTGTGGCAACATTTTGCCTTCCCCGTGAGTTATATAAACAACGAACGCGTCATTGCAAAAAAACGACAGTTTGTCGGCTATGCTACACGCGAGTACCATACGCCACCTCAGGCAACACGTCAAATATGGCAGGACACATTCGCAGGCATCACAAAGAAATAGATTTGACTGGGAAAAAAACATTGACACAGGCAACTCTTCCATTCTCATTTAGAATTTGAAAATGTAAATGACAGTTGTCAGGGCATGAAAAAAAATGTGTAAATAGTTAATAGCGTGGTACATGTTCAACTGTTTATTATTTCAGATATTAGTTTGTTAAAGCTCTTAACTGTTCAAAGAATGTGAACACGCTCATCTTTTTAAAGAATTTGAAAATGTAAATGACCGTTGTCAGGGCATAAAACCAATGTGTAAATTGTTAATAGTAAATTGGTAAATGTTCAACTGTTTATTATTCTAGAGCAGTGGTTCTTAACCTGGGTTCGATCGAACCCCAGGGGTTCGGTGAGTCAGTCTCAGGGGTTCGGCGGAGGACATAAAAACGAAGAAAAGGAACAGACTTTGTTGCGAAAATGATATGAGTGGCACTTGCCAAGGTGAAGCCGCGCATTTCTGAACTGGTCTCTGAAAGGCAACAGCAGAAGTCACACTGATTTGCAGTAAGTATTCATTATTATGTTTTTGTTTTTGTGTGAAAATCATGTTTTGCTGGTTTTGTTCTTTGAACACAGTGATGTTGATGCACGGTTCATTTTGTGCACCAGTAAAACATACCTATGTTTTGAATTTGAAAAAATCATATTTTATTTTTCCAATTAAGAAGGGTTCGGTGAATGCGCATATGAAACTGGTGGGGTTCAGTACCTCCAACAAGGTTAAGAACCACTGTTCTAGAGTCTAGTTTTGATAAAGCTCTTAACTGTTTAGGTGTGTTTAAATATTATCATATTTTTGTTATTATTTATAATTGTTATTATTCAAATAAAAGTTACTTATTGAGAAACAAGTATTTTTCTTTACAAATCAAGACTCGATAGTCTAACAATGGCATAGCCATTAGTTAGACTATAGTGCTGGGAAAAAAAATAGTGCTGGGAAAAAATCGAAAATCGAATCGTGACCTTAAAATCGAAAGTCAAATCGAATCGCGGATTTGGAGAATCGTGACACCCCTAATATCTAAGTTAGCTTACTTGAGTTTTATTAACTAAAATGTGGCCTGTTTAGTCCTAAAGTTGTCATAGCCATAGGCTACGTGTAGCCTAGCTACGGTTTTTATTTAGTTTTTTTTAAAGGGTTTCCGTGCTGTTATAGTTTTGACAGCTCTGCGTTATCATAGCTATAATGCAGCTTTAGCAAAAACCGGTATGCAATAACAGACTAGCCTTTTTATTTTCATTCGCTTTTTGTTTTCAAAGAGGGCATTGCTGACTTGTGGTGAAAGTGCTGCCGTGGTGATAGATTTACCTTCAGAAATTGTAAACAGGTCGTCGATTTTCACGGTAAGAAGAAATTATGACCGTTAGTTAGCCAACTTTCTTTTCGAACAAAACATACCAGCAGCGGAAATTCTGGGAATCCGAGCTTGCAGCAACTAAAGTGCCATTCCCGTCCGGAGAGCACTTGTCTGTAATTTCCCCCCTAAATTACCCCAGTTTGAATTACAGCCCGAAATGCCATAATTTCACAACCGTCTGGATGGACAAAAGGTACAAACACTTGTCACTGGGGTGGTATAGGTACGCTACATAAAATTGTACCCCTTGGTAGCAATACCTAACTAATTTGTACCTTTTTTGCTCGAACAGGTACTTAGCTAGTACCCAAATAGAACATTATTGTACTTTCAGGGTAGGCTATGTTTGGGAAATGTGTACCTTCGCTTCGAAGAAGAATGTACCTCCACTGTACATTTATTTCTGAGAGTGTGCCGTTTTTGTTCTTGTTTTTAAAAAATCTGGGCGCTACTATTGTTTAAAGACATTAACTAGCTTATCAATTTAGATATTAATTTAGCTATTCCACCCCCCTCCCTTCTGAAATCGCCCTACTCCCCGAGCCATGAACATGAGGCTACCATTGCTTAGCAGTGCTGGGTTAGCTAGCTAGCAAGCTAACGATAGCTCATAGCAAGCCGTTTTAATATAAAATTTAAGGTATTCGACTTCATTAAAGTCATAACTGTCCAGTGGCCTAGTTAGCTGGCCATAAGTTAGCTAACGTTAGCTACCGTGATTGCCTAGCTAAAGTTACTAGCTAGCTGCTACAACTAGCTAGTTTAACAGATCATTTGTCTGACTAAGCTAGCTCATAAGTCGGTTAGCAATCTTACACGAAGCGGTTCTGTAACGTTAACTTACGCTATACAAATGGACAGAGCTAGCTAGCAAATGCATCTGATCTAGTTAAAACAACCCCCCCAAAAAATAAAAATCTGGACATAGCAAGAGCGAGACTGAAAATTGAAGGATTCCAGTCAGCCAAATGCCTACAATTAAAAATTCAAACGCATGTTCATGTTCAATCACGTAACCTACGGAGACAACAGAGTACTCAAGTGACTGTCACGCTGGTTTCGGAAGTAAATTCCCTATTCATTTAGAGCGTAGACTAGGGATGTAACGGTATACCGTTTGAAGGTATACGCGGTATCAAGCAACCATGGTTCTGAACCGTAAGCCTTTCCCTGTAATACCGTGCCCACGGTATAAATTTATGTTGCGCAATGCGCATATGCACGGCGCCGCACGCCACTACAATGGAGGGTTACCTATCCACAGCTCCGCTCGTGACAGCCAGGGGAAAAAATAAAACATCACACTTCAAATTGCTAGCAATATTGTATTGCAACAGTGGACTTTGTAATTTCATATACATTATTCAACTGCACTAGATTACGAGATTGTTGTGTGTATTTTCCGTCTTTAATCCTTCTTGCATAACAACCTGACCTAAACAAATAAGTTCATAATGGAGGACCCTTGTGTGAACGTTCTCATATTAGGTCATAAGGACGACCCTTGCGTTAAATATTTTTTTGTAAATGTTAGTGCTAATGCATGAGTACACACACACACACGTTTCAGTTCAATAAAGCAATATTTTTCTTCAAAGCAAAATACTTGCTTGTTTGTTTTTCGATGGGCCATACTAGTACATTTAATTAAAAGGAAAAAAATCCATACCGTATACTGTGGTATTTTGGTAGATACCGTAATCGGAAGCTTGCGAGGTGCGAGCTATGAGGTGGGAGCTGCCAGTGAACTGTGAGCTGCCACAGCGACCTGCCACTGCGAGTTGTGAGCTGCCAGTGAACTGTGAGGTGCGGTGCATGCTGGGAACTGTGAGGTCTGCGAGCTCACACCTCACACAGAAGGATTGTACCTGCTCTCTGCCACAGTCAGACCGACGAGATGAAGATATCTTATTGGTCGAGAACCACCCGTGTGTTGCAGTACTGGATATGTAGTCCGTTAAAGTGGACTACAAGTCGAACTACATTAATTAATGCATTACTTTAAAAAAAATAATAATAATTGGAACATGCCATAGGCCTATATGGAATATATCCTTGTACCACACAGGCTAATCCAGGAACTTTTCGGCTCATTCTATAAATCAAATTTCAAGAAATAGTCGATAGTCTCCGAAGCCCATTCTATCTTCCATAGGGAATTTACTTCCGAAACCAGACTGCGGAGTACAGCGGTGGAGCGAACGTGGCCATTGCAACTTGTTGCTGCTCTTTGTTGTAGTCGACCAGTGCCGGGACTACATTCGTAGGTAACGTAAAGTATCGCTCCGCCGCCGTACTTCTCCGTATATTCTACTTCCACAGAGAATATAGGTCAGCACAAAGTAAAGGATTCAACGATAGTTTGACTTCAAAAATGATGGTATAAACACTCACATTAACCCCGATAGACTGTCGTCGTATTTTATTTGCTTTGGGTGCACTGTGGAGTGTTTGTGCATTTGGTAGTGGATGCTACCAGTTACCATAGAGTTGCGCTAGCATTAGCAACGTGTGTATGTCCAAAAGGACAGCATGGAATCAGCTGAAAATGGTCTCTCAATCAACCACATCATGGGTTAGTAAATGAGACGACATGTCCAAAATTCTGAACTAACCCTTTAACGCGCCCACGGTTGTTGACAGTTGTTCAGCGCTCACGTAGAGCAGAACATTAAGTCATTCAAAATCCGCTCAGTGCTCACACTGAGCATTCTCACCGAGAGCGCTCAGTTACTTAACGCGCCCACTGCTGTACCGGTAAAGAATGCCGGATCTGAGCCAGGAAAAATGAAAGAATTACCAATTTACACAGATTTTCTTTAACCGCCTTTTACCCAGTATTTGCTCTTTACACTGCAGAAGAACCGGCATATGATTCCATAATTATCCTAATAGGCTAGCATTGGAAATACTCGGGGCAAAGGGCAAAAATGCCCCAATAAAAAAAAACATTTTGTCCCTGAAAACACAATTGCCATCCACGTACCGATGCACTGCATGTAGCCTAGCCTACACAGTCGGCGTCTCCCTCCTCGGCTCGGCCCGCTGCTCGTAGCCTATAGAGACACACTAGCTCCTGTGGGTTGCGCTGCCGGCCGCTACAACCTGGACATTTCGCTGGGTTGTTCTGTTTTGTACCTTTTTTTTATTTTTTATACTGTCGCCGCGATTAAAACACGCGATAGCCTACGTAGGCCTATTTCTTACTAGGAGATTTGTAGGCTTTCTCCTGACAAATTTTCCTATTGAACTCTATTCTCCAAGTCATCCATCCATATATACTGTATTTCTGGCAGCAGAGTGATGATTTAAGGCTTGTTTGATACGTCAGACCCTTGATGACTTAGAGCCATTTAGCCAACCATGTGTTTCCATACTGTTCCAGTGTAATTTACAGCTAAATCTAGTCCCACAGAATTCCCATAGAGATCCATTCAAATGCAGAGACGTTATAGTATCGCTTGTAAAGTTGATGGTACACGGGCAATATTGTACAATATTGCCAGCAATGGGCAATGGGTATGGGCCACTGTAGCAATGGGGCAATAACTGAAAAAAGAATGTTTGCGGATCCTGTTTTTAACCTCCGTTTCGGACCTTTACCGTCATCTCACCACAAAGATATATATGTGCCCGGAACGGCAAGAACCACAGCTTTCTGCCAATAGACCGTATCTCCAAATTTTACCGGAGCATTCATGGATGTATTCACCAGTAAAGCAGGTGGTCTGATTAGGTCTGCTGAATAAAGTTAGCTAGCTAGTTAGTTAAAAGTCACTTGGTTCGTCAGCACGGTGGTGACTGAGTAATAATACCAATTATTTACAATCAAAAGTCAAGAATACCATAACTTATGAAAAGTTGGTCTTTATTTCAACATTACACTAATACATCAATACAACTTACCTGAGTAATAAATAAATTAATAAAGTTATAAGAGATCAGCATCCCTTCGGTTTCCTCGCACCACTTGGCAGCCATTGTTGAAATTGATTTTTGGAAGACTCAGGTGTCATGTGACCAAAACTCTAATCTGTGATTGGATGGTAGCAATATATTGCTTGCCTCGATCAAACTTGTTCAGATATTGATTTATCAATAGGAAAATTGCCAGCAATCATTGCCTGTCAATATTGCCGGTAATATTACCTAAAAATATTGCCCGTGTACCATCAGCTTAAGAGTACCAGAAAATAAGATGTTGTCTTTTGATGTTGTTGGGACACAGACATCTGGAAGTCATGGCACGCAAAGGATATGCGACCAAATATAAAAAATGATTGCTTTATTATATATATACAGATCCTTTCCAAAAAATTAGAATATCATGGAAAAGATGTTTTTTTTTCCATAATTCCATTCAAAAAGTGAAACTTTCATAGATTATAGATTCATTACACACAAAGTGAAATATTTCTAGCCTTTATTTGTTTCATTTTTCATAATTTTGGCTTACAGCTCCAGAAAACCCCCAAAACAGTATTTCAAGAAATTAGAATAGTGTGTCGAAAATCAGCAAGTGCTGATGCGGTTCAACCACTGGTACGGTTCGTTTGGGTGGTTGTGAAAGCAATAATCGTACTCTGGTGCGGACCAAATCAACCGGTCCGAGACCACCTCTCGCAAGCGGTCTCGGACCGTTTCCAAGCAAACCCAAGTGCGGTTCGATTGCAGTGTGAACATAAATCGACCCAATTGCAGGAAGTGAACCAAAACGCAGAGAAATATGGGCTGCCTGCACGGGCATTTGTTGAGATAGCCTAGCAACTAGCTAGATACTATATCTTGATCTTCCTTGAAATGCCAATCTGAACAGGTCGTGGTAGTGCCGCATCAAGGCTCGCCATCTCTGGTTATAGAGTATTCTGGGGGCAATTGTAACGGGTCAATTGTAACACAATTTCTTGTTACAATTGCACATGAAACTAGCTAGCTTGCTGGATAGAATCTCAGCTCTAGCTTGTTTCAGATTGGTGTAATTTTATGGTGTAGCAATTGTCCCCTGTTACAATTGCCCCCAGAATACTCTACCGCTGTCGGATCGCAACACGTCTTCTTTTGAAATAGTGTATCAACATCATATTGTTGACAACCCGGAGCCTTAACAGGCGTTCATTCTGACCAATACTCTCCTGTGTTTGGTTGGAACACCAAAGCAGGATTACTGCCAGTATCACCCAACGCATCCGTGGCTCCATGTTGCTCGGTTAGTGTTCTTCTCTGCGCTTGATGATTTCCATGTTTACATTTTCCGCCACCAAATTTCTGACCAATGAGAAAGACTACTGCGAGTACATTTCCGGCCCTGCTCCTTCGTACACACCCCTCAGCAAATGTAATTTTTTTATTTGGTCCGCTTTAATTTGTGCACTGTGAAACCGAACCAGACTAAATAGAAAACGAACCAAAAGTATCAATTTCACTCTGATTCGGACTAGCCAAACGGACTATACTTGTGAAAGCGACCTTAGTGATTGTTGCTATTTTTGTCAAGCTGTGTCTGATCTCAGTCAAAGCTTGCAATAGACAGAGCTACCACAAGACGCGTTAAACTTTTGGAAAAAACGGCTCATTAATCTCAGACAGAAACCGTGAAGGGTATTCTGTATCCTATGATGCTGAGCACAACTGAACTTTGGTAGAACATTGGGTTGCGTAGTTACCTGGCCCATGACATGAGTCCAAATAGTGACAAAATATGTTTGTTAGTTGCTCTGTGCTCCCCTGGGGTGACAATCCAGAATAGGGTATTTGTCGCTCTCCATTCATTTCTATGGGGCAGCTAAAACTGTCTCAAAATGACACTTCTAGCACGTATACGACAGCGAAAGAAGCGGATTCTGTCAATACAAACAATAACCAGTCCTCATACGTATTTTATTTTTTAATTCAATGGCCCTTTTCTTGCTTTTTCATATTTAATTTGGAATGTAGATCCAGTAGGTAGGCAATGTTCTTGTGCCAGAAACAGCGTTAATGCGTTAATACATTATAAAGATTAACAATTCCTAAATAAATTGTAGGTGTGGTTGCTTCACAAATATCAATGGCTGGAAATGGCATAGAAAGATGGTAATATGGTATAGTGTGAGGTGGAAAATAAAAGGTGGAAATGGTATGAACTGTTAATGCAGTATAAAGGGATCTAGTGAAGGTGAGAGTGTTAAAATATGGTGATGTAGCCTATTTTGTGGTAAGTAGTCTAAAGAACCTGGAAGTGATGCAAAAAAAGTAATGAATTGTGATAAAAGCACAAAAAAGTAATGTCAAATCATCTGGGATAGTATTGTTGGGTCATCAGTGTTGTAGAGGAAGGCATTGTGAATGCACCAATATATGATCTGGAGATATTGAGATCACTCAATTTGGCCGTGCAGGTAAGGCTAGCCTAATTTAGCCTATAGGCTAGCCGGAACAAACGTTTTTGTAATGTGTAGAAACGGTACATTTTATGCATGTTATTGTCTGATTGTGGCAAGATGGTTGTAAACGGGTTTGGGCTATTTTATCATGCAGTGCAACTTGAGAGGTTGATGTATGCACAAGCGGCGACTCTAGCAATCCTGCATTGGAACTTTGAGGGTTTAAAGTTGTTTACAATTTCAGAGAAATATGAATAGGCTACTATAATTGGGACATTGACAACTAGGCTAGCACCATAGATAGGGCTAATAGTCTGCATGTTCATGGCGAAAGAGTGCACACATAATTAGCTACAGGCTAAAAAGCCATATTGCTTAAGACAGTGCTTAGCTAACGTTAGTTATCTTGGAGCAAAGTAGCCTACAGGCTATGTGCGTGGCTATTCTTTATTTTCGCTGTGTTCAACTGCACAAGCAGCCGATCATTTAACTACGATCCTGATCCCTGCTGACGTTTGTTTTGGGCTTTGGAAAGGACACAAAAAGTATGCCACCTCTCTTATATAACCAAAAACATAACGTTAGCTTGCTTTACAGGCTTGTTCCCCAATACGAAACAAAGTTACAGCGAGTACCAATCACGGAATAGCTTGAACGAGGTTAGCTAACGTTAGTTACGGTTTCTCTGACTGGACAATCGGTACTACTGGGTCGGTGGTTTAGCGAAGGGTCAATTCTCCGTAGACACAAGCTGATTTGACTTGGCTACACATTAAAAATTTGACTACGATACTGTGAAGTTACTTGAACAGTAACAGTTACCGTTACAGAAGTAACGTGAATTTAATGTTTCTAGCTAACGTTAAGTTTGAATAGTAGCACTAAGAATTTAATTAATGCTACTTTAACATCAGCTGGTGAGCGTAAGTTAACGTTAGCTGACAGACAGGGAGAAATGATTAACTAGAAAGCTACATTTATTACCTGTAATGTAGGCTAGGCTACCTTAAATAGAAAGGATTATGTACATTTAACGTGAATTATGAGAAATTAGTACTTGCGGTTCTAGTTAAATGTGATGGCTTTGCCCCGTCTTGTCGGTTGAAGAAATTCCGTTATGTGGTAGAGCGAAGCTGCGAGCAGCCTAGGAGTCTTCATGCGCTGTGACCCACAAAACACCTGTCGCCTAGGCTGCTTCGAGGCGATTGGACATTGGACAAGACACTTTACCCAGACACTGGGTTAAATTAAAATGACCCGTTGTTGGCCTATATAAAATAACCCAACAAAGTGACTCAACACCTGTGACCCAATGTGTGGGTCAAGAAAATAACCCAGCATTTTGTGTATATAGTCAAAATATTCAAAACCTGTTTAATTCAGTACAAATATCAATATAAACCTTTGTAAATGAGTGTGTATTATACAGATAACAAAAATGGAAAGAGGCTGTTTTGTGCCCATTTTCCAATTTGTACAATGTTATGTTTATGCAGTAGCTAAAATATGAACATTAGCCTATCATCTAACACATAACACCTCTTCAGACTCTATACCTTTTTTTTTTTTTTTGCTTGTATCCTGGAGCTACCTTAATTCTTTAACACTGGTGTCTTTTGTGATGTAGTTTATCAACTGACTGGCTTAGCCTTAATACTTAGCCATAGCTTACTGTGTGTACTAGTCATTGTTCATGTCTATCGATAGATGCTACGTTATGATAGAACTGTACTTTATCTGACCTGTTTGTTGTTGCTTAAATGACCTTCGGTGTGCATTTATTGTAGGCTATGTCGCTTTGGATAAAAGCATCTGCCAAATTAATGTAATGTAATGTAATGTTCTGATGGGGCTTCTTTTGATCTTCCTAATTGTCCCTAGTGTGATTAGGCCTACTCTGCAATTAAACAAAATCATATATTCCCATATGAACTTGAACTCTGCAAATATGAAGATTCAAATTTATAGAAAGTAGTATACATATCAATTTTGTGAGGTAAATAAACAAAATCTGTTTATGTAATTTGAAATTAATAATTTGTATTAACCTAATCTTAAACATTAATTTTGTGCATCTACTGTGATCAGTTTAATACAGCGCATTAGTAGCCTAATTTTATGGGAATTCCTATAGCGATTCCTATAAGATTTCCTATAGCAATCCCTATAGGACAAACAATACTTCAGACTATTATAGGATCTTATAGGAATACTTTCAAAAATACATTAGGCAAACTATAGGGTATATAACATACTATACGTGACTATAGGATTCACTATAGAGTATGATAGGAATCCTAAAGTATTTTTTCGTAAGGGTTACACTGTTGTGAACTTGTGATGGGACCAGACTGTGAGATGGGAAGTGTATGCCATTGCTACACTGTTTGTATGATTTGGTCCAGAGCCTTCTTTATAACGTTACATATTTCTTGGATCCAAATAAACAGTACAAAATTGAGCATGCAAAAGCACATCCATAGTAGCTATTTGTACTTAACGTTGTCACAAAAATACGTACCGATTATAAATATGTAGGCTATAGCTACAGCTTCGTCACAACGTCACCCAAGCATGACAAATACAACGTAGGCTATTTAAACAACATTGTAACAATGTTGTCACAACGTCACCCAAGTAGGTCTGAAATGACAAATATACAACGTATTTGTACAACGTTGTTACAACGTTGTAACCACGTCACCTTGACACCAACAAATCCATAATTTTAACACAACGTTGTCACAACGTCGTCACGTGGTAATGTCACGACCAGCCTTGTCACAACCTTCTGGCAAAGTTGTCACAACGTCGTGTGTTTGTAGGGTGGCTATCTAGCGTGAGGTGTAGCCTAAATTATGAGAAATCGTGATGGCCACTGTGAAAATTGTACGTTAGCCTATTTTGCAAGGATAGGAATGTCCATGTTGGACTGATACACTGCCTGGCCAAAAAAAATGTTGCGCACTCTATTATTTTGTTGGACCGCCGTTAGCTTTGATTACGGCATGCATTCGTCAAATTTTTGGCCAGGATCTTGTATTGACGAGGGGAGAGTTGTACCTCTCCGTAAAGTCTTCTCCAGTACATCCCAAAGACTTTCAATGGGGTTAAGGTCAGGACTCTGGTGGCCAATTCATGTGTGAAAATGATTCCTCATGCTCCCTGAACCACTCTTTCAATATTTGAGCCTGATGAATCTTGGCATTGTCGTCCTAGAATATGCCCATTGATGGGATAACCTGGTCATTCGTTACATTCAGGTACTCCGCTGACTTCATTGTATTGCAGCATAACGTTGCTGAGCCTAGACCTGACCAATTGAAGCAACCCCAGATCATAACACTGCCTCCAGAGGCTTGTACAGTGGGCACTATGCATGACGGGTGCAACGGCGACTTTTTTTTTGGCCAGGCAGTGTATAATGAACTATGGTGAACTATTGTGTCTACGTTAGATAGATTAATGTTGAAGGCTTCATTGGCTAACGTTACCTTGTTGAAATGACCTCACAGCCTTACCACAAATGCGAATTCAGATAAATGAGCCACGAATAGTTACAAAATGTTTAATAGCCATCTCGTTAACTAGCATTATTAACAAACTTTGATTAACGTCGCCGTTATGTTCTTCGAAGCTGTACATGAACAAAACAGGCTTAGCCAACAAGATAGCCTATATGATAGGCTGTCGTATGCATCGTCGAGAGGGGTGTAAATTTAGGTTGACAGACATGTCAGTTTAATTCAATTGATCCCTAATTTAGCCAGTTTTACCCAGATATAGCCTGGCTACATCCTAGGACTAACGTTACGATGGTCGTTTTTCATCAAGCGTCAGCAGGGCAATGTTAGTTAAGCTGGAGTTAGCAGCGGGTGGGTCTGCGAGCGGAGCCCTCAGCCCAGTGCGCCAGCGAACGCTACTCTGGCCAACTCGTCCGCTGACCCGCTAGCCTCTTGCTATCTGGGCGGTTTTTCACGAGACAGCATTTCATCAACTTTTCAACATATTCACTGGGGTAGGTTACTGGTAATGTAACGCATCTTGAGATGTGAAGTCTGTCCTTAGAAATATTACGCAATTGAAAACCATTTCATTATTATGCACAAGATAGCTGTTAGCTAACCAGCTACAGTCAGCTACCGCGCTGTATGCTCCTTGCGAGCTAACCACCATAGTTCAGTGGAGATGAGATTTCATTTGAGGCGAAAATGCGAATAGGCCTCCTCACGTGATTGTACTGTGACGTAACTAGGATTACCATGTTACAAATCTCATCGGTTTGTTCTTAACCAATCAGTTCAGTTCAGTGCGCCTACTCAACACTCACCGATGAGTTTTTTTAAATCATGCCTCTTTTTTTCCTGTGTCACCCAGGAAAAATGTAAAATCTGATCGCCTGCTTTTATTGATTACCATATTGTGAACTTTTAAAAAAAATATTTATTTCAGATTTTTTCCCATTTTTTCTCCCAATTTAGTAGCCAATTGAACCCCTATTCTAATTCTATTCCCCCTGTGTAGCAACCGCTAGAGAATCACTGCTACACAGCCCCGTCAGCCGGCGGTAGGACGGGAGGGCGCCACATCCTCTTCAGGGCGCGGCGACTCCTAAGGCTCCTGACCGTGATTCCAGCTCGCCCAGGGCCGCTATGCGCGCAGCGATTCTCTCCGAGCCCCTCCCCCCACCCGGAAGCAGCCACCAATTGCCGCTCCCACAGGGCGCCGGCCGTGCTCGGATCTGGCAGGACCGGGGCGCGAACCTCGATCCTCGGAGTACAACCACTGACTGAAAGTCGGCGCTCTTACCGTTGTACCACCGCAGCTGCCCCATATTGTGAACTTTTGGTACCTAGATTGCGCTGGGGCGACTCCGTTGACTTTCACAACGCTCCATTGGAAATACATGGCAGAGCTCATCGGTAATACTATTTCCGGGCCATGGCAGCCATCTCGTGCCATTGCGGAAGAACCAAATTGAACAGGGTTGAATGGAACCACGTGACCACTTTTCCTTTCTAGTTCTTATATAGTTCTGTGCAAAGGATGACTGACTGGAAACCAACCAAAACGGAAGTGAACCGGCCTCGCAATTAATATAGGAAGTGGAACCCCATAGAATTAAAACGGTTGAAACCAAAGATTTTAGATATGAGAAGATGCACAACTGGCGCTTTTCCCCATTGGATTTTTCATCCGCACAAGGGGAAGTGATCAGGCATGTGTAGTAGTGTTTTCAGTTAGCTTAGCAACTAAAGTTACATAACATACGCTTTAGTGGTGCGCAACTGACCGCCGCTAGCCGGATTTAAAGTTGGTTTTCGTTGGATAGTCAAAATAACGGTTTGTAAGTAGTAGTACTGGGTCCTGACAACCTAGGCATATATAATCTAAAATGAAAAGGGAGTCTGATGATGACCCGTTTAGCAAACTGTTTTGTAAAAACTCCATTAACCTCCAGTCATTCAATGAGCGCCTGTTGTCTGTCTAATAAGTTCCAAATGCGGACGTTCCAGCTCCGAAGTTGGACGCTTGCATTTTATACCCTTGGTGGAAGGAATAAATGAGGGAGCGAGCAGATGACTTGGAGCCATTTAGCCAACCATGTATTCCATACTGTTCTAGTGTAATTTACAGCTAAATCTAGTCCCACCCCCCCCAATTCCCATAGAGATCCATTCAAATGCAGAGAGGTTAAATTATTGCTTGTAAGAGTACCAGAAAATAAGATATCAAGAGTCTTTTGATGTTGTTGGGTCACAGACATCAGGAAGTCATGGCATGCAATGCAGCATTTTTTGCAATGCAGGATATGCGACCAAATATTAAAAATGATTACTTTATTCTATATATAATATATACTTTATTCTATGCAGGGGTGCCAATAATTGTGGCACACGTGGTTTTGTTAAAAATAATTATTTCTTGAGGGATTTTTTTTCTCATAAATAATTCAATTGAAGGTTGGATTTTTCCTAATTTTTTCAGTGTGAGATTAAGCTAATTCATCAAGCGGTGAATTTTTATCAGTGAGTAACTTGGCATTTTTGTATATTAAACATTTTTTCCTTATTTTTTTTATTGTTATGAGTAACTGATGATAATGCATATGAATTTATGAACCATAAGATATTTGAATCTAAAGAGCGAGATGCAGACACAAGCAAACGCATACATTCTAGTTCAAACGCGTATGCCTGGATTCAGTCGTTTTCCCTTTTCCATGAATTACAAATAAATGAGTGTCATATTTTTAAATTGATTATGGTACATGTTTTTAATGGGTTATTGTAGCCTGTACGGTAGAACTACTAATGGTGAGATCTAATTTTAAAAGCTTTTGATTTCCAAGTGATCGTCCTGCTGACGACTGTGAATTTAGGATTTTATTATTTTTTAAATTAGCTAACTGGAACTATTTCTGTTTTACACTCACAACGTAACATACACGTTCGTCATGCACGGGTATTAAAAAATATTTCCTAAGTTCCAAATGGGAAAAGCGGCACACATTATCACTCGCACACAGTCTGTCTGTGCTCACCGCGTTGTTGTTGTTGCTGCTATGCCAGAATGCAGCAGTCAAGCAAGTTTGCAGCACACAGACACAACAGCGATATCAGCTAGTTAGTTAGCTCGCTAACGTTAGCGTTCACGGACATTGGGTATCGATCTGTTGTTGCTAGTTGTTTGCCAACACAAGGCTTAGTAAGTGATCATGCATTTATCACTTACCAAGCCTTTAATTAGCTAGCAATATCCATGAACACTAGCTAGCTAATGTTAGTTACTGTCTGTATTCAGTTCAGTGAGCCCTCTCGCCAGGCTGAAGAATCGTTGTGATTTTCCTGCAGTGATTTCTCATCTCCGTCCTACAGTCCAAGCACAAATCACATCCCTGCTCGGTTACATCTAGGAATTATTAGCTAGTTATTACGTTAGCTACCATACCACACTCTTGTTGGGACTGGAAAAAATCTCTCGTTCGAGTCCCGACTACAGTGTACGTTATGATATACTGTACAGTCAGAACACTAGTCGCTATAACGCCACCTCCGGGCACCCGTCAGAACTTCACTGCTACACAGTCCCATGAGCACACGCTGCACAAGTCAAACATAAATATCCGTGGAGAAAAGGAATAACGTCGTGTCTATCTTTGGACTACATGCAACGTAGTGATCGGATTTTCAAAGATGTGGAGATTTATTGAGGGTGCAAGTCCACCCCCCACTAAAAAGGCTAAAACCAAAGAAGATCAGCAAAAAACTCAGCGAAAATATGATTCAGAGAGCAGAGATCGCACTTTCCAGGAAAATTGGAGACCATGGCTTGTCTGGGAGGAGGAAGGGATAATGAGATGTAGTTGGTGCATTCAAGCTAAAGAAGTAGACAGAAAAATAGGCACCAAAAATATATTTGCCTGTGAGAGTGGATGTGTGTCTACAGCGCTCGCAGCGATGCGAGTAGGACAAGTAACTTTTAGGAAGGACAAGTATCTTTTCTAAGATACTTGTCCTTGGACAAGTATGACTTTTACCCTAATCTGGGCCCCTGAATGTAACCATAATTAGGCTAGTTAATCCTAAATCTATGACTGACAAGAAACACTGTCAGGTTGCGTTTTGCGATAGATTTGCATCGCAAATCTGTATACGTTAAATACTAGCTACAATATACAGTTGAAGTGGGAAGTTTACATACACTTAGGTTGAAGTAATTAAAAGTCATTTTTAACCACTCCACAGATTTCATGTTAGCAAACTATAGTGTTGGCAAGTCAGTTAGGGCATCTACTTTGCATGACACAAGTAATTTTTCAAACAATTGTTTATAGACAGATTATTTCACTTTTAATTCACTATCACAATTCCAGTGGGTCAGAAGTTTACATACACTAAGTTGACTGTGCCTTTATGTTTTTAATATTTGGTCGCATATCCTTTGCATGCCATGACTTCCTGATGTCTGTGACCCAACAACATCAAAAGACGCTTGATATCTTATTTTCTGGTACTCTTACATACGATACTATAACGTCTCTGCATTTGAATGGATCTCTATGGGAATTGGGGGGTGGGACTATATTTAGCTGTAAAGTACACTGGAACAATATGGAAACACATGGTTGGCTAAATGGCTCTAAATCATCAAGGGTCTGACGCATCAAACAAGCCTCAAACCATCACTCTGCTGCCAGAAATGCAGTAGATATGGATGGATAACTTGAAGGGTTTCTTCTCCTGACTTATTTTTCCATAGAGTTCAATAGGAAAATTTGTCAGGAGAAACAACCCTTAAAGTGATCCATCCATATCTACTGCATATCTGGCAGCAGAGTGATGGTTTGAGGCTCGTTTGATACCTCAGACCCTTGATGACTTATAGCCATTTTACCAATCATGTATTCCATACTGTTCCAGCATAATGTACAGCTAAATCTAGTCCCACCCCCCAATTCCCATAGAGATCCATTCAAATGCAGAGGCGTTATAGTATCGCTTGCAAGAGTGTACACTTCCAAAAAGTGTATGTAAACTTCCGACTTCAACTGTAATCCCTCAAAACATGAAAAGTGCAATTAAAAAAATAAATAACAGTTTGTTAAAATTCTCGGATCGCAATTGTGGTTGGAACGAAAACCAGCATACACAGGGGAGCCCCAGGACAGAGTTTGAGAACCACTGCTTTAGGTTAACCTTTCACCTCGGAGGATGTCAGGATTGTTTGGGAAGACTGTGCAGATTGAGTGGTGTGTTTACCAGCTTTCTGTTGCCCTTCAGTAAACGGGCATCATGACCAACACCAGAGGCAAGAGGAGGGGCACGCGATACATGTTTGCCCGACCCTTCCGTAAGCATGGTGAGTATCGGCGGCATACTCTTGCACTAGTACACCTACAGTTAGTGCTGGTGTATTAACCCAGACTTGGGTGTGAGATGAGCTGTGCTGGAAGTTTATGGCTAACAATGTGATTATCTTTGTTCAACAGGCCCTATTCCCCTGTCTACTTACATGCGTATCTTCAAGAAAGAAGATATCGTTGACATTAAGGTTTGCTTGTTCGCCTGCCTGCCTGTAAAAACCTTTTTTCCACGCAATCAAATCTACGCCCCATCTCCATCCCACTTCTTGATTTGATGGGTATTCAAACTGCACAAATTAACGTTAGCCTGCTCATTTCAAACCGCCTGTGGTCCAGTTGACAGCCTGGACAGTGATTTTTATTTTGTTTCCCTTTAATAAATGTTGCACATATTAACTTCAAACTACTTGCTAGCTCAGTGTTGATTTAACATTGTTGATTATTCAATGTAAAACAAAAGTGGGTGTTGCTGTACACTTCAAGAGGATTTTGCTTGGGACTCCTGTTAGTGTGTGTGTGGAAACTATCATCAGCTTGGTATTATTTCTACCATGAAAGTATTCAAGTATGTTGAACAAGACCCTTGTTGACTGACAACATTTGTATAAAGAGTACCTTTCAAGAGTTAGAATACCACCATCATGTAGCAAGGCCGTCTGGGAACAAATATGAAGTGCATGTAAATGCATGCCATGATTTATGTCCTCCAACGTATGTAGAAACACTATTTTGGGATGCACCCTCACTCATGGTTTTTGGTGTACTTCATATGCCTGCCACAGCCCTCCCAACTGTCTTCTAGGTAATATACAGATGTGTTTCAGACAACAGCTGATATTTGTGTTCCACAGGGATGAGAAACTCTGTGTATTTTGTGTTCTACAGGGGACAGGAACCATCCAAAAAGGAATGCCTCACAAATGCTACCACGGCAAGACAGGGCGTGTGTACAATATTACCCAGCATGCTGTGGGCATCATCGTCAACAAGCAGGTCAAGTACGTACATGGAGTTGAGAAGTGATTAGGTGGGAGTTGTCCTGCAGGAGGTGCTGTTTGGACCCCACTTTCACTTTGCCACAAGGGTGATCCAGTGTCCTTGATGGTCATTCATGTGGGGCAGAATCTACATCCTTTCACAGCCTATGCAAACAGAACCAGGGTATGCACTTGGGCTTGTCTAAGGAGACACATTACCTTGTTATATTGATGTGTTGGTGTAACAACTAAGCTCTCCCTGCAGAGGCAAGATCCTGGCCAAGAGAATTAATGTGCGCATTGAGCACATCAAGCACTCAAAGAGCCGGGACAGTTTCCTGCAGCGTGTCAAGGAGAACGAGAAGGAGAAGATCGAGGCTAAGCAGGCAGGCACCTGGGTGGAGCTGAAGCGTCAGGTACCCTGAACTCACAGCCACAGACTTGTACATGGGCACCTTATTCTGTGTTGTGATGTGCCTTTTACTAAGGAGGGGCTTCCGTCTGGCCACTCTACCATAAAGGCCTGATTGGTGGAGTGCTGCCTGGATGGTTGATCTTCTGAAAGGTTCTCCCATCTCCACAAGGATACGCTGGAGCTCTGTCAGAGTGACCCTCAGGTTCCTGCTCACCTCCCTGGCTAAGGCCCGTCTTCCCCGATTGCTCAGTTTGGCCGGGCGGCCAGGTCTAGGAAGATTCTTGGTGGTTCCAAACTTCTTCCATTTACGAATGATGGTGGCCACTGTGCTCTTTGGGACCTGTAAAGCTGCAGAGATTTTTCCGTACCCTTCTCCAGATCTATGCCTTGACACAATCCTGTTTCTGAGGTCTGCAGATAATTCCTTTGACCCCATGGCTTGGAAGCATCTCAAGCAGTATCAGTGGAAACAAAATGCACCTCAGCTCACTTTTGGGTGTCATATCAAAGGGTGTGCACACTTGTGTATATATGATATTTTACATTTTGATTTTTAATAAATTAGCACAAATGTCTAAAAACCTGTTTTCACTTTGTCATTATGGGCTATTTTGTGTAGAATTTTGAGACAAAAAATGAACTCAATCTATTGTAGAATATGTCTAACGTAATAAAACGTGGAGAAGGTGAAAGGAGTGTGCAGACTTTCCGGCTTGACTATATATAATATCCATGTCAGTACTGGCAGAATGCTATTATGCTCAGTCTTTTAAGAACATAGGCTACAGAATCATTTTCATTTAAATAGGTCTACCACTCAGACAAAATTAGAGACATAAGCACTTATTTTATTGATAGCCTGCTTATTTTATTTTAGTGACATGGAATATAGGCTAAGCAATAGCCCAATGTTGGTTTATCACACAGCCCTGTCTAAGGCAAACCGGTGAAAGGAAATCTATTGCCTCTCACGGCGAGTCCTCCCTGCTAAGGTTAAATTGGTTAACGACGGGCTGGCTAGGCTCATCGTAACATTTATGCTATCTAGTTTTTAGCATTCAGCCTATAATCCCCAAACAGAGAACTAGGAAATGTCACTATCTAGCCTGGTAGGCTGTTGTGGTAACTGCCTGATGACCGAAATCATTCACAGACAACCATTTAAGTTGAACCATAAGTTCAGTGGTTTGAATGGTCCCCTGTAACACCCCGCCTTGATGGGCAGCTTTGACATTTTGCATTTTCAGTTTTGGCCGGGTTTTTGCTAACCTGGCTAACACGGTGACGTGGTCAGGCAGCACCAAGCTGACCCACTCGAGCGTTAGCCAGGGTAGGTTTTTGGGTGAACACGCGGAAATGATAATGCATAATGCCATTGCATTTGAATTATGTTACTCTTGTGCCACAAAAACATGAAAACGATATGTTAAATGGCAAATTGAATTATCATTTCCTTTTTGTCATGGATCATGCGATTACAATACGAAACTGCTAATGCGCTTTTTCATTTTCATTTAAATTATGGCAGGGTTGTGTCGTAGAGGGTGAGAAATTAAATGTGAAATGGACTTGCATTAAGATTTTCAAATTGTCAAAGTGCGTAATTAACTTTCAAATGAAAATGCAAAGTGGCCTTTTGCATTTTCATTTGAATTGTCATGGTTCTTGTGCACATCACATGTAAACGAAATGCAATCGTCGATTTGCATTTTCATTTGAATTTTAGCACGGATATGCTTCCATACATAACAACATCCGCCATGACTTGTCAAATGTTCCCCACTCGCTGCATAAAGGCGTCTGGGCTGAGCTAGGCTTGCCTAGTCTTGTTAGGATTTTGGAAATCCCGTCTGCCTTGTCACTCGACGCATGACATGGACATGGCTACAATGTGCTGCAGTTGTCATAGAACACCTGAACTCATAATATAGAAGAGTAGTTTCAAAAAAGGAATGTGGAAAAATGTACTTAACTATTGTTTTTACACCATATACACTACTCACAAAAAGTTAGGGATATTCGGCTTTCGGGTGAAATTTCAGGATGAACCTAAAATGCACTATAACCTTTACAGGTGAAATTAATTTGACCTTCTCTAAACTTTTGAATGCACATGTCCAACTATTCAATGTTTCAGTACTTTTTGCACAACTTGCTGTTCTCTAACAAGGAGCTGAACGGCAAAATTCACAACAGGTGTTTGATCCATGAATCGACCAATAAATTTCCTGGTTCAATTAGAATTGGTATTTAAACAGTCCTCTTCATCATGCTGTTCACATTTTGACATCATGAGACCAAGACGACACCTAACAATTGATCAACAGTACCTCACCATTGCGAGGCTTCAAACAGGATGTTCTCAGAGGGAAGTGGCCACTGAGCTTAGAGTGTCACAGAGTGTCATCAGCAGGTTGCAACAGAGATACAGAGAGACTGGAAGAGTCACAGAAAGGCATAGAAGTGGACGTCCTTTGGCCACATCCCACACTGATGACCGCTTCATTGTGAACAGTGCCCTGCGGAACCGGATGATGAATGCCACTCAACTCCAGGCACATTTAAGGGAGGTGAGAGGCACCCAAGTGTCACGTCAGACCATTCAAAACCGTTTACATCAGCGTGGTCTGCGTGCTAGACGACCTGCAAGGGTACCTGACCACACCACCAGGCACAGGCGTCATCGTCTTGCATGGGCCAGGGAGCATTTACGCTGGACGAGGGACCAGTGGGCCTCAGTGCTGTTCTCTGATGAAAGTCGATTCACGTTGAGCAGAAATGATGGCCGCCAACGATGTTGGAGACGTCAAGGAGAGCGCTATGCATCAGCCACTGTTGTCACCAGACGACCCTTTGGTGGTGGCGGTGTTACAGTGTGGGCAGGTGTGTCTAGTCAATACAGAACTGCCCTACACTTTGTGAATGGTACAGTGACAAGCCCATACTACCTGAATAACATCATTAATCCAGTCATTGTGCCCCTGCATGAACAACACAGGCCTAATTTCATCTTCATGGACGACAATGCTCCAGCTCATCGAGGTCGCATCATTAGAGAAAGGCTGCTGGAGACTGGGGTACCTCAAATGGGGTGGCCTGCACTTTCTCCAGACCTGAATCCCATAGAAAACCTATGGGATCAGCTGACTCACCGTGTAGAGGCTCGTAACTCTGTACCCCAGAACCTCAATGACCTGAGGGCCGCCCTTCAAGAAGAGTGGGATGCCATGCCTCAGCAGACAATAAGTCGACTTGTGAACAGCATGAGACGTCGTTGTCAAGCTGTAATTGATGCTCAAGGGCACATGACAAGTTATGGAGACATTGACATTTTTGTTGTGGTATACCCACCACTGTTGTTGGCTTTTGTTTCAATAAATTGTTTGAGATGAGGAAATCACCATTGCATGCTTCTACTTAAATGCCCTACTTTCATGATACGTATAATATCACTGTAGCGTGAACTTACATTTTCCATAAATTTCACCCGAAAGCCAAATATCCCTAACTTTTTGTGAGTAGTGTATGTTCATGTATAAATGCTGAAAATATATTCTTTAATACGAAGAGATTTTCCGTATCCATAAGGCAGGTCAGATTAAAAGGAACACCGTAGCATGCATAGAAGTAAAAAAAAAAAGTCATATAAAACAAGAATGAGTTCTAATAATCGTAAATGCATGACTAACAGCTCAAAATATGTGTGTTTTTGAGTATTCCATATGAGTTTATATGATTCAATGTGCTACAATTTACTCTCCATTCACCACACCATGCGCTTTCTAAGCGGTTGCTAAGGAGGAAAGGTGTCTCTGGGTGCGTCTGTGATGGAATGTGGTACAGATGTGAGAAACATGCAATGGGGGGGTTGTTTTTGTACCCACATTTGTATCCTTATTTTTAATGTCATTTGCTATATAGTTTAGTTATGGTTAGCACAACTAATAATTTTTTCTGTCACAAATTAAATATATGTAAAAGAGAATTTACAAATCTCTGCTTTTATGTGCATTTTACATACTGTCCCAACTTTTTGGAATTGGGGTTTGTAATTAACAAGCCAAACCTGCATTGTTAATTTAAGGGAAAAAATATGAAAACCTACAACATGTGTTCAACCTAATTGGAAGCCTGTTGAGTCACCTCAGTCTTTTATTTGGTCAGTTTAATAATTTTGTTACCGCTATGTAATTGCTTGCAATATAGCACTGTGAACATATGATTCTTATTCTTCATGGCATGCAGTTATTTCTGACATAATGTAGCTTAATATGGTAAACATCCCTCTAAACATAAAAAGCACTAAGGAGCTTAAAAGCACAGCTTTTTTAAATTCTGGAATTGCAATTGTGGTTGGAACAACAACCAGCATACACAGGGGGCTCCAGGACCAAGTTTGAGAACCACTGGGCTACATAATGGGAGTAAATGTATGTGCAGAAATTGGTGCCAGAAGAAATTGCATTTGAATTGCATAACTTGAAATGGTAATACAGTAATTAGAATTTGTAATGTAACTGAATTATTGTATTTAAAAATAGAAATTAAATTAAATTTTCACTGCATTCAATTTTCACTTAATTTCAAGTAAAGAAATTCAAGTTTAATGCCATTTCAAATTCAGTTGTAACAATTCAATTTCAGTTTTTTGTAACACATCCAGATACGAGCAAAGATTTAGTCAAACTGCAATCAGCAGTTGGCACCTTAGTGTCAATATTTTTTGCTGTCCTCTTTTGCAGGGTGTCCGCGGGTCACGGGATTTAATAGTCTTAAATTCATATTTATTAAAAAAAGGCCTTAAAATGTATTAAATTCGTTTTTGAAAGGTCTTAAATATTTTTTGAGGCGATGTGTTCCCAATCTCACTATACGGTGTGATTGAGTTTTGCCAAATGATAAACTGAAAGAAAACCAAATACGATAGAAACTGGATTTTTTTTTTTAAATACGCAAGGATCCTTTTTAGGTGAAGTCACGTGACCGCAAGATCGCGGGTGCTTCTACGTTACCAAGCAATCTAAACTGTTCCACAGTAGTAGGCTACTGTCAGTAGGAGCGATTCTGACAAGATTACTTTCTGCTAAATTTCTGCTTCGGATTCAGTCAAGGGAGGTAACAATCTAAGTTCTATGTAATAGCCAAGCTAGCAAACTAACGGATTCATGGGTTTATGCAAGTTTAACGATAAATGGCTTGAGAAAAGCGAATACTCATGGTTAAAACCCATAACATGGTTAAAACCCGTGCCCGGTAATGTCTCCGAAGCCCGATGCAGTATATGTCGCAAATGTTTCAAGCTTGGCACAATGGGATTCAGGGCGGTAGAATCCCATATGCAAAGCGAACAATATTCAAGAGCACGCCAACAGACTCCAGATTGCTCCGTTCTGCACAATTATACGATCCCAGATTTATGCGTTTTAAACCAATTTCGGTACTTTCCTGTTCTTTATCCTGCTCTTAGTCTTTTAATGTTTATTTGTTACAGGGATCACTCATTGGCAGCTGAAGGTAGTGGCGATTCTTTTTTTATTGTATAGCTGATTATCTCGCGAAATTCGTCTGTGTGCAAAGCTATTTTCAATTGACCGCGCAGTTTATTTTAGCTGATTTGGCGTCATGAACGGGTTTTCTTTGCAGCGCTTATTTGGAGTTACAGCCCACACTCGTGTTGCCGCAAATTCGAACAACTCTTCTTGTATTTGCCCTGTCAAGTCAGGATTGAACTGACCACAGTGTGTACGTGTACAGTCCTTACACACCAATAACCACTTTCCTGGGATGAAGGAGAATTATTCTTCGTTGTCCAAAGAAGGGCATAATTTTTTCCGTGCCATTTGATGTTTGAGGGCAATAATGTAGCCTAGGCCTAGCGATTGATTCATTAAACGGGAGCACTTCCTTTAACAGTGTGACCTTTAGGACAGAGAGTGGGTTTATAAAATGCTTGCTTTGTTGTCTAATGGTTTAATATCTATTTTCAGCTTCATATTACAATCATATATCCAACCCCCGCCCAGTCACCATAGCTAGTTGCATAGCTAGAGGTAACGTTACTTACAGGTCCAACAGAAAACACGCCAACTCCACATCGCTCTTCATCCCCTTGCTGAACTTCAGCTGTTGCCATCGAGGAAAAGCAATTCCGATTCTGGTTTTTGAACGAGCTCTGTCGGCTTGTCATTTCACTTCACTGAGCTTCTTCACCTCCGCCATTGCAGTAGCTATCTAGCTACAAACCCTCCGCTGAAACCTGATCCCACCCCACAGGCTCTCTAGCCACACCGACCCCTATTTCACTGTTATAAACATTTGGACAAATGTCCTTAAACTCAAGTAATTAGTGTCGTTTTGCCTCAATGTTGATTTAGAACTGCATTCATCAAAAGTTTGACCTTGATGTAAATTAATTGTAAATCTAATCTACACATTTATGTTCCCATTTACGATCAAATTTGTACTTGAATGAGGCCCAATTGGGTGCTGAGGCCCAGTGGGTGCTGTTTTCAGGCTCTTACTCCAGTGCACTGTGCACTAAGACAGGTGGTGTGGCGAAAATGTGGCATGGAATTGAATGCAGTACACATGCAGTAGACACAGAGCATTCCATTCCATTACACATTTTTGCCACACCGCCTGTCTTAGCGCACTGGAGTAAGAGCCTGAAAATATCGCCCATTGTCTTCTCCAGTTAGGCGTACTGCTCCCTTTCAAGAGCATCCGGTGGTTTGTGGAATACTAGAACCACTTCTGCTAACTTCATTCTTGACAATATTACATACTCAGTTGCGAAGAGTGTATACACTTCATGTTTATTTTTGTTGCAAGTTTGGTCTTAAATTTCATTCTAGGTGGCATTAAAAATGTCTTAAAAAGTCTTAAAATTAACTTCTTGATACCTGCAGACACCCTGTTTGGTATTGCGGTGGTGTGTTTTTAACCACAGTCCACCAGAGACATAACTCACATGTAGGCTACGTAAAGCTCCGTTGAACATTATGACATCTTGTTTTAGGCTGTTGGTTTGCATTTTCTACCAAAATAAAAGTTATTGTTGCACTGTGTAAGAATTCTGACCACAACTGACTCATGTTACATCCAAAAAGACTTTAACCATAGCAAATCGATTTGCTTTTTGAATGCACCCCTGCACTGACACGCCTATACATGCCCACATTCAGCTACACCTGTAATTATCTGCTAGTTCTCATGTTTGTGTGGTGTCTGTTTGCAGCCAGCTGCCCCGCGTCCTGCCCACTTCGTCAGCACCAAGAGCAACGAGCCCCAGCTGCTGGAGCCGATCCCATATGAGTTCATGGCTTAATATAAACCAATAAACTCCTTTGACTCACACTGCTGTGTTAGTCCCTCTGTGTCCACAAATGCACACACCCCTGCCTCACACGCACCTCTGATGTTCTGCCTCTACATTGACTAAATTGACTGGTCTGCCTGAGTGATTGCACCTGAAAGGTAGTGATGTAATGGTAGTTGCAGCAATGCAGCAATGCTACCTTTTACCCAGGGCTCCAATGCTCCAATTTTCCTGTTATAGCTAAGTTAGCTTGTCCTGGACAAGCGTGAATGTCGAGCGCTGTCACTCCTTTTCACTTCAAAACTTTATCTCTTGAGCTTCTTGCCAGTATAGCCCAGTGCCTTTTCCCCATTTCTCTCTATCTCTGTGTCTCTCCTCTCTTTTTATTTGTTCTCATCAGTCTATATTTTCACTGTCACGTGTAGCCTAGCCTGTATGTTGTTGAGCTGTGAAAATTGGATGGTTTTAAATGCAAAATTCTCTCAGGGGTGTCGTAGTGGTGGTGGGGGGTAGTGGAACTGACTACTAGGACTGCCCCCAAATAGTTGACTAAACCATTAGTTGATCAAAAGAACTTGGTCAACCAATATTTTAATTGGTCGAATCGTGGCAGTGTGAAAATACGCAAGAGTGGAACGATTCATTAATTCCGGACGTGCGCCGTGTCACGAGAAATTGGTGTCTATTAATTAAGGAATAGATCAGTTGTATAGAATTTCTGAGAGAAAGTCAAACGTATGCGAGCATTTCGAGTGTAAAGGATGACCCCAAAAAAGTTGAATGTAAACTCTGCAAGCAACAATTCGCCTATCATTTAGCGCATCTTCTGAAAGGCCGGCTTCATTGTTGGCTTCAACGTGGAGCTCACTTCTCCCGAGCAACGTCAACAAACTCGTGTTCCTCACGCATAAATAATGAGAAGACTGCGATCGAAGGAAAAACAGCAGTGTAACGAGGTTCGCTGGCCACAAGTTGGATAAAACACACTTTTACATTGCTCATATAGATTATAATTCATCTTTTGTTTGGTCTGATGTTGTTTATTTGTGTTTCAGTTTTCTGTTTTATTTATTTATTAATATAATTTAGCGTATTTGCATTTTAAAAAGAAAATAAAAGATTATTTTAGTTTTGATAACCGTAAAGTTGTTATAGCTAAGCTACGTTGTTTTTGCTCTTTCGTATCACCGGACAAAAGGCTGCCTTTTTATTTAGTTATTCACCACTAAGTTCTGTGTTATAAAGAGTATAAATAAAAATAATGTCAAATGTTTCATTGCTTGTTGTTCTGACGCATTCATTTACCGCTTTGTCTATGCCGTTAATAGCCTACAGCGCGGGCCATAAGCGAACCGATGCCGTTAATAGGCAGCGCAGGCCAGAGATCAAAGATCAAAGATGATCTAAAATTACCTGTAAGTGCTGTTGCAGTCAGAAGACGTTTGATCGAAGCTAAGCTATCAGCAAGAAGCCCCCGTAAAGCACCATTGTTGAAAAAACAGCACAAATAGTTGCCCTTAAATTTGCCAAGGAACACATCGATTGGCCCAAAGAGAAATGGCATAACATTCTGTGGACTGATGAGAGTAAAATTGTTCTTTTCGGGTCTAGTGGTCGTCGACGACCCCCGGGTACTGAATTCAAGCCACAGTACACTGTGAAGACAGTGAAGCATGGTGGCGCAAAAATCATGGTATGGGGATGTTTTTCATACTACGGTGTTGGGCCTATTTATCGTATACCAGGGATCATGGATCAGTTTGAATACATCAAAATACTTGAAGAGATTATGTTGCCGTATGCCCAAGAGGAAATGCCCCTGAAATGGGTGTTTCAACAAGACAACGACCCCAAACACACGTGTAAGCGAGCAACATCCAAAATCCAAAAAGGATTGAGGTAGCTCAATCCCAGGCCAGCTCAATCCCCCGACCTCAACCCCATTGAAAACTTGTGGAGTGACATTAAAAATGCAGTTTCTGAAGCAAAACCCAAAAATTCACAGGAACTGTGGAATGTAGTTCGTTCATCCTGGGCTGAAATACCTGTTTCTAGGTGCCAGAAGTTGGTTGACTCGATGCAACGCAGATACGCAGCAGTTATCAAAAACAATGGTTATGCAACTAAATATTAGTTCAGTAATTTAAAGAAATTAAATCTTGAAAAACTTCTTCAGTTTATACAGTAAGTGTTTGAGTTTGAAGAGAAAAATGTTGACTTTTTTTTTTAACAGATTAATAGTCCTTTTCTTTGCTTCGTGTAAAAATAACGCAGGCTTGATAAAATTTGTTAATGCTTTGATTTGGAATTGAATGTGTAATGTTTCCACTACATTTGAAATAAAAGCTATTAAAAATATTTGCACTTTATTCACTTTTTTTAACGCACTATTTATTTGAACAACTGTACATGTACATATTGCCAAAGCATCATCATAAACAGAATAAAATGTGTTTGTGTGTGTTAACCTGTTTGTGTACATTCTTTTGTGTGTGTGTGCTGTATCGTGTGAATTAGTGTCATCATTGAACTATAATTAAGAAAAGAATATACAAATAAAATAAAAAATTTTAAAAAAGAAAGCTGAGTGCATATAGAAGCTTATATGATGGGCTTTGGTAGATTAGGGTATCTGTGTTCTCCTTTTCTCTGAGGCTATGGCAGATTGTCACACATTTTGCTGCCATTGCTGCTGTATGTCCCTCTCCCAACACAATTGGAATTTTATCCATGGGGGTAACTGGGAGAAGTTTGGGAGTTCAGTATCTTAATTTTTTGAAATAATATTCAGATTTTTACTTTTTTTTTCACATTTAAGGAGAAAGTGACTGCATATTCAGTCCTCTTTGGGTTTCCATGATTTTCTATGACTGCCTTTTTCTATGGCTAGACTGTGGTCACTGAGCCTGTACTTGGTCAGGATCTGTCTCTGCTTTGCATGTCTGGTGAAGAGATAATTTGCCAATTCATATTCTCTTTTTAGGGCCCGATAGCATTCTAATTTGCATTGAGATTTTGTTTGTGTCTCATTGTTCCAGATAGGAGTGTTTTATTTGTTTCATGATTTGTGTTACTCTAATTTGAGTTTGGTCAGCAGTGCTGGTCTGAAATTGATTTGCTTGTTGATTGATTGAACTTCAGGAATTTCAGGACCAGCTGACAGACGGGACTGGTTTTAGGGCTGAGCTCTTGGGTTTTGAGTGCCTCAAATTGGAGTGAGTTATGTGGACTTCAATGGAGATGTAGCCAAAATTTTAGGGATCTCTTGAACCGGAACAATTAGTGGAAATCTGCCTAATTCTGCCCTGCTTGCATTTGTTGGAGTTCTCCTTTGAATTTTCTATATATTTCTACAGAATTCAGCATGCAGGGGCTCTATTGGTTGTTTATCACATTTAGTGTACTCAAATTTACTGAGTGGACCCCATACCTCACACCCATAAATTGCAATAGGCAAGAGCACTCTGTCAAAAATCTTACACTAAATTTTAATTGGAATTTCAATTCCATTGAATTGTATTTTAATTACAAAAAATGCTAGTTAAGCTTTTTCTTTTAATGCATTCACTGCTGAATCAAAGTTTTCAGAGGCACTAATTCTCAGTCCTAGATAGTCTATAAAGATTATAGTATAAAGAATGCTCTAGGGCGGTGTTTCCTAGAATGAAGTAGTGTCTGGTTGCCTGACATCTGGCCTTCTTTTGGAAGATAATTTTGGCTTTTGAAAAATGTACAGTTCTGGCAGTATTGCTCCAGCAAATCCAGGTGTTGCTGTAGCTCTTGCTCTGTGGGTGACCGTAGCACCAGGTCATCTGCATAGAGTGGAGATTTAACTTCCTTATTGTTTATGGTGAGACCAGGCGCTGCAGATTGTTCCAGTAGCACCGCAAGCTCATTGATATAAATATTGAACAGAGTAGGACTCAAGCTGCAGCCCTGTCTCACCCCACGCCCTTGAGTGAAGTATTCTGTTCTTTTGTTGCCAATTTTTACTGCACATTTGTTGTCCAAATACATTGATTTGATGATGTCATACACTTTATCCCCTACACCAGATTGTATAATTTTGTAATATAATCTGTTGTGCCAAATGGAGTCAAATGCTTTTCTAAAGTCAACAAAACAAGCAAACATTTTGCCTTTTGGTGGACTGATTGATTAGGGTGTGTAGAGTGTAAATATGATCTGTAGTCCGATAATTATAAAAATCCAACTTTGTGAAATTCGTAAAAATCCAATTTCACTCTTACTAAAGACAATGTCTTTGACTAGGAAGGCCTGTATTCGGGCGTTAAGAATACAGCAGAAAACCTTCCCCAGGTTTCTACTCACACAGATGCCTCGGGAGTTATTTGGGTCCAATTTGTCTCCACTTTTGTGAATTGGGGAAATAAGCCCTGGATTAAGTCCTGCAGGTAGGTAGGGCCTGTCCTATTGGCTGCAGTGTAGGCCAGGGTCAGAACTTTGAACCTGATCCTGGCTGCAACTGGCAGCCAGTGGAGTGACCACAGCAGGGGGGTTACATGGGAAAATTTCAGGAGGTTGAACACAAGCCAGGCAGCTGCATTCTGGATCAGTTGAAGAGGCAGATGGTGCAGGCTGGTAGGCTTACGAGCAGGTAGTTGCAGTAGTCCAGGCGTGAGGTGACCATGGTCTGGACAAGAAGCTGGGTGGAGTAGGTGGTCAGGTACGGTCGAATCCTGATGTTGTACAGGAGGAACCTGCAGGACCGTGCCGTCACCCTGATGTGCTCTTTGAAGTCCAGCTGGACAAGCAGATATCCTCTCCTTAACCTGTGGGGTAGAGGGAGGGAAAGAGAGGAAGAGTTGAGTATCATCAGCATAGCTATGGTATGAGAAGCCATGTGAATTCATTACTGAACCAAGAGACTTAGTATAAATAGAGAACAGCAGAAGACCTAGTACAGATCCCTGCGGGACTCCTGTAGACGGGATGGGGTGCAGAGAAGGAACACTACCAGGAGACTTGGTAGGATCTATCAGTGAGATACGATACAAACCAAGAGAGGGCAGTCCCAGAAATGCCCATCTCAGTGAGTGTGGAGGTCAGGAGTTTGTTGTTGACCGTGTCGAACGCCGCAGACAGTGCCAAGGAGAATCAGGACAGAGTAGAGGGAGGAGGGTCTAGCAGTGGTGAGTGCCTCCGTCACGGCCAGGAGAGCAGTTTCAGTGGAATGGCCGGTTCTGAAGCCGGACTGATGCGGGTCAAGCAGGTTGTTCTGGTGGAGAAAAACACAGTTGGTTAAGGAGAGCTCGTTCAAGAGTTTTGGAAAGGAAGGGCAAGAGAGATACAGACTGACATCGGAGGGGTTTTCTGTGTTTCATTCTATGGAGTGAATCTGTAAATTCTTTTGGATGAAATTTCAAAATCTAAGGGGTTTTGGTAGTCCTTAATGGTTAACTCAAATTGTTTTAGTTTATCTAGGATGTTTTTCTGGTCATCTGAGAGATTTGAAGTGTGAATTTCTTCATAGAGGTTTTCAAAATAGTTTTTCCAGATATCTCCATTTTTATGGGAATATCCATTTTGAATGTAATTTTTTCTATTTCTCCCAGAACTGATTTCTGCCAATGGAGGCCTCAATTTCTTCTAAAGTTTGGATATAATGTTGCTTCTTTTTCAAATTAAGAGTTTTCTTACATTTTTTAAAGTGTTTCACAATACCGATGTTTTACCATCTTAAATCATAATTTTCTGGTTGATGGTGTTTCTGATTGGATAGTCTAATAATAAAACCATGTTTCTTTTTTAAGTCTCTGTTTAGGTTTCTTAATTTTGATAAGGTTTGCTATGATAGCAGCCTTATGGTGTATTACATTTCTTTTATTACAGCCTGATTTACATTGTCTTGATATGGTTGGAATTGTCTTGAAATAAATGTATTGATTAGGTTGTTCATTTTAGTAGAACTGGTTGCAGAAATGAAGTCAGACACAGTTTTCATATTTAATTTAGTTAGTTCATGGGGCTCTTGAGCTGTTGATGTTTCGGATCTTTTCAGGAAGACATTAATTTGCAGTGGTCTGATAATGGCAACTGTGGTCTAACGCTGAATGCACTGATGGAGGAGGGGTCCATGTCCGTAAGAGCAGTTGACTACACTAGACCCAAGAGCTGAGCAATATGTGAACTGACCTAATGAGTCCCCACGGATCCTACCATTAAGCATGTACAGGCTAAGCCTCGACAGACATACAACAACTCCTTCCCATGCTTATTGACAATATTGTCAGGGTTATTCCATGTTTTTGTTGTCGGGGTGAGGTGCGGAGAGGCTTTAAAGATATGGTTATTACTATGAGTTCCAATGGTATCACTCTCTGTCTGTATCTGGCACATTCCCCTGAGCCCGGTTTCTGCATGGAGACTGTTAAAGAATTCTACATTGAAGTAGGGAGATTCAGCAGGTGGAGTTCCAAATATTGATGAATACATTCCTTGGATGTTCCACGTGCTGATCGAAAGAGATCTAATTTGAATACGGATCAGGTTGTAGGCCTGGGAGCACAGGTCAACGAAGAGCTGGAAGCGGCTGCTGGGTCTCTCGCCGCCGTTGATCACGTACGCCATGTCTGAGGTCAGCACAAAGGGGGCGCGGTCTCTGAGAGCGAGAGCAGAAGGGGGCGTGGCTACGATCACTTTCAAACAGTACCGAATACAGAATAACTTTCAGGTACACATAAAAGGGACGATCTCTGATTACAAAATGTAAATAAATTAAAAAGGTGCAGAAAGTTCACGTTTGATTTTTTAAAAATTTATCCAGGTGAGTACCACTGAGGTAAAAAAAACATTTTTAAAGGAAGCTCTGGCCAAGAGGCAAAAGGTGTTTGGGTTGAGATACAAAACATTTGTGCCACAATGGTTTCACTGCCAGGCCTCTCCTACCTTTTAAAGCTGCCAAACATCTGTGAGTGTCCCAGGAACTTGCCAAAGTCGATGTGGAAGACGTGTCCGGTGGAGCGCAGCATGATGTTGTCGTTGTGCCGGTCGCCGATGCCCAGCACATAGGTGGCCACACAGCAGCCTGCACAGGAGTAGATGAAGTTCTCTGAGGCCTGGGGGGGGGGGGGGGATGGGGGAAAGACAGGAGCAAGGAAGGTTGGGAGACAGGAGCAAGCATTACTGTAACTATGATTTATATTCACAGGAGTTATGGATATCTGTTGTGAGACTGGTGAAACCGTGGTTACCGCGGAAATTTTCGGAACCTTTCCCGTGACATGTCTAGCGGTGCCTTAGCATGATAGCAATTATATCCTTTTCAGAGCAGTCTGAAGGACGATATCCGCAAATTGCGTGAAAAGATGTAACATGGCTGAAATTGTACCGGTGAGGATGTAAAATTCATAATATCATATCATATCAATCATATGCCCCTCCCTCCATGGCCTACTCACCTTCTCATACTCATCCTCAGTGGGGTTGTACTTTCTCAACCACTCGGCCAGGGGCTTGTCCTTAAACGACCCTGTGACCCCGTACTCCACCTGGATCTTCCGCAGGGTATCTGAGGCTGGCACCAGCTCCACCATGCCTACAGGGGGCGACAGAGAGGTCTGTGGCCTCTTCAAACCAGTCAACAAATGGAACCGTTTGCAGTTTAATACCAGTGCTCGGCTACAGTACGTCAGTCTGTCCCTGACTGTCCTATGAACCCTGAATACCACCTCATACAGAGACCTGATGCGAGCTGCCAGCGAACACAAGCGCTACCTGAACAGGTGAGTAAAGGAGAAGAGCCGGCCCTACCTCTGTCCTTTCCCGTGGAGATGCACCTGAAGTTTACGATGCGCAGGTCCAGGCCCTCCTGCAGCCAGACCCGGTCCATGATCCGCATCAACTGCAGAGCCAGCATGTCCTGCCTCAGGTCCTCCCCTACCTGTCAATCGCACACACCAGACACGCCCACTCATTTGTGAACTCCACCCATCTCCCCTTTCACAATAAATCTGCATTGGTGGCGATATACAAATGATGGTAGTGATCTATAAATGATGTAAAAGGATCTCTGGCCGTGCTAAACTATGAGTTAAATTTCACATGGAGCCAGGTGTAATTGTGCATCACAGCCACCAGAGGGAGCATGTAGGACGACGTGCCCCACACTTCCACTCTGAACGCTGGAGATCTTGATTAACCTGCTCATAAATATGATACAGTGAAGTTGATAAGGAGTACAGATTTAAATAAGTATCTTAATTTAAAAAAACATTTTTGTTTACCAGTCCGACCTTATTCTTCATAAATTGTATTTAGGTTCTGTATTTTCTCTTCATAAATACTAGGACTAAGTACATTTCTCTTGCTCATGTGTTGCTGTGGTTTGTGTTGCTTTAATGTCATGTATAGTAGTGTATAGAGACTGTAGATTTTGGTCGTGTAGGACTGTAGTGTGTCCGTGGGTGTTAACCTTAAACATGACGTTGATCTCTTCCCCGAGAGGGTCAGCATTGACCAGGGCGATCTTCAGGGGTACGGCGTTAGAGCTGAAGAACGAGCAGGCCTACGATCACAGACCCAAAAAAAGGAGCTCAACATGAAGTTCGCTCTCACCTTCGAATGTGTTGGGTCTCCTTGCCCTGAATTTTGAGGGGCTCACAGGCTCACCTTGACGTTGAGGTCCCGGACCACCAGACCGGGGCTGAGGGGGAGGCCACAGGTGTTGTTTTGGAAGAAAGACTGAATCCTCCCCAAGCCCTCCTGCAGCACAGCCTGGGGGAGGTGAAACAGGCACAGGTAAACTTCAATACGGAGTTGCATCCACACACCTGAGCCTCACCCACACACCTGAGCCTCATCCACACACCTGAGCCTAATCCACACACCTGAGCGTCATCCACACACCTGAGCCTCACCCACACACCTGAGCCTCACCCACACACCTGAGCCTCACCCACACACCTGAGCCTCATCCACACACCTGGAGGTGAGGAGAGCAGCTCAGCATTTATATTAAATCTCTTTAAATGTCTCAGTTTTACATTGTTAATACTGTCTCATGTAGTCTAGGTAGACTCGAAACATTACATCACATCTCGGCACTTAGATGTGCAAACATAAAGGTTTGGGCAAAGACTACGCTGTTTTCAGTGTCACAACTGATATTAGGGGTCATTACATAAACCTACTACATAATATTAAGCGCTCTACTAGGTGCAGGAAACTGAGGATGTAATGTTTTCAATAGCAAATGGATTTGAGGTTGTAGTGTTAAACGTAGCATAGAATGAATACTCAGAGCTCAGGGGCTGTCGAGATATGACGCACAGGTGAATGTTTACAGGTGTGTAAAGTCAGTGCCTGTCGCACTTTTTCGGCCACTTTTTCGGCCAACGTCCCCAGCAGCTGCACCAACCGCGTCTGTTTATCGAGCTCCGCCCTCAGCCCCGCCCCACACAGGCACAGCAACGCCCCCAGCACGTTCTCATAGCGGGGTCCGAAACAGGGGTCCTGCACGGCGTCCCGTAACAGCCTGGGGGGGGTTAGATAGACCTGCTACAAAGCACCTCTGTTCTCAAGGGCTGGTACACCTTCAGTGTGAAACACCTGCTATGCATACACCTCCAGGCAAAAACTCTGATATAAGGCTCATTTAACAAATACATGTTCTGATAACTATTGTTGAGTTGCACAGACCAATTTGTAAAGAATACCATTTATAACTCAGCGGACACTCTTATCCAGAGGAACTTTCACAGATAACATTGTGTTTATGTACACTCCATTTATACAGCTGGATGCTTTACTGAAGCAATCTAGGTTAAGTACACTGCCTGGCCAAAATAAAAGTCGCTGTTGCACCCGTCATGTATAGTGCCCACTGTACAAGCCTCTGGAGGCAGTGTTATGATCTGGGGTTGCTTCAATTGGTCAGGTCTAGGCTCAGCAAAGTTATGCAGCAATAAAATGAAGTCAGCTGAGTACCTGAATGTACTGAATGACTAGGTTATCCCATCAATGGGCATATTCCAGGATGACAATGTCAAGATTCATCAGGCTCAAATTGTGAAAGAGTGGTTCAGGAAGCATGAGGAATCATTTTCACACATGAATTAGCCACCAGAGTCCTGACCTCAACCCCATTGAAAGACATTGGGATGTGCTGGAGAAGACTTTACGGAGTGGTTCAACTCTCCCGTCGTCAATACAAGATCTCGGCCAAAAATGAATGCAAGTCTGGACGGAAATAAATGTTGTGACGTTGCATAAGGTTGTCAAAACAATGCCACGACAAATACGCGCCGTAATAAAAGCTAAAGGCAGTCCAACAAAATATTAGAGTGTGCGACTTTTCTTTTGGCCAGGCAGTGTACTTTGCTCAAGGGTACAACAGCAGCCCAGCGTGGAACCCAACCCACATCCACGACCTGCAAGTCCAGTATCGCAAACATGCTACACTGCCGCCCCTATGCTAATGCTAATGTGCTGTTGAGTTTATATTGAGAGACTCACCAGTAAAGCTATTGCGCTATGCTAATGCTAACGTGCTGTTGAGTTTATATTGAGAGACTCACCAGTAAAGCTATTGCGCTATGCTAATGCTAACGTGCTGTTGAGTTTATACTGAGACTCACCAGTAAAGGTAATGCGCTATGCCAATTCTAACGTGCTGTTGAGTTTATATTGACAGACTCACCATGAAAGATAATGCGATATGCTAATGTGCTGTTGCGTGAGAGACTCACCAGTAAAGGTAATGCGCTATGTTAATGCTCCCTTGGGCTCGAGACAGCAGGAACATCACTAAAGCATTCTTCAGGTGGCACTCAAATTTCAGAGCCTGTGAAAGGAGATTTTCCCACACAGGTATGAGACGAGCACCTGTTCTGCTGCAGGCACAGGCAGACAGCAGAGATAGCAGATAGCAGCAGGCACTGTAAGACACACTGCTCTTTAAATTCCACATGTAAAATCATGAATGGTGCAGAAAGGTCAAAGCAATGAACATCACTGTCTCATCTGCAGATGTGTGGAAAGGAACACTGGATGCAGTGCAGTGCAGTGGAGAACACGCTCTGCAGGACTCTGGCACAGTGCTCCTTAGTGCAGTTTACCTGCACCAGCTGAGGCAGGTAGTCCGTCAGCTCGTCTTCACTGCAGCTCTGGATCCAGCCCACAGCCACGCCCCTCACCTGTGAGTCTGCAAACCTGCAGCGGGAGACGGACAGCGCCCATCAGCATCAGGTGACTGGACCCCGCCCCTCCGCCGTGCATCAGGGCGTCAAGCCCGTACCTGAACCCTACACACTTTAACCACACTGCGTGCTATGTTCCTGTACTATCTCCTGTATACAGTATATGTGATGCTGTGATAAAGCCATTTTCCATTTTTGGGACTAATGAGGTGTTAATATTACAACTAAAACTACGACTGTTACTTCTACTACTACCTGCTACTGTTACAGCTGTACAATAAGCCATTTCCCATTGGCTGTGCCGGTCACGTGTTTGCGCTTTAACGTACTTGGACTCAAGCAGCTCCAGGGTGGAGACAGGCAAGAGGGCGGGCCAGTGGTGGAGGAGGGCGTGGATCTCCCCCATGCTGCCCCAGTCCCAGCGGGGGGCGCTAGCGAGGACCTTGGGCAGGCTGTGCACGTAGGCCCGGCAGTGCAGTCGCTTGTCCCACAGGAGCAGCCGGTCGGACCGGGTCAGCCTGGAGAAAAGCATGCTGGGTAATGTAGTGCAGACAGGCCACAGACGAGCCCACTTCTGTGGCGCGTAACACAGACACACAAACTTCATAAAATACAAGGCTGTGTCCGAATCAGAACCCCGCCCCTATCTACTGCGTCCTGTCTCCTGTGTACAGTGCACTTGCAGAAGTGTGCTGTTTAATGTGCACTTGTTTAGCGTGCTACGTGCAGTACGCAAAAAATATCCCGCCATACTATTTCCCAACCGTACTGTGGACGTGTCGTAAGACGTCCCACCCTTGCGTGGCCATGTCACGTGTTGTTTTTGTTAAAGGAAAACGTCAGCGAAGCTGCGCCTAATTTTTTAAAACAAAGCTTTACATCATATTTATGCGACCAAAATGTGTGTGTACTTCTTGAAAAGTGTGCTCCCGAACACTCAGCCCCGGAAGTAAGTGCATCATACGGGGGTTTTAAGTATACTATATTTAGAGAAAATTTCACCTACTTAACAACTGTTTCGTCCTTTCTACTCAATAAGCCTACCTAATAGGATGGAAGGGCGCTGATTCGGACACAGCCCAAGCCTGTAAGATATAAACTAGCTCAATGCATGTGGAGGAAACACCCTCCTCAGCTGGTGTGCTAAGGCTGGAAACAGGCCCCTGCTCCTGGGAGAGAAAGGCAGCAATACAACCGTAACAGCCCTGTTAGTCACGCTGGACTAAAAGCATCCGCTCAGTGACTAAGCGGAAAAGCTCCGCTCTGGAGATAAAGGCATCAGGACGTCATGCGTCAAGCCCCGCTTCCCGGAGTTCGCTTTGTGCCGTGGAACTTCGAAAGGAATTAGTGTCCCTCGTCTGTAAAAGGTGAACTTTAAACATCTCGCCCTCGTCACAACACTGAAATCTGCCCGAGCTCAGTTTCAGAATGAATTTGGGGCTATTACATTACATTACATTACAGGCATTTAGCAGACGCTCTTATCCAGAGCGACTTACACAACTTCTTAGAGGTCCTATTGGGTGGACTCGTTTTGCAAGCGGGAGGCCTCACGACCATGCAAGAGCGGGCACTCGTCGGCGCTCTGCCCGCTAGAAACTAGAGGCGAAGTCGGCAAAGCACTTGTGAATGATGTCAAACGCCAACGAGTGGTTCCAAATGAGCCGTGCCGGTTTTTTGATCTTTTGATTTGCTTGTGATGCACGGCGCCCGTTTATACTCGATTCCAGCAGCGATCCTCCCTCGCCCCCAAACGTGATGCGGGATAGCCCGACGTGGTTAAAACGAGTCCACCCATTGTTAAGCTGGTACCGGGGGTGTTAAATGGTGCGATTTTGGGGGGGCGTACCCAAGTGCAGAGGCCCTCCTGCACAGTCTCTCCACCCGTTTCTTCAGGTCGGGGTCAAGAGGCTCCAGGGACTGGGGGTCGGGTAAACTGACCGGCTGGGGGCCCACGTACAGGACGTCCACCGCAGAACTAGGGAAATCCACCTGTGAGGAGCAGGACAGGGGGTCATTTTACCTCCCCCAAACAGGGAATCCCAGCTCACATGGCAACCTGAAGAGATGAGGTTAGTATTCTGGCCCTGTCCTCCTTGTATCAGGGGGTCCAAGAAGAGTTGCAGGGTGTCCAGATTTTCACTGTTAATCAGCACTCCACTGATCACTTAAAGTAGTACATTACACAGTAAATTCACTTCACCTTTCTTTTGGTAGAATTGGTTGCTGATAAAAAAAAATCGAAACTAGCCACACTGAGGCTCGACAAGCGTGATTACCACGGCTCCCTACTTTACTGCATACCACGCCAAACATTCAAATTCACATCTTTGGCTCCTGGTCACACTTTTCTGTAAGGTCTAGCTTAGCTACATCACACTGAATGGAAGGGCTTGTATGTGTTTAACCTTCACACTTTGTACAGATCTCTAAATTTGGCATGAAGAGCAACAGGTTGGGATAAAATATATATAATTAGCGATAAAATATTACCGGCAGGGTAGTATAGGTAGTATAGTGACAAAATATCCAGTTGTAGGCTAAGCCCTGTGATGTGTAAAGAACATGTAGGCTAAATGCTGTGGTGTGTAAAGAACATGTAGGCTAAATGCTGTGGTGTGTAAAGAACATGGAGGCTAAATGATGTGGTGTGTAAAGAACATGTAAGCTAAACGCTGTTGTTTGTAAAGAACATGGAGGCTAAATGCTGTGATGTGTAAAGAACATGTAGGCTAAATGATGTGATGTGTAAAGAACATGTAGGCTAAATGATGTGATGTGTAAAGAACATGTAGGCTAAATGCTGTGGTGTGTAAAGAACATGTAGGCTAAATGATGTGATGTGTAAAGAACATGTAGGCTAAACGCTGTTGTTTGTAAAGAACATGTAGGCTAAATGCTGTGATGTGTAAAGAACATGTAGGCTAAACGCTGTGGTGTGTAAAGAACATGGAGGCTAAATGCTGTGATGTGTAAAGAACATGTAGGCTAAATGCTGTGGTGTGTAAAGAACATGTAGGCTAAATGCTGTGGTGTGTAAAGAACATGGAGGCTAAATGATGTGGTGTGTAAAGAACATGTAGGCTAAACGCTGTTGTTTGTAAAGAACATGGAGGCTAAATGCTGTGATGTGTAAAGAACATGTAGGCTAAATGATGTGATGTGTAAAGAACATGTAGGCTAAATGATGTGATGTGTAAAGAACATGTAGGCTAAATGCTGTGGTGTGTAAAGAACATGTAGGCTAAATGATGTGATGTGTAAAGAACATGTAGGCTAAACGCTGTTGTTTGTAAAGAACATGTAGGCTAAATGCTGTGATGTGTAAAGAACATGTAGGCTTAACGCTGTGGTGTGTAAAGAACATGGAGGCTAAATGCTGTGATGTGTAAAGAACATGTAGGCTAAATGCTGTGGTGTGTAATTAACATGGAGGCTAAATGCTGTGGTGTGTAAAGAACATGTAGGCTAAATGCTGTGGTGTGTAAAGAACATGTAGGCTAAAAGCTGTGGTGTGTAATTAACATGTAGGCTAAATGCTGTGGTGTGTAAAGAACATGTAGGCTAAATGCTGTGCATGTAGGTATCCAGAGTACCTGCAGGATGGTTCTGGCCCCCTGGGTCCTCCTCCTTCCCACAGTGCCCCCCAGGGTGGGGGACGGGAAGGACCACAGGCTCAGCAGCTGGGACCCATGCGCCAGAACCCTGAAACAGAACCACAACAAAACACCCAACATTACAGTACCCTGAAACAGAACCCCGAAAGAGAACCCAGAACACTCTACAGAACCCCGAAACAGAACACTGACCTAGAACACTCTACAGAACCCTGAAACAGAACCACAACAGAACACTACCTTACAGAACCCAGAACACTCTACAGAACCCCGAAACAGAACACTGACCGAGATCATGAGATGGTGCTAAATGAGCGAATGTCAGTCAGGTGTAAATGTGGGCGTAGCCTCGGAAGATTGAATGCAACTCAGGCGTAAATGTCGGCGTACCCTCGGAAAGTTTTAATGCAACTCAAGCATAAATGTGGGCCTACCCTCGGAAGTTGAACAGGGGCATTGACACTCTTCCCAGGAGCTCTGGCGGTTTGCGCGGTTTGTTTGAGTCCGGCGAGCCACTGGCGTTCTGGTTCAGAATCCCGTACAGGGAGAAGCTCAGAATGGCCTCCAACGGTAGGAGAGCCACCGCGATGGGGAATTGGACCCTGGAGAGGAAGACGCGGATAAACGAGGAAGAACATCAGTCTCTGCGTGAATCTGCTGTTAGACATAACCCCAAGAGACCCCATCTCCAGATGAAGCACACACAGAACCTCTCTGGTGACACAATAAAACACGTACAGCTCATCCCACTTAATGTGGTAGTAGAAGCTCTTGTACGCCCCCACTTTCTTGGACTGAATCGGTTTGAACAGGTTCCTTCCATTGTGGGTGAGAGAACACATCAGGTAGTACTTCTCATAGCTGAAACAGAGACAAAACAACACTGTTATTTTTTATTTTCAATTCAATTTAGCAAAACAGCACCAGTGACAGATATTTAATAAATATCATAAAAAAGGATAATGAGTCTGTCGCCAGCAGCATAAAGCATACTATAATAAAACAATACACAACAAAAACATGTCAATCATCCACACAGATAGATATACAATAATATGCTGCTTAAAACAAAATTGAAAAACATATTAATGTCAGACACCACATGTTCGGACTGCCTGCAGTGAAAACTGAATGTTTATTAAGACACTGACACATAAATGTGATGCTTATCTAGTGGCATTACAAATATAATTCTAAGAGTAGTAGAAGAAACATATAGTTATATATCTGCTTCTGTCAGAAATGAACAGGAGGATAATCATGTGTAGACTACACGAGAGAGAGAGAGAGAGAGACAGAGAGTCTGATGACATCACAGGTGGAGCATGTCGAATTTGCACACAGCAGATCTCAGATCCCCAGGATGGATCGAACGCAAAACTGCAGCTGCTAATAAAAGCGCAGTTGAGATGGTGCTTAATTACACACGGCTAATGAGAGGTCAGTGCATCGGGGGGCTGGTTTGGGCGGACCCGGTTGCCGCGCAATTTTGGAGCCCCGCTAATGGGTCACAGGGGAACTCTGGCTCAAACTCGTTTATAAATAGCATCACTGGCTCCAGGTTTCGGCCGAACATTAAACTGAGCCAGTGGGTCCAAACCTCGAACCCCGGAACCAGTGGGCCCAAACCCCGAACCCCAGAAACCAGCGGGCCCAAACCCCGAACCCCAGAAACCAGTGGGCCCAAACCCCGAACCCCAGAAACCAGTGGGCCCAAACCCCGAACCCCAGAAACCAGCGGGCCCAAACCCCGAACCCCGGAATCAGGTATATTTAGCTGCAGTAATTACTCCACGTACACGCTTCTGATCGATATTCAGGCAGTGGCTGCCACTACATCACACATCAGCAAATAAACACTCACTTAGGTCATTAATTACACGCTGATGTGGCTTCACAATCCATGTTGAACAAGTCAGTCAATGCAATAATTAAACAAGACGAGGCAAGTCTAGCTCAGCCCGGACGCCTGTATGCAGCCAGTGGGGAACATTTGACCAGGCACGGCGAATATTGTTATGTATGGAAGCATATCCGTTCCAAAATTCTAATGAAAATGCAAATCGGCGATTACATTTAGTTTACATTCGATGTGCGCAAAAACCATGACATAATTCAAATGAAAATGCAAAAGGCCACTTTGTGTTTTTATTTTCAAGTTAATGTACGCTCTTTTATCAGACAATTTGAAAATGTTAATGCAAATCCATTTCACATTTAATTTTCCCACCCTCTACGACACAACCCTGCCATTATTTAATTGAAAAACCACATTTGCATTAGCAGTTTCTTATTGTAATCACATGATCCATGACAAAAAGGAAATTATAATTCAATTCGCCATTTAACATATCCTTTTCATGTTTTTCGTGGTCACGCAAAAACCCTGAACTGAAAATGCTAAATATTGTCTGTGATTTCGGTTGTCCGGCAGTTACCAGGTTAGATAGCGATATTTCCTAGTTCTGTGTGTTTAATTCTAAATGTGGTCAAAACCAGCCAGCTGTTCATGGCATGGCTATGCAAAAACTCCGAACTGAAAATGCGAAATGTCAAAGCTGCCCATCAAGGCGGGGCCTCGAAGAAAGGGGCGTTACAGGGGACCAGTCAAACCACTGAATTTATGGTTCTACTTCAATGGTTGTCTGTGAATGATTTAGGTCGTCAGGCAGTTACCACAACTTAGCCTACCAGGCTAGATAGCGACATTTCCTAGGTCTCTGTGTTTGGGGATTATAGGCTAAATGCTAAAAACTAGAAAGGAAACGAGATAGCCTAAACGTTATGATGAGCGTAGCCAACCCGTTGTAACTTAACCTTAACAGCAAGGAGGACTTGCCAAAAGAGGCAATAGATTTCCGTTCACCGGTTTGCCTTTGACAGGGCTGTGTGATAAACCAACATTGGGCTATTGCTTAGCCTATATTCTGTGTCACTAAAATAAAAAATAAAATAAGCAGGCTATCAATAAAATGAGCGCTTATGTCCCTAATTTTGTGGTAGACCTATTTAAATGAAAATTATTCCGTAGCCTATGTTCTTAAAAGACTGAGCATAATGTCACTGTGCCAATACTGACATGGATTATTATTGTGTGTATATATATTTTTTTTTTTTCAGCTGTGTGGATAGGCTACTGTCAGTCAGAACCATGGACGGGTTACCTCACGAGGTGATTGGACCCCGGCCCAGAGGGCCCGAGCCTCCTAACGGACTCCGGTGGCTCCAAGAATTACATCGGGAGTAACTGTTTTAACCAGCCAACCCTCTTCTATATCTACACCATTAAATTAAGTAGCTACGACTCTTTATTTGACACATAATTTTAGAACACTTCTCATAGATGGTGACAATTTTATTTTATTTATTCAAATACATGGCAAAAATGTTTTGGTGTTATTTTAAGTATGTATGCATTAGCACAAATGTTAAATTAAATGTTATACACGTATACAATCCAAACTAAATAACAGATTAAACATTACCCATAATCAATTTCATGAATAAATATGGACCAACTTGCTCTATAGCCTACCAAAGACGGTGGATTGTGTTGTAGGCTAAATGGTGTAATGTTATAATAAAATAAAAATATAATTTTAAAAAATCTTGTAAATGTCAATTTCTTTTAATCTGTAGGCTATGTTGCTTCATGACTAAGCTAAATATAGATTATTAGGCTACAATAGCCGACGCTACAGGTAAAACTTCCAAGGTTGATGGGCCTGTGAGTAGGGAGATCAGAGTCGGTTGTGCCCCGGGGTCGTTTCCCCAGTGTTTTCACCAAATGAAAAAGAAGCTGAATTGCTGTCATTCAGTTTTTACAAGACTTTTACTGCCATCTGCTGGGTAAAGACATCTAGCAGTCTACACAACATAGCCTATGCGGAATAGGCCTGCATGATTAAAAAAAATGCTATTTTTATTTCATTAGCCTATACACCATACAAAATAATCCACTGTCTTTGGTAGGCTATAGGCTCAGGCTGTGTCTCGTTCCGATCGTTTTCTCAGGCTTTCTGTGGACTACGTTACCTTTGCTCTGCACATAGCCTAAGGGTAAGGCTATCTTTAAAAAAACTATAATTAATAGAAATCCTGATGCAAATGCCCACGGTGAAAATGGTAGCATATTTTTCAGGCATCGCCTGCTATGAACAGCTGGCTGGTTTTGACCACGCAAACCTGTAACATTAGACGATCGGCTAGTTACCACACCAGATTAACGAAATCAGAGAAAAAGGAAATGTCGCGATCTAGCCTGGTAACCTGCCTGACAACCGAAATCATTTTGCATTTTCAGGTTGCGTTCCGATCCACAGTGAACATAACAGTGCTCCCTACTCCCTACTCCCTGCGTAGGGAATGACAGCTAAAGGAACTTCCCTCGACAAAATTCATCCATTCGGAACACCCTGCAACGTCACCAACGCAGCTTCACTTCCTCCGTGCGTTACCATAGTAACGTAAACGAGACCGGCTTTGATGCTACACAGCTGGTTATGCTAGCAAGCCTTTCTGTCAATAACTTTGCCTATGGTTAACAAACAGTGAATATGATCGGGCAGTATGTTTGACAAAAATGCTGGCTTGTAAGCCAGATACCTCATTGTCCCCAAATCAATAACTTTTTTTCACGTTATATGCACTACACTAGCCTCAAGTAACCGGCTGCTACCATTGACTGTCGTAGGGCTGCTACATCCATGGATTTTACACTACTGAAATAAACAGTAAACTAGCTAATTTATAGCTAGCAAGCTTTAGGTACTGCCACAGTCTCATAATGAACCGAAAATATGCTATAATAATTTTTATTTTCACTCCCTCCCAGTCAGAATGCCCGATAGCCGTGAAGCTAATTTCCGCTATGTTAAATCCCATTCACAAACGCTAGCGATCAGAATTCACCGGCCGAAAAAAAATACATTATGCATATTATTTACAGATCATTATGTAATATATGTCGCTTATTTACAGATTATTGCTAATTAATTAATAATTGCAGATTATTGATAATTGGGTGCACGAGATTAATGTCAGATCTCGTGCACCCTGTTGTCACCTTACCTTAACACTTCTGAGGTAACTCGCAAAAATGGAGCTTCAACTCCTTCTCACTGTTTTTAGCCTGGCATATTTCTTTAAATTAAGGCAACAAAATGAGAGAGCTCGTCGAAGGCGACGAATCCGTACGAGAAGAGTACTGGCAATGATTGCCTTGACCCTTCAACAAGTAAGAAGCATCAATAGGCATCATAGCATACGTTTTGTTGCTAGCTAGCTCCCCCCGGTGGTCGTTTTTGTTAACATTATGGAAACAAATCAGAGTTAGTCTTAGAATCAGATGATACTGAAAATATAAATATAAATATAAATATTTAAATTTACAATCTACAAATCTCCAATTATTTTTAGGATGTGAATCCCAGAGCCTACAGTCAAATTAATCCAACTGTGCCAGTCTTGCAACTCTATTTCGACGGGGAATCTGACACCAGACCTGACTTCCGCCTCTGCCGTGAATCCCTGAACGCCCTCCAGAGGATGCTGCATGAAGATCGACACCATGGCTGGGGTCAAGTTATTAAGGTGCTTGTGTTCATCTTTTGGTTGGCTTGTGGAACATCATACCGGGTTGTCTGCAGAGTGTTCTCCATGCCCAAGACCACCGTGTTTCGTTCCACCAGGGAGGTTATGAAGTCCCTCCTGCGCCGCCGTGGCCAGATCATAAGGCTCCCAGCAACAGAAGAGGAAAGGAGAGTTGTGGGCCGAGGTTTTGCCAGGTTGGCCAACCACGGGGCTTTCCAGAGGGCTTTAGGAGCAATAGATGGGTGTCATGTAAGGATCAAAGCCCCATCAAATGATGCCCCCTGTTACTTCAACAGAAAGCTCTTCTACTCTGTTGTGCTACAAGCCGTCTGTGACCACAATGGCAGATTTATCGACGTATTTTGTGGTTTCCCAGGGTCAGCTCATGATTCCAGGATTCTGAAATACAGTCCAATTTATGTGTCTGCAGTCTATCCACCTGCTGACCACTTTCTCCTTGGTGATGGAGGATATCCTGCTAGTGACCGCCCCATTACCATCATCACACCGTATAGGGAGCCAGTTCAGGGGCCAATCCAAGCTCGCTTCAACAGGCACCATTCAAAGGCAAGGTGCATCATTGAAACCTCTTTTGGCCGGATGAAGGCGCGGTGGAGAGCGATCTTCCTTCAGACTTTGCCACTGGATCGGCTGATTGTCCCCAAGGTGGTCATTGCCTGTGCAATGCTCCACAATATCTGCCTGGGAGTAGGAGATGTTATGGACGAGACTGTGTCTGGGCCCACCAGAAGACATGTGGCAGAGGTGAGATCTGCAAGGAGGGAAGAACTTGCCGCCATAATTTCAGCTCCTGAGCAGAGGCACAACGTGCTGCAAGAGCATGATTACATGTAATGTACTGTAGGTGACACACAGGGTACATGTAGGGAAAAAACAAAATATACCGTTCATATATACATATACAGTTGTGTTGTTGGTTTTCTGTTGCTGTAATAACCCAGTAAGAGCCAGTATATATATATATATTTATTTTAATTTTATTTTTTGGTTAATACAGAATTCAGAACAATTACATTACTATTAATTTCATTACTTCTCTCTCTCTGTGTGTTGAACTGTACCACAACCTTGTTTCTTTCCTGTCAATATGAATAATAAAAAATGATCACAAAAAAAAGAACAAAGTCAAATTTCAAAGAAGTTGAACTGATGAATGAATGAATAAATAAATAAATCAATCAATAAATTAATTACATTTCAAATAGTTGGTAGACCTATTTTTTCAAGACTGATTCGAAGAGTGCTAAAAAACGTTGATTGAACTCCGTGTTTTTTCTTTCTCTTTCCTCCTCTCTGGCTGCATCTTCCTTTAGAAAGTCGAGGATTTCATTAACGACACGTTTTTTGGGCTTTTTAGTGGCCGGGATGGTAGGCAGGGCACTGACACTGACGGGAGCTGACACAACACTTGCAGAGGAAGTGGGAGCATCACTGGTAGAGGCAGTGGGATCGGAAATGGTCAGTGCAGGTGTAGCAGATCTGGTCGGGGTGGAAGCAGGTGGAGCAGGTGGCCTGGTCAGGGTGGAGGTAGAGGGCTCAGTATCACGAGTGAAGGAGTCCTCCAGCGAGGCCATCAGCACTGGCGGAGTGATCGAAGCCTTCTGACCCAAGGCCTCATCCATAGCATAGTACCAGGGCCAGGAGGCTGCGGTGACATCGCCAAAATCCACTCCTAACCCGGTTGGTGGGTACTTAAGCTCCTGTAAAACATCAGATATTTGCGAAATTAAGAAAATAAATCTTGTGGCTATTAAGACCCACTGATAATTACCCAAACTATGTATTGAAGGAAGAAAGAAAGAAAGAAAGAAAGGAAGGTGTGTGTGTGTGTGTGTGTGTGTGTGTGTGTGTGTGTGTGTGTGTGTGTGTGTGTCACCACACACAGGTCTATAAATCCTACCCTGTACTTCTTCTTTAAGTTCTCCCACTTCCTTGCAGCCTGCAGGCCCGTCACCTTCGACCCTAACCCCATCTCTTTAAGCACAGTTCTGTAACAAAGTAAGGATAATTAAGGTTAACGCTATGTTAAAAGTGTAATAGCAATTACTCAGAAATAAAGATAAATAGTACAATTATGAAATCCTGAATTACTTACTCCCATCCGCTCCTGGCCGCATTTCGCCGTCCAGTGAACAAAAGCTCACTATGGCTGCGGCGCTGTATGAATTCAGTGGTCTCCTCCCGGGACCCTGAATCAATAACACCATTATCGTTAACGTTACACTCCGCAATACTCATCAAACAGCGATGTCTCCAGAGCACCGGCTGCGGTGTTGGTCAACTGTTGGTTAGGTTAACTACCGCAGCTAACATTAGTACTGTTACAGCTAACGTTTTGTTGTAATATTATTGAAGTTACGTTGCACGGCTGTGCTAGCCAAAACGAATGTTAGCTTCGTTTTGCTAGCTAGTAGTTATAAAGACCAACAAGCTCGTTTCCCTATTAGTATTTGAGTACTTATATATAGATATATATGATATATAAGAGCATTGTTGTTTTTTAGGTAGCTTAATCACTTAAATAGTCACATCAGTAAAGATAATATTAGTTACAACAACAATACTTACAGACATACATAAACTCCTTCGGCTTCGTATCCTTCTCCATTTTGTTTTTGCCGCTCCAGCGGGGCGCAATGACTGATGGGAAATATTGCTTGTCAACCGCGGCGAAGGGAGCGAAGTGAGCATCCGATGTTCAGTTGTTCCCTACACCCTTCACAGTTCCCTTCGCAGTGAACCGTTTCGCTCCCTGCGGTTTGGAATCTCACTTAATATGGCCGAACACCCTGCGCAGTCCACTTCGCAGGGCACTACTAGGCGATCGGAACGCACCCTCAGTTTTTGCGTGACCACGCGGAAATGATAACGTAAACGGATGCAATGCCATTGCATTTGAATTATGTCACTCTTGTGTCGCAAAAGCATGAAAACGATATGTTAAATGGAAAATTGAATTATCATTTCCTTTTTGTCATGGATCATGCGATTACAATAGCCTACGAAACTGCTAATTGCAATGTGGTTTTTCATTTTAATTTAAATAATGGCAGGGTTGTGTCGTAGAGGGTGGGAAAATTAAATGTGAAATGGATTTGCATTAACATTTTCAAATGTCAGATAAAGAGCGTACATTAACTTGAATGGTTTTTGCGCACATCGAATGTAAACGAAAGGCAATCGCCGATCTGTTGGACCAGCAGACCGAGTCTTAAAGCTCGTTTTTCCACAGAAGTAGGCTACTGATTTATTGGACGCTGCATTTCAGACGTGAAATATGTAGGCTAGCCTACGGTAAATAATGAAAATAGCAAAAGCCTAAAACACCCTCCTTCTGCCTCGGTGGGGTGTGATTTTGCAAGATGTGAGGAGACAAACTGCAAAATGAAAGCACAAACTCAATCCAAAAACACATCCAGTGTAGACCAAAGGTGGGCTCTACCAAAGAGAAAGACGCACCAGCCCTGGAAAAACTCCAGCTGCAGGGTACAGATACAGTGCAGAATTTAGCTAATCTTCATTTGATAAAGTACGGTATACTATGCGGAAGAAATCAGATCCATATTTTCCACAGGGCTTCCTCTGCTCCGGCTCTTCCTGACTGTGAGCAATGAGGATTTGTGGTCCACGAGTTAGGTGCTGAGTTATTTAGTTGTTGCATTGTTTCAAATCCCCACCCCAGTCCTTACATTTTTCCAAGAGCAACAGTGAGAGTGATGTATTTAAACACGGTCAAAGTTCTCTATAATCTTGAGATTATATATTGCTTCAGTACAATGCAAATATTCAGTTGATGATTAAACTATCAACAGGATGCAAATATTTCTGTATGGTCAAAAGATTAGTTCATACCCAACATTAGTTTGATCATGTAAGGTAATATGGTTTATTGTTGTTATCTAGACACCGTATAGGTATAGTTCTAATCTTGCCCTGGAAACTGCTCTACCCAGTTTTCTATAGCCGTTTTGGAGTTGGACAGAAAGTTTGTTGGTTTTTCAACGTTAGTAGGTTGCTATTAGCTAGCTGATTATCTAATTTAGCTGTAGTTAGCAAAAGCTAATTTTGTAAACAATTTGAGTTTGTAGCAGGCAGCAATACAATTAAAGAATATCAGAGAGGTGGTTCGATAGTTTTTGTTTATTTATTTTTGGATCAAGACAGTAAGGATGGAGAATATTAGCTTGGTAACAAGATTATTAGACTTGGTTTTTGTCAGTTAACTGCCAGCTTTGTATTCTGAGGCACCAAGGAGTTACAATATTAAATCAATGGAGTTAAAGCTTAATTTAAAACGATAAATTAAACGGATAAATAGCATAAAGTATACTATAGCACAAGGAACGTAATATGGGTATTGCCCACATTGTATGTGTACCGTAAAACCTGTCGGAGTTAGGTCTCCAAAATCCGTACAATTAATTTATAATTTAGTGGAATTCTAAAGATCAGAGAGAATATAGTTAGCTCCGCCATCGGCATGCGAACTAATTATAAGGTTTCGCCATCGGTGTCGTTTCTCAGGGGTTGGGTATTAACAGCGTTATTAAAATATTTATTTTTATATAATTGAATAATATTTATGAACCCTGTCAGTGACCAGGATATCCATGGTCTTCCTGGAGACTTGCTATTAGCTGCAAGCTATGTCCAATTTGCATAACATCACTGAACTTTCACTATTTACGTCACAATGGACTGACATACTGACCGTGCTTTTTTATAAATACAGTTCTTCCATAATCAAGTTAGATCGTGTTGAACTCAACTACGAGGAGCTTCGTTTTTTACAAACCAGTAGATTTCATAACTTATCTAGCATATGAATTTCTGCTTATTCTGAAACGTGTAAGTACCTAACAAATGTAGCCTATATTTCAGGATATTTCCATGCAGTAACGGATTTCAACAGATGAATAACCTTAGTCCAGTATGTTAGCCTACTTGCATGCAGCTTTCTTTGACAATTGACTGGGATAGGCTACTATACTGCTAGATCGTTTTGATGAAATACGCAAAATTTTTTACACAAACCAATTTCATAACTTTTATCTTCATAATTCATTTTGGCTCATTCTGAAACTAAGAAATTTAAATTTTTTGGGAATTTTGCACTACTGGCGATCATTCCATGTAGTAGCTTCTTCCGACAGACTTACTACTGCACTATTCTACGTCACAATGGACTAGACTTATTACTTAGCATCTGATATGTCCAATATGTTACTGCATGCAGCTTTTTACTGCACTATTCTATGTCACAATGGACTGGAATACTGACCGTTCTTTTTATATAAATACAGTTCTTGTAATGGGAGTGGCTGGGTCGGAGGACCAAGCGCGACCGTCAGGGATTCTAAAAGTGTAGGTACTAACACCTACACCACTAAAGCAGACAGATCTGCACTGGAAAGGGTAAACAAACAGTGGGAAACAAAACCTCCCGGCGTAAGCCAAAAATAAAGCAACCCCAAACGAGGGCGAACTCGAGAAACGCGAGTAATCAATAACAAAAGAATCTCACACTCTTTAACGAGTAAACGAATAACAAAATAACCTAACGCTCCTTAACGAGGAGCGAATACAGGAGGACAGAAAAAACAAACAAAAGAAACACCCTGAAGAAATGGGCGAGAGAAGGGGGAGAAACTAAAGCCTGTTACCTACAGCTCTAAGGGAGAACGAGCTGAACAAAAGGCAACAGGTAGGAGAGTATAACGGATGAAGATAGAAAGAAAAGGAAAAACCAAAATAAATCTTTCTTCTAACTCTAATAGGACTTGCTGCGTTTCCTATTCGTGCGAACCAGAATAGCAGCGAACGAATCTAATACCTTTACCGACCTCCTTGTCAATATAACAACGACAACATGGAAGCGTCGAAAATGCGGAAGTGCTGGCTATTTATAACCGGCAGGAAATCCAAAACAGGTGAAAGAAATAATTGCCGGGCGAGATTCAAACAACGAAACGGAGGCGGAAAAAATCCGATAGAGCGTTCAAAAGACGCCAAAAGAAAAACCGAACGCAGAAACAACAGCGGCTGCCAGAAACCATGACAGGACCCCCCTACTAAGGGACGACCCCAGGCGATCCCACAGCCTTGCTTCTGCGGAAGTCCCTAATAAGTGTTGGGTCCAAGATGTTCTTGGAGGAAACCCAACAACGCTCCTCCGGGCCATAACCTTCCCAATCCACCAAAAATTGGAACCCTCTTCCTCTCCGTCTCTCGGCCAGAATGCGCCGGACGGTATAAGCTGGGCCTCCATCTATGATCAGGGGGGCCGGTGGAGGTTGGTCCGCCGGTGCCATAGGACTAATAAGTACCGGTTTAAGCCGAGAGACGTGAAAGGTGGGGTGGATGCGCATAGCGCGTGGAAGCTGTAGTCTCACGGTGACCGGATTAATACGCCGTATGATTTTAAACGGCCCAATGAAGCGGGGAGCGAGTTTACGAGACTCCACCCTGAGGGGGAGATCCCGCGTAGAGAGCCACACGCGTTGACCGACCCTGAATGACGGAGCCGGACGCCGGTGTCTATCTGCCACCCTCTTCTGAGTAGAAGATGCGCGCTGGAGAGCTGTGCGCACTCGTCTCCATACGGACCGACACCTCCGAATGAAAGATCCCGCGGAGGGGACCTCCACATCTTTCTCCAGTTCGGGGAATAACGGGGGTTGATACCCCAGCTGAGCTTCGAACGGTGAGAGCCCTGTGGAGGAATTGCGCAGAGTATTATGGGCGTACTCTGCCCAGGCTAGGTGTCGACTCCAGGACGTAGGGTTGGAGGAGGCCAGACACCGAAGAGTGTTCTCCAGGGTCTGGTTAGTACGCTCGGTCTGCCCATTAGTCTCCGGGTGGAAGCCAGAGGATAAGCTGACCGAGGCACCAATCAGAGAACAAAACTCGCGCCAGAACTTGGCAGCGAACTGGGGGCCGCGATCAGAGACCACGTCTGAAGGCAGTCCGTGTAGTCGGAACACATTATCTACTACCAGTTGCGCTGTCTCAGGTGCTGAAGGAAGCTTAGGCAAAGCAATAAAGTGAGCTGCCCTGGAGAAGCGGTCTACGACCACCAAGATCACCGATTTGCCCAGAGACATAGGTAAACCGGTGATGAAGTCGAGGGCAATGTGACTCCAAGGGCGACTGGGGATGGGAAGAGGACGCAAAAGGCCAGAGGGTGGGAGACGTGAACCTTTACTCCGAGCACAAACCGGACAAGCAGCAACAAAACTGCGTACGTCCCTTTCGAGACTGGGCCACCAAAAACGCCGGGACAAGAAATCCTTTGTGCGGTGCACTCCAGGATGAGCGACCAGCTGAGAATTGTGTCCCCATTGCAATATTCGGGACCTAAGCCTCGGCGGAACGAACAAGCAGTGGGGTGGACCCCCCCCCGGGCCTGGGTCGGAGCGCAGCGCCCTCTGCACTGCTGCCTCAACGGCCCATATAACCGGAGCCACTATGTGGTCAGCGGGGATAATAGGTTCGGGAACAGGATCCCTGTCTGAACGGTCGAAGATGCGTGACAGAGCATCAGGCTTCACGTTCTTGGAGCCGGGACGGTAAGTGAGCAAAAAATTGAAGCGCAAGAAGAATAACGCCCATCGGGCTTGGCGAGAATTACGCCTCTTGGCTTGCTGCACATATTGCAGGTTTTTATGATCCGTCCATACAGTGAATGGGTGCTCTGCCCCCTCCAGCCAGTGGCGCCACTCCTCCAGAGCCAATTTGACCGCCAAGAGCTCCCGGTCCCCCACATCGTAATTTCTCTCGGCCGGTGTTAGTGCACGAGAAAAATACGCACAGGGATGCATTTTGTGGTCCAACGGAGATAGCTGGGAGAGGATGGCTCCCACCCCCAACTCAGAAGCATCTACCTCTACCACGAAGGGGAGGGAGGGATTAGGCGTGATGAGAATGGGCTCGGAACTGAAACGCTTTTTTAATTCAGAAAACGCTGCCTCGGCCCTCGAATTCCATAAAAACCGGGAGGGAGAGGTCTTTTTAGTGAGCGCCGTAATAGGCGCGGCTACCGCACTGAAATTGCGTATAAACCGCCTATAAAAGTTGGCGAAGCCTAAAAAGCGTTGTACCTGCTTAAGGGAAGACGGGGTGGGCCAGTTCTTAACGGCCGAGACCTTCTCCGGGTCCATTTGAACTTTGCCATCTGCCACAATGAACCCCAGGAAAGAAACGGAGTTAGTGTGGAAAACACACTTCTCTGCCTTCACAAAAAGCTGGGCTTTGAGCAGCGCCTTAAGAACCTGCCTGACGTGGAGGATGTGAGTGGGAAGATCAGGAGAAAAAATTAAAATGTCGTCCAGGTAGACAAAAACTGATCTCTCCAGCATCTCCCTAAGGACATCGTTCACTAGCGCCTGAAAGACTGAGGGGGCGCTAGTGAGCCCGAAAGGCATCACCTGGTATTCGTAGTGTCCAGAGTGGGTGTTAAACGCCGTTTTCCATTGGTCACCCTCGCGAATGCGAACGAGATTGTAGGCGCTGCGCAGATCAAGTTTAGAAAAAATAGACGCCCCCTGGAGGCATTCAAATGCCGAATTCATCAGGGGAAGGGGATAACGATTCTTGATCGTGATGTCATTGAGTCCCCTGTAATCAATGCACGGCCTGAGACTACCGTCTTTTTTCTTTACAAAGAAGAATCCTGCCCCTGCCGGCGAGGTCGAGGGTCTAATAAAACCATTGGCTAGGGACTCTTCAATGTATTGCCTCATTGCGGCACTCTCAGGACCCGACAAGGAGTACAGCGACCCCCTAGGAGGAACCGTGCCCGGATAAAGGTTGATGGCGCAGTCATACGGCCTATGAGGAGGCAGAGAGGTGGCGCGTTGCTTGCTAAAAACCTCAGCAAGATCTATATACTGCTGAGGAACATTAGCCGGCAACGAAAAGTTGAGAGCCCCGCCCACCTGAGTGCTCTCACAGTCTGAGAGGGAATCAAGTGAGTTGTCCCAGTCGATCTCAGAATGGGGAGTCTCCTCCCCCCACCCACTGAGACCGTCAGCAAATGAGTCCCAGGAAAGACTCTCCCTGGCGTCCAGAGAGGACACCACAGAATCGTGAGACCCAAGGGAAGACCTCCCCGCCTCTTGCTCGCTGTCTGAACTGGAATCGGAGGAAGGACGAAGTGAACCTCCGGATGTGAGCGGTCTAATCTTAGAGCAGTGAGGTCTACACTGAGGACCCCACTGGAGAATAACCGTCCCCTCTGCTCCCCAGTTAATATGAGGCTTGTGCTGAGCCAGCCACGAATGGCCCAGAACAAGAGGGTATGTGGGTGAGTCCACCAAAAAAAATTGAATCCGCTCTGTATGGCCAAGGAAAGAGACAGCCAGATTTAGAACGCTGGTGACCCGCCGAATTTTACCCGTGCCCAAAGGGCGACCGTCGAGTGCCGTTACTAGCCGTGGGGAGAGGAGGGGAAGTGAGGGAATGCCCTGCTCCCTAGCCCACTTGATGTCAATAAGAGACTCGACTGACCCGGAATCAATAAACGCGATGCAGCTGGTGGAGCGCCTCCTCCAACTCAACTGCACTACTAACTGGGTACGAGGAGAGGTGTTATTAGGTCTCACCAGGGGCCCCGATCCCCCTAGTGAGACTGTCCTTTTCCCATTAGCTTAGGACATTGGTCTCTGAAATGCCCTGTGCGTTTACAATATTGGCACCGGACGTCGCTCGACCTGGTGGTTCTGAAATCTCGTACTGCCGTCCCATCTACCTGCATGGGCTCATCTGAAAACGAGGAAAACGGAGTAGCCGCAGAAAGCGGTAAGTAACGCGACGACCGAACCCTGCGTTCCCCTGAGTGTCCCTCTCTCTCTCTCTCTCTAATGCGGTTATCCACCCGGATGGCTGTGGAAACCAGAGCACCAAAAGAAGCGGGTGGCTCGAGTACTGACAGTGCGTCCTTAACGGAATCGGAAAGTGCGTTAAGGAAAAGGGAGCTAAGTGGCCCATCGGCCCACCCAGTCTCCCCTGCCAGAGCTCGAAACGTAATGGAGAATGTCGCCACTGTCTCGTTACGCTGACGGAGACGGGTCAGTCGCATGGCCGCCTCCTGACCGGAGACGTCATGATCAAAGACTGACGCCATCTCCTCGATAAGTCTCTCTGTGGTGGACATAACAGGGGAATTAGCCCTTATTAAGGGGTCTGCCCAGGCGAGAGCAGTGCCTGTGAGTAGAGAGAGGATGAGTGCAACCCGAGCCTCCTGGGTGAAGAAGCGGGAGGGCTGTGCTTTAAAAAAAATCAAACATTGCGTCAGGAACCCTCTACACTTCCCGGCCTCCCCTCCATAACGGAGTGGGAGCTGCAATTTAGGCTCCCTGAGATCCGTAGGAATGGGAATAGCGGCGGGATCAGGAGGTGCTTGTGCAACAGGGATGGGTCCTTGTGTGACTGGAGAAGGTGCGGTGGTGAGAGTCAGGGCGCGGATACCGTCTGCTAAGTCGCGCAGACATTCACTCTGATAGCGAAGCTGGCTAGAGAACTGCGTCTGCTGGGTATGGAGGGTCTGAACGGAAACCTGAAGGGCCCTAATGCCCTCCTCATGGGCGGAGATGGCTGCCCCCTGAGCCGTGAGGATTGTATTCAGATCTGGCGTTGTCGCTGGTACCTCCCTAGAGGCTTCCATGTTCTGTAATGGGAGTGGCTGGGTCGGAGGACCAAGCGCGACCGTCAGGGATTCTAAAAGTGTAGGTACTAACACCTACACCACTAAAGCAGACAGATCTGCACTGGAAAGGGTAAACAAACAGTGGGAAACAAAACCTCCCGGCGTAAGCCAAAAATAAAGCAACCCCAAACGAGGGCGAACTCGAGAAACGCGAGTAATCAATAACAAAAGAATCTCACACTCTTTAACGAGTAAACGAATAACAAAATAACCTAACGCTCCTTAACGAGGAGCGAATACAGGAGGACAGAAAAAACAAACAAAAGAAACACCCTGAAGAAATGGGCGAGAGAAGGGGGAGAAACTAAAGCCTGTTACCTACAGCTCTAAGGGAGAACGAGCTGAACAAAAGGCAACAGGTAGGAGAGTATAACGGATGAAGATAGAAAGAAAAGGAAAAACCAAAATAAATCTTTCTTCTAACTCTAATAGGACTTGCTGCGTTTCCTATTCGTGCGAACCAGAATAGCAGCGAACGAATCTAATACCTTTACCGACCTCCTTGTCAATATAACAACGACAACATGGAAGCGTCGAAAATGCGGAAGTGCTGGCTATTTATAACCGGCAGGAAATCCAAAACAGGTGAAAGAAATAATTGCCGGGCGAGATTCAAACAACGAAACGGAGGCGGAAAAAATCCGATAGAGCGTTCAAAAGACGCCAAAAGAAAAACCGAACGCAGAAACAACAGCGGCTGCCAGAAACCATGACAGTTCTTCCACAATCAAGTTAGATCGTGTTGAACTCAACTACGAGGAGCTTCGTTTTTTACAAACCAGTAGATTTCATAACTTATCTAGCATATGAATTTCTGCTTATTCTGAAACGTGTAAGTACCTAACAAATGTAGCCTATATTTCGGGATATTTCCATGCAGTAACGGATTTGATCAGATAAATAACCTTAGTCCAGTATGTTAGCCTACTTACATGCAGCTTTCTTTTACAATTGACTGGGATAGGCTACTATACTGCTAGATCGTTTTGATGAAATACGCAAATTTTTTACACAAACCAATTTCATAACTTTTGTCTTCATAATTCATTTTGGCTCATTCTGAAACTAAGAAATTAAAATTTTTTGGGAATTTTGCACTACTGGCGATCATTCCATGTAGTAGCTTCTTCCGACAGACTTACTACTGCACTATTCAACGTCACAATGGACTAGACTTATTACTTAGCATCTGATATGTCCAATATGTTACTGCATGCAGCTTTTTACTGCACTATTCTATGTCACAATGGACTGGAATACTGACCGTTATTTTGTTTATAAATACAGTTCTTCCACAATCAAGTTAGATCGTGTTGAACTCAACTACGAGGAGCTTCGTTTTTTACAAACCAGTAGATTTCATAACTTATCTAGCATATGAATTTCTGCTTATTCTGAAACGTGTAAGTACCTAACAAATGTAGCCTATATTTCGGGATATTTCCATGCAGTAACGGATTTCATCAGATAAATAACCTTAGTCCAGTATGTTAGCTTGCATGCAGCTTTCTTTTACAATTGACTGGGATAGGCTACTATACTGCTAGATCGTTTTGATGAAATACGCAATTTTTTTACACAAACCAATTTCATAACTTTTATCTTCATAATTAATTTAGGCTCATTCTGAAACTAAGAAATTTAAATTTTTTGGGAATTTTGCACTACTGGCGATCATTCCATATAGTAGCTTCTTCCGACAGACTTACTACTGCACTATTCTACGTCACAATGAACTGGAATACTGACCGTTCTTTTTTTCATAAATACAGTTCTTCCACAATCAAGTTAGATCGTGTTGAACTCAACTACGAGGAGCTTCGTTTTTTTTACAAACCAGTAGATTTCATAACCATTATTTAACGATCATATCACATTCATTTCATATTCTGAAACTAAGTAAGAAATATTTTTGGGGCATGGGCATAGTGCATTGAGTGTTGTTTCCTGGATTTAATCAGATGACTTTTTCCTTTACAGTTTCCAGTCCCGATACCATACAGCAAATCGGCCAATATGGAAGTGGGACTCGCGGTGATCGGGGTTACCGGCGTTGCAGTGCTTCTGGTAAACCTTTTTTCATATAACATGGTATAGCATTCGCCACACACTTACTGCACCATCCATTAGGCTACAGACAAGCCTTCTCACACTTTACCAAAAATCCTCTTCATTTAGCCTACGTGTTTTCCACAACGTTACCCTTTGTGCAATTGTTTTCTATACTGATTGTATGGACCTGATATAATTGCCCTTGTCATTTTCCTCTAGGCGAAAACCTGGAACCACCAAGGTAAGTTTCCTTTAATTATAGAAGACCAAAATTTTGCATGGCCACAACTACTACAACCACTACTACTGCCAGGCTGGGCAGAGGTAGCAGTTTTTTTTTTACATGGCTTGTGTACAGTATGTATTTCCTTTTTTAAGCGACTGAGAGGAGGGACAGCGAGACTATTCAGAAACTTCAGCAGGAGCTTAACGACTGCAAGGAATCTGCTAGAATCCATTATGAGGAGCTGAAGGTTTGGATTAACATCAATGATGCTCACACCTGTGGTGTAGGCATCTTGACTTGTATGGAACTTCTCCTTGTGCTTTATACATATAATTATCTAAATATCAAAATTTCCTATATTGATAAGGAATCATCCGACCAGCGACTTGAGGAGGCGGCGCAAACTGCTCAGGAGGACAGGGATTCGGAAAGCTTGCGATACTGCAGCATCGTCCAGGCCTTGGAGGAAGAAATGGCGGCCCTGACCGATATGTGCAAGAGCAAGGACAGGAGGCTGTTCGCCATGGCTGAGGAGAGTGATAGGAGAGAAGGAGAGCTGATAGCCATGTATGAAAGGTGCGGGAGAAAGGAAAAGCACCTTGTAGCCGCGGCTGATCAGTTGGAGGACAGCGAGAGGAAGCTGGCGGCCATGACGGAGCTCTGCCAGTCCAACGAGGACCAACTGCAGAATATGGAAGAGATGGAAGAGATGTACGAGACCACCATGAGGCAGCTCATTATCGGCAATCAAGAGGAGCTGGCCGCCATGGCATCGAGGCTGGCGGTGAGCAAGAACAAGCTGGAGGACATGACACAGCTCTGCCAGTCCAAGGATGAGCAACTGCAAGAGATGGCTAAGGTAAACAAGGCCACTCTGGACAACCTGGAGGACGAGAGACGATTTGGACAACAGAGCTTTGAAAATCTGGAGACCGTGACCCAGCTCCTTTCGGACAAGGAGAAGGAGCTGGAGGAAGATATGGAAGAGACAGAAGAGATGTACGAGACCATGGAGATCATGACACAGATCATGAATAGCAATAAAGAGGAGCTGGCCGCCATGGCATCGAGGCTGGAGGTGAGCAAGAACAAGCTGGCGGCCATGACGGAGCTCTGCCAGTCCAACGAGGACCAAGTGCAGGATATGGAAGAGATGGAAGAGATGTACGAGACCATGGAGATCATGACACAGATCATGAATAGCAATAAAGAGGAGCTGGCCGCCATGGCATCGAGGCTGGACGTGAGCGAGAAGAAGCTGGAGGATGCAGCAGAGCTCCGCGGGACACTGGAAACTGTTCTGCAGCAGTAAGTATGGTGGCTGTTGGGCTCTGTATGCTTGTAGAAATTATATAGATGATTACATCTTGCTTGAGAAGAGCTGTGCAGAAAAGGCCGATTTGCAGGCAGAGGCTTCCATGTAATGGATGAAGCTGTGCAGGTTGAAGCTGTGGAGGCAAAGGCTGAAGCAGTATGGGTCTCACCGCTTTGCAGGAAGATCAAACGGGAAGAGTCCCAGCAGTTGCCAATGGAGCGGGTTGAGCAGGAATTCGAGAGGCGAATGTCAGAGTCACAGAGGACCCTGGAGGAGGAGAGGGCAGAGGCAGCCAGCCTGCGGAAGAAGTGAGTACCGCAGTACTTCCTCTCATTGACAATCGCCCTGAGGGATAGGTAATAATGTACAAGGATTAGACAATGAACAAAATGCTCTTTGCCATTGGCTATCATGGTGGGTGTGGACATGTGGATTACTGCTAACATTTTTTTTGTGTTAAACAGCTGCTATTTCAAACTGGCAAAATCTGCCCTAAACGGCTGATATTCCGATGTACAGTGGTGGTTGAAAGCTGTAATCATCTTGCTTCCAGGCTTGCTGATGTCGTTTGTGAACTGGCTGGCCTCCAGAAACCTCCATCACCAACTCCTACCCCTGGCTGCTCCAACGTGCAGGAGACCCTCCCTGTGGAAGGTGAGCTTCGGCACCCTTCTGGTTATCTACAACTGGTATCACTTGTGGATGGCTATAAGATACACAGTAATAGCCAACAAGCTGTGTAGCTAGCTAAAATCAATGAATAATGATATTTAGCATACTAATGACTAGCTAGTGAGTATCTAGCTGTATTAAATTTACAGAACACAGTTAGTTGGGCTCGGTGCCCTAAGGTGTATAAGTCTGTTAAAACAGATTTAAATTATTGTAAAAATATATTTTAGCCTTTTCTTGATTATTGGCTTTCTCGTTTGTCCCTTCAGATGAGAACGCTACTAAAGCTTTAGACAGAGATGGCCATGTAAGTACAACAACGAGACTTGTGGCAGGATAGTAAAATTACTTAAAAATGTGATTGGCACAAGCAGTTCTTGCCTGAGTGTATACGCACCCAATGCCTGTAAAATGTGTTTTAGCCTTAGATGCAGGTGAACAGATTAGTAATGAGTTTTCTGATACAGGGAAAGGAAATTCAGGAGGCCCAGAAACAGGCAGACCCTGAAGAGCAGTGAGTATCAAATAGGACACTTGTGTCAGTGGAAATCTTACTCGCTATTAAGGCTACATGTAACATGCAGTCAAGAAGACAGCCAAACAAAGCTGTACAGACAAGATAATTTTGAAATGAAAATTTTAAAAATACTGAAATGTGGCGAAAAGTTGCATGAGAATGATGTGTTCTCTGTTGCAGGATGCTGGCTCAGCAGTTAAGTGGAGGACGCAAGAGGAAAAAGAAAACACGATGGGTAAAGGTGGAATTTGAAAATTACCGACCAAACCACTGGTTCACAGAGGATCAGGTGATCAACAGACAAGGAGAATCCAGCCAGACACAGGTGAAGAAGCTCTACCAATGCTAATACTGAGCTGTACCTAATATAGTGCTACTACAGATTGCAAGCTAATATAGGGTCAGTACATTGCTATTACAGTAGGCAAACATGCTAGGATTTCGTAATTTTTGATTCGGAACTCCATGGAAAGTCATTTGCTACTGTCCTGTTTACATACTAAGGCTCCTTTTTGCAGTCCCATGCTTGCATATGTATAGACGTATATGTGAGTGACCGCTCCGTCTCTCCCCAGATGTCCTCAGACCAGCGTGGGTGTGGCAGTGATGCCAGGAGGGCCGGGGCCGGAGCCGAAGGACTGGGCAGAAGAGACCAAGGAGCGGCGGGGCACCAGAGATCACGTGAGATAGAGTGGGCGCAGCACTGGAGGGCGGAGTACAATCCGTACCGCACTGTTAAGGGTCCTTCTAATCTGTGATCTTCAGCACATCACAGTTGTCACCTAACTAATTGGGCAGTCAGCAAAATCTTTAATTGGATTGGCACCATCCCATCACTCTAACGTCCTCACAAAGCAGGATTACTGGGTTAGCTGGATAACTGCACTGAGTACAACCCAGAACAGCTCTTTTTATATCAGTCCATGTTCCAGATTTGGGAGGGTTCCGGATTTTACTCAGTGTAGTTATCCAGCTAACTCAGTAATCATGCTTTGGGCCCTGGTGTAGGAAAGATGCTAGCAATAGGTATTTTTACATGCCAGCAATACTCCCAATCTTAACCCGATTATGGCAATACTCTATTGAAATGGTCATGGTATGGTAAACGCCATTATATAAGAACATAATCTGTGTATTCAAAACCCGATTAACACACTTGGGGAGTATTTCACAAAGCAGGATTACTGGGTTAGCTGGATAACTGCACTGAGTACAACCCAGAACAGCTCTTTTTATATCAGCCCATGTTCCAGATTTGGGAGGGTTCCAGATTTTACTCAGTGTAGTTATCCAGCTAACTCAGTAATCATGCTTAGGGCCCTGGTGTAGGAAAGATGCTAGCAATAGGTATTTTTACATGCCAGCAATACTCCCAATCTTAACCCGATTATGGCAATACTCTATTGAAATGGTCATGGTATGGTAAACGCCATTATATAAGAACATAATCTGTGTATTCGAAACCAGATTAACACACCTGGGGAGTATTTCACAAAGCAGGATTACTGGGTTAGCTGGATTAACTGCATTGAGTAAAACCCGGAACAGCTCTTTTTAGATCAGTCCATGTTCCAGATTTGGGAGGGTTCTGGATTTTACTCAGTGCAGTTATCCAGCTAACTCCGTAATCCTGCTTTGTGAACAGGACCTTACAGCAATGGGGTTTTTGTTTCCCAAACTTTGGTGCATGTAAATTGTCTGACAGCAGAGACGCTGAGAAGATTCGATTAGGCGCCTGGTATGGTGATTAGCAGCATAGTCATTCAGAGTGTAATTTTGGGTGTGGTATGGTAATTGTCTGGCAGCATACCCTTGGGAGTCTGGCATGCTGATTGGCTGGCAGGGTCTTGCATATTGATTTAGCCGTTGTGAACTGGAGTACTGTACCTTGGAGGCAAGCATTTTAGAAGATACACCGATCTTGTGCACCCCCTAATGAGTTGGACCTTACAGCAATGGGATGGGCCTTAAATTTCTAATAATAATAATAATAATAAAAACATAAAACAAAAAATAATAAACATAAAAATATGATAATAATAATAATAATGCTTAAAAAGTGCTCAAAGATGCTTTACAACAAAAACAGATAAAATATAAAATACAAAATCAAAACAGGAAAAAAACAATTCAAAGAAAGCAGTACTGCCCCCTAAGTTTGGTTTCGGTTGCAACTTAAATGTTAAAATCCCAATTTCACCCGTCAATACCTCAGCCGTAGCACCAATTACCAAGCCACTTGGCAGATCAACTTATCTCATCAATATCTCAACATAAAACAAATATGGGAACGATTAGTTAAGCCGTTTTCATACATTAAAGGAGCTATATGTAACAAATTTACTGTACGAAATCATAAAATGACCATGATATGTCATCAGAGATTAAGGAAACATGCCGAGTCGAAATACTGGCTTCTCCGACAACAATGCTAAAGCCAGTATGTTCTCCTTTGAAATTTCCATTTGAGTCTGTATTTGTTTTGGCTAGTGTGATTCACTATTCTCTGAGTTGACTCCGCCCACTGCCCATTACGAACAGCCAGATGTACCCCGGCACTCCGACAGCCGATTTATGAATGCCTAAGCTAAGTTCAACATCGTTTTCATTTAGCTAGCTAGCTAAAGATTGAAATATATATATGTAGCCTATATAGTTACTAGCTAAACATACCACTAACGTTAGCTTATATCTGTGTGACCGTAAACATAGCCAGCCATGCATCTAACTAACATTGACAGTTATAAAAAATCCACATGAGCTGGCTTATAATTTGCAAACAATAAATAAATTGCAAAAGTATACATTAGCTCGTGTTCGTTCAGTGTCCTCAACCTGGCAACCCGCGTGAGCTTCGAGGTGAGCTTCGAGAGGGCGGGCGGAGACCACTCTCCAATATTGTGAATTTGGACTGCAGTACTCATTTTAAACGCTCAATGTCAATTTTACATATCGCTCCTTTAAGTACACCAAAAAATTTAGCATTTAGATTAAGACTTTTTTTCCCAACAACCTAGCTCAAATTCTCCAACTCTAATCGCTAAAGTTGACATCGCGATATGTCAGGCGTGACATGGACTAATGCTTTTGATAGGTGATATTTCTGTTTATTGTACAGTTTTTAAATAAACCTTTATAAATCTACGATACCGGAAATCAATTGTCCATTGACTTAACATTGGGGCATACATTTAAAACAAATGCATGTTACCGTTACTCCTTTGAGACAATATTATCAGTAACGTTAATGAAGCTACAAGCGCCACACCATGTGAGCAACTAACGTTAGCTAGGTAGCATAATAGCATTACAAGCTCCACATGGAACCTAACAGTGTTAAGCAATGTAACATTAGGACAATTAATGTGAACGTTACGTTAGTTTGTCTTTAAAATAGCCAGATATTTCACTAAATAGTTTTGACTGAATGTAACGTTCGACTAAATAAAATCCTACCAACACAACACAGTTGAAGAGTGATTGTTTATGATGACATTTTTAGCCAGTATAACAGTTTTTAAATAAACCTTTATAAATCTACGATACCGGAAATCAATTGTCCATTGACTTAACATTGGGGCATACATTTAAAACAAATGCATGTTACCGTTACTCCTTTGAGACAATATTATCAGTAACGTTAATGAAGCTACAAGCGCCACACCATGTGAGCAACTAACGTTAGCTAGGTAGCATAATAGCATTACAAGCTCCACATGGAACCTAACAGTGTTAAGCAATGTAACATTAGGACAATTAATGTGAACGTTACGTTAGTTTGTCTTTAAAATAGCCAGATATTTCACTAAATAGTTTTGACTGAATGTAACGTTCGACTAAATAAAATCCTACCAACACAACACAGTTGAAGAGTGATTGTTTATGATGACATTTTTAGCCAGTATAACGTTAATATTAGCTCAGTTAATAGCCTAACTTGCTTAACTTATAACGTTACGGAGTTATTTTCAGTACAATGCAACGAAAATAATTATCTTAGCCAAGTTAAATAACGTTAGATCTTCCATTGCCATGTGGCGCTAGCCAGCTTGCTAACTTACATTGGGTAAAAAAGGTAAGTTTTAACTTACAGGGGAGGTGGGGTAACGTTAATGTAGCCTAATTATTACTGGATGATCTCCGTTATTTTAGTCCCGTTGTAACATACAATTCTTCCCAGAGTATTTTTTTTTTTTGACAAAATAAAATAAAAATGTAACTACAATATATCTGTTGTTGCTTGTCATGATTCAATCTGTTTTATTTCCAATGTTTTATGAAAATTGTTGTGTTATGTTATTATGTTATGATATTTAATGTTATTTAGACTTATTCTGGTCTATTGGGGTGTTCTCAAGGTGCATTGATTGAACTTTCTAGCGGTAGCTATACATTTTCTAATGATTGTGTAATCTTCAGTTATGTTTATTCAACGTTCAAGTGGATGTGTAACAATAGTTATGATGATTAAATTTTTTAAAGAAACTGACACCTTCCGGAGAAAAAACCCTGGGAATTAATAACAAAAAACTATGTTTTAAGTGTTATGTTTGGCTTGGTCAAAAGCCGCAAAAGACAGGAAATTCAATAATATCTGGAATGGCTGCCAACATTCGAACCTCTCTGCGCACATGTCTACAGCCTCTCAAAAAGGGAATGCGTGCACAAACGCACACGAACGGGCTTCTGAATGCATCACATAGGCACATTGTAAAGAGAGGAGGTCCCCCACCCTCTATTTCCATCACTAATAGATTACAGACACCTGCTGCCGCAGGTAGCCCTACACTTTCAAACACACTGCCAAAACATAACCCAACACTGCACGGCATTCTGGGAGTGCATATTGAGCTGACACATTTGTCAAACAGCGATTGCTGGACTGGGGTCAGTTACTCCAGCATTGGGCCCTCACTAACCAGCTGTGCTGGGATTTCCACACATGCCAGAGCCGAGAGTGGTGCAGTGTGATTAAGTCCTTCCATTTGCATATGGGATTCAAACGGGATTCAAACACTGCACAGCCACTCAAATAATGAAACCTGAGCAAGGGAAGAGAGCAGCTAAAATCCAGCCCCGCTCTTTCCTCCTCCTCTTCCTTTACACTGTATTGCAGGCTCTTCCTCTTGCATGGCATGAAATTAACTTTGTCACCCACTGGCCACAGTGGCTTGTGCATGCTAACAAGACTAGGCAAGCCTAGCTCAGCCCGGACGCCTGTATGCAGCCAGTGGGGAACATTTGACAAGGCACGGCGAATATTGTTATGTATGGAAGCAAAAGGCCACTTTGTGTTTTTATTTGCAAGTTAATGTACGCACTTTATCTGACAATTGAAAAATGCTAATGCAAATCCATTTCACATTTAATTTTTCTCGCCCTCTATGACATACCCTGCCACAATTTAAACTAGAAAAGGAAATGAACAACCACAGTCAAAAAACTATCTGCTTGGAAGTAATAGTTCTGCTTACTTTTCGTTAGGCTACTGAATGATAAAGTACAATTAAAAGTTAAAACGTGATTGTTGTAGTTAGCTGTTTTAGCTGTTTGCTAGCAAAGCCAAAACTTTCCTGCGAAGGGTGTCTGTGACGCCAGGTCCCCAGTTGTGCAGCTCGAACGCACTGATGTCGGTAATGAACCACCTCCGATATCCGACCTCCCACGCAAGCAGGGTTAGACAGCAAACTTTTTACCGTAATTACTCAAAATTTTACGCATGAGCTTTTCAACACTCGCAATTTGCGCATGCGCTTCTCAACAACCGGGTACAGATAGCCACTCAGCCACTCAGTCAGTTACCCACATCCAGGCGTTTAGGCCGGCAGCTCTGCATCCCGGCAAAAAATAAATAAATTAAATCTGACAATCTCTCAAAATCTCTTCTCAGGACTAACACAGTTTTGGTGCCCAGCTCTGGTCCCGGAGAGCTGCAGGGTTCTGCTGGTTTCTGTTTCCCCCTTAAATTCCACAGCGAGTTCACACCCAAGAAACCAGGTGAGGTGAGATAACCGTGTAACCAGCGGCTTTACCCGGTCAATTAATTGCTGAATAAGAAGAGAAATCAGCAGCCCATGTGGCTGTCCAGACCCCTGTTTTATCTGAGCTCCGTGCCCTGTGGGGGTATGTGCGCTGTCCAGTAGGGGGCGCCGTTAGTAGAAACCGGCTGCTTTACAGGATGAGGGTTACAGACCCCCATTTTATATGAGATCTGAGCCCTGTGGGGGTATGTGCGCTGCCCAGTAGGGGGCGCCGTTAGTAGAAACCTGCGGCTCTACAGGACAAGAGTTTCAGACCTGTTTTATATGAGCTCTGTGCCCTGTGGGGGTATGTGCGCTGTCCAGTAGGGGGTGCTGTCCTTACCTGCTGACCCAGGCATTGGTGATGCCGTGCACGGCGAACAGGGTGAACCGCAGGTGCTCGGTGGTGCCCGAGGCCACCCTGTTGTCGCTGCCCTCGCCTGGCTCACACTCGGCATGCTGGGTAGTTACAGGACAGAAGGAGCGCAGGTAGAGCTTCACCAGCTCATAAAGGGCAGAGGTGAGCTGAGCCAGGGCGTCCTCCACAGGGCTGGGGTTACCTGAGGTTGTTTACATAACATCATATACATCACATTATTAACAGATCCCTTAGCAGACACTGCTATCCAGAATTACTTGAATTGAACTTTAATTATTGAATTGTGTTGAATTGAGGACCTTTAATTTGTTACACAATTAACGTGGCTCAAGCTGACATAAAAAAGGCACAAGTCACAAACAGCATCACAAGTGATTTTCATCACATCATTTTCACGAATATTCAAAAGATGCAACTATTGGGCTGTTTTGGCTTTGACAGTAGGGGAGACAGAATTAGAAAAACTTAAAAACTGCTGATTATCTGGTGAGTATAATAGAATGGTACAACTTCACACATCCACACAATAAAGCCCCAAATGGGTTATTTTGCAGTTTTTTCTTTTTCTTTTTCCTGTCGATTTCGTCATCACAAATGTTGCTTGTCCACAAATAATAATTCTCCCCATTGGATAACAACATCTGATCAAAGTAGTATGGTCAAAAAGTAGCCAATTGCAGGATACACAGGCAAAACGAACGCTGCAGCACGTAATGCTTTTGGCTAACATAAGGATGTGAATACAGTTGAAGTCGGAAGTTTACATGCACTTAAATTGAAGTAATTAAGACAAATTTTTAACCACTCCACAGATTTCATGTTAGCAAACTATAGTGTTGGCAAGTCTGTTAGGACATCTACTTTGCATGACACAAGTAATTTTTCAAACAATTGTTTACAGACAGGTTATTTCACTTTTAATTCACTATCACAATTCCAGTGGGTCAAAAGTTTACAGACACTAAGTTGACTGCCTTTACATTTTTAATATTTGGTCACATATCCTTTGCATGCCATGGCTTCCTGATGGCCGTGACCCAACAACATCAAAAGACTCTTGATATCTTATTTTCTGGTACTCTTACAAGCGATACTATAACGTCTCTGCATTTGAATGGATCTCTATGGGAATTGGGGGATGGGACTAGATTTAGCTGTAAATTATGCTGCAACAGTATGGAATACATGGTTGGTAAAATGGCTGTAAGTCATCAAGGGTGTGAGGTATCAAACAAGCCTCAAACCATCACTCTGCTGCCAGATATGCAGTAGATATGGATGGATCACTTTAAGGGTTGTTTCTCCTGACAAATTTTCCTATTGAACTCTATGGAAAAATAAGTCAGGAGAAGAAACCCTTCAAGTTATCCATCCATATCTACTGTATTTCTGGCAGCAGAGTGATGGTTTAAGGCGTGTTTGATACGTCAGACTCTTGATGACTTAGAGCCATTTAGCCAAATGACATGGAATGATCCTGTTACAAAGGCAGCCTACATCTTCAAGAAAATTTCCCTTAAATTGCTTCATCGAATATATCCATTCATACATTTATTTGTAAATCTGTGGATTTTAATAAATGGTAATATGTCTCTAGGAAAGGTAGAGAAACGAATTGCATTAAAATGTATTTTCTTAAAAGGTTCACGATTGGACTCAAGTAAAATATTTAGCAGATCGTTGGCTGTAGCCATCTGGGGCTCCCTGACACTAAAAGACAGGAGTGTGACAGGGTCCAAAATGCAACTCTGCAAAAGGCTCTGGCAAATACCCGCTTGACACCACAAAGTTACTGCCATCAAAGGTAGACAACAAGATAAACTAATTATTTTAAAATTGATGTAGTATCTAACTCATAACTCATGCTGTATATTGAAACTGTTTAAAACATTTTTGATACATTTTGTGTTTTGAATTTTGTTACTTTTAACCAGAGTGCCTCAAGGACATACTTCAAAGGAGAGGAAAGGGAGGCTGTTGAAGACAACTTGTCTCTGGTGTGGCGTTTTCTCTCAGAGAAAATTAGCGATATCAATAAAAAGAAGACATGTTGAAAGTAGAGGTATGTTAATATTTTCGAGTCCTTCTTGTGTGTGATCGACTCGCTTCCACTCACATGTCAAACAAAACCTGCATTAAACCGGAAGGCAATATAAACATTGTTCAGCACAATAAATAATTGTAATTATACAAGTAGTAGTTATTTTTCGTTGGGAGTTGTGAACCACCTCACTGCTTCATGTGATCATGGGACCAACACCCCAGCCTACCAACTGAGAAAAGGGTAGTAACGCAAGTAGTCTAGCTCAAACAGTATGCAATAATAACATTGAAAACTGATGTCTTAATCTATTGTAACTGAATGTGTCACTACGGTCTCGTGGTTTGGCTACTCTGCTTAGCGTTTACGTTAACTTAACTTTGATTGCGAGCTTGCGTGTGGTATTTATCTCCTGATAGCAGCCACACTGTATTTTACTTTGAATTGATTGCATTAATTCCTCTTTGGGTTCAAACCACAGAGCTGTATAAGAACAGTTCTGTGGTTCAAACATGTAGGGCTGGATGATGTCGATGGCACTCGGATTGAGGGCGTGGATTTAGATTTAGAAGTTTATAATAGTATTTAGAATAGAATTGTAGTAGAGCTGATTTACCCAGTTTACTGTGAACTGCATTCAATGTTCATTACTAGGGATAGCTGCTACTTTATGGGAAGGATGTGCTTTGTCTTATCTGTTCTGTAGTTACTTCGATGACGTTTCTATATGCACTTACTGTATGTTGCTTTGGATAAAGGCGTCTGCTAAATGACTGTAATGCAGACCACACCCCTACAATCCTGAGTTCTTTCAAGACTGAATTTATTAGCTGACTTTGAGATGTATATCAATATACCTATTGACATTTTTTTTAAAGATATTTGTGGTTATTTGAAGTGTGATATGTTGTGGTTATTTGAAGTTTTTAGAATCCCTTGTCCATCGCTTTTAAAGAAAATCCCCACTGATTGTTTTACAGTATAGGGATGAATCGACGTGAAAACAATGTAATGAAGGTTTTTCTTTTAATTTTGGCACATCTTCGACTCGTCACCATTGAAAAGTGATGTGGCACGAATTCCTCTCCATACTAACAGTATACTGAACTCCATACTATGGGCAGCCAACAGTGCCAAAATTATGTTGTCTGCGACTGCCTTACACTGCGTTTTCATTGGTCAATAACATTAAAATCTCATCCGCATTGGCATTGACACTCACAGTTGTCACAGTTTGTGCCATTCGCATTCGCACTGGCACTTGCATAATAATGTAGATACCATTGCAGTTAGCATTAAAAATCACAGGAAATGGCAGAAATGTGAGCTTTAAAATGTAAATGATGAAAACATTAACCTAGGCTGCATGTTTCAGTGTAATGTCACCCCTTGGCCTTTGCATACCCCATACCTATACAGCACAGAGAGTTTGCCACTTTTCAGGTTTTCCTACAGAAATAACCGCAATGACCACAGACTCTCAGCCCTTAAAAACAGTAACTTCTGTACCTTCTGACCTCATGTAACTAATACTATCTACATACCCTGAGGTCTACACAAATTATTCTATTTACAAAAATTTACAAATGTGAATCAATGAATTCTAGCTAGCTTTTATTAACACAGTTTGTTCGTTTTCTTTTCCGGTGCTGCTACTTCAGTGCTGCTACTCCGGTGCTGGTTGCGCTCCAACTGCAGGTATGTGTTTAAACAAACATTTACAAAGGAATATGGTAACAAACAAATGTGTATTCAAGCCCATTGCCACTGTGTGTGTGTGTGTGTGTGTGTGTGTGTGTGGCAAGACCATTTCCAAAAGCCTTGTGACGCCAGCATCACAGGTATCATCTTCTTGCCCACTCTCAAAATTAGGGATGCACCAATATGACAATCTCAGTACAATACAGTGGGGTGCTAAAATTTGGGCACCCCACTGTATAGTATTTTATTTATTTATCTTTTGGCCCAGCACTTCTTAACCCCTTTGTGCAGAGGCTTAATTTGACCCATTTTCATCTGTTTTGTTCCATTCTGTTTAAAGCTTTATAACCCTGACACCGCCCATAAACTGTAAGCGCTTGGCAGTTGTAGTTCACAGTAAAGCAGATACCTGGTACATGTGCAGTAGTTTGGGGCTATATCTCTGCTCTCACTACAGGTAGAGAGTTGGCTGAGAGCTCATTTTAATCAGGAGGAGAGCTACTTTTCTACAAATCAAACATAATTTTTCGGTGGAATTCCCCTTTTACCAACTTTCACACCATCTCTAAACTTGCACTATTGTTTTTCAGACGCTATGTAGGAATAAACCCAGAGAGGGGCACCAAGGCTGGACGGGACAAAGTGCTGTCCAAGAGAACTGGTAAAGTCGCTCATAAGAAGACAACAAAGGTCACTCCTCATGTCTCCACTCTACTGAAGAGACTGATGGACTTTATATAAGCCAATGAGCTCACTCACTCACTCCCCCACCTCTATCCCTACACCAGTTTGTGCCCCCCACCCCCTCCCCCTCATACACATACACACACGTACAACTTGGAAGGTTTTGGACAGTCATATTCTTTTATTTTGATAATATGTCATGTCTGTTGGTGTTTAATATCTGTTTGTGTTAAGAACTTGGATGGTTTTGGACAGACACAGCCTCATATTAGAAAAACATTCATGTATGTTAATTTGTTTATGCTGATATCATTTGAGTGTTTCTTGTGGTTGTATTACTTAACATTTTAGCACTAAAGCTTTGACTCAGGTGTTAACTTGACTACAAATATCAAATGAATTTTTTTTGGTTATGACTAAGTTCATTTAAGTTCTTTTGCCTAAATGGGCTGATTTGTCTATTTTTTCCCCATGTACATGCAAATGATGTGCAAATGTTTTGCAAGGGCAATCAAGACTTTCTTTACAATAAAGTAAGAAATGTTTTGTAAGATGCACTTAGAAGCTGTGTTTGTCTCAAATTGTTAAGTCAAATAATTGAAAAGGCCATGTTTAGTTTCTTCACTGAGGTAGGACTCTGGGTTATTTTGGCAAGATTTACAAGTTTTCCATAACTGTTAACATGAAACAGTCATTCTCTTAACAAAATTGGCTGTAATCCAAATTGCCACGATTGCAATACACATAAATGTTTTGTTTACCGTAATAATCTGCAGCTATGCTTACCAGTAGAGATAGTGCAAAAACAGCAATTAACTGCTAACCCTGTTATCAGTATACTGTAAAAGTATACTGTAATAATTTAAGGTTGTATGCTGTATTTATAAAAAACGGTACCAAACTAAAACAGTAAAACTTAATCTTACAGTAACCCTGCTGCCAGCTCTTCACTGTTTTTTTGTTTTTTTTAACAGTGCAGGCGGTAGGCTCCAAAGCAACATAAATATTAGTCACTTGCAATTTCTAATTGTATTCTACATTCCCGTTATATTTGTATATAGGGCCGCTCGTGCTGCTACACGGCAAGAGAAAGCTGAAGTAGCCTTACGAAAGAGCGTGGGAGCATGTGTGGTGCTGTAAAATAACACAAATCAATTTAAAATGCAAAAACTAATTCAAGTCAGTCGACAGTAAAATTCACAACGTATAAAACAACGTGGAAATGTAGGCTACACAAGCCTCGTTTGTGTCGTCTATACCCCAGCAACAGGGCTATGCAGCCTACACAAATGATTTGAACACTTAAAACATGTTGAACCGGTTGCAATTTACAGCATAGTAAGCAGTACCGAACATGTTTATGGTGGACTGAATGCAGCTTCTTCATTGTTACCGTATTTTTTTTAAATTGCGTTGTCTTGGATCTTTGCAGCCTCTGCTTTTTTTCAGTAGCCTAAAGCATGCCTTTCACAATTCCACAAACAATGAATATATAGCCTAGTACATGATAAAATATTGTACCACAAAGAATATATTTTCGACACCAGTTGGTGATCAGTGCAATATTTACGTCTACCCATGGACATGTTAATAGTTAATAGTCTACTCCAAAATATTTGTTCGCCGTACTTTTAAATAGTATTTTATAAATACACGCACGATTCTGCATTTATCTAAAGTAGGTAGGCAAGAGTCAGTCAAGACCCAGCTAGATAGGTTAGGGAGCTATGCTACGAGTATTTTAAAACCATACTCCGCAAGGGTGGGGAAGAAATAGCCTACCAATATTTACAGTTAGGCTAAGTGCCGATATAGCGTTGGCTGCTACTGATTTTCATGCCATTAATTTTAAATGTCCCAGAATAAGCTATAGAATTATTAAAGTTGCTGGCAGTGTCGGCTGGATTACGGCTGCCGATTCCGGCCGAGCGTACTCGGGCCGATTCTGGGGCGTCATTCATTCTGACGAAAGCCCGAGTCCGACAGCCGGACTCGGGCCGATTAAACGAATCCGGCATGGCGGAATCGGGCCAGCATCGGGCCGCATATATTTGGCTAGCTGGGTAATATTTCGTTGGACCGCCTTTAGCTTTGATTACGGTGCGCATTTGTCGTGGCATTGTCTCGACAACCTTATGCTACGTCACAACATTTATTTCTGCCCAGAGTTGCATAAATTTTTGGCTGAGATCTTGTATTGACGACGGGAGAGTTGAACCACTCCGTGAAGTCTTCTCCAGCACATCCCAAAGACTTTCAATGGTGTTAAAGTCAGGACTCTGGTGGCCAATTCATGTGTGAAAATGATTCCTCATGCTCCCTGAACCACTCTTTCACAATTTGAGCTCGATGAATCTTGGCATTGTCGTCCTGGAATATGCCCATTGATGGAATAACCTGGTCATTCAGTACATTCAGGTAGGCTACTCAGCTCACTTCATTTTATTGCTGCGAATGTTGCTGAGCCTAGACCGGAGCAATTGTAGCAACTCCAGATCATAACCCAGAGGCTTGTACAATGGGGACTATGCATGACGGGTGCAACGGTGACTTTTGGCCAGGCAGTGCAATTTATCGCTACTGTTCAGCTTATCACGCATAACGTTACACAATACAGGACAGTCGCTCTCTAACAGTGACCGGTAGCTACCGAGATAGCATGATGTTAATGTTAAAAACACGTGCCCTAATCCATTTTAAAATATGACTAATACTTAAATTATTTGTAGCCAACTTCATAGTAACATTAAACATGAAATGAATCCAGGCATATGCATTTCTTTCAGCTAAAATGTATGCGTGTTTGCATAGGCTAAACCTACGGTGGCCGAGAAGTGTCGAACGAACTGCATAACGGAAAACACAACTGCAAAAGCCACAACACAAATGCAAAAGTGACAACACAACTGCAAAAGCCACAACACAACTGCAAAAGTGACAACACAAATGCAAAACTGATGTTGATAATGAAACGTGCTGACGATTACTGTCTTGCCGGCGGACTATTACAGTATTGCCTACATTAGTGTTGTAGTACTCGAGACCATATTTTGAAGGTCTCGGTCTTGTCTTGGAATCGACTGCATTTGGTCTCGGTCTTGTCACGGTCTCGGATGAAGAGGACTCGGATTTTTTTTCAAGACCGGTCAAGACCAGGGGCGTGTCCAGGGGGGGGGGGGGGGCATGAGGTGGCACCCGCCCCCACAGAAATTTGATTGGCCACCACGGAAAACTAGTTACAGATGACAAAATATGCTACTATTTAATATCATTGATTTATAGGTTTAGTGGACGGAAACAGCGCTGGACTGGTAATCTGGCATACCGGGCATTTTCCCGGTGGGCCGACGCACCTTGGGGCCGATATAATTAAATGTAAATAAAAAAAAAAAAAGCAGGGACAGCGGCCCATTGGTTCTCGGTCTTGGTCTTGGTCTCGCCCCCCCTCAGTCTTGGTCTTGACTCGGTCTCGTCACCTCAAAGTCTTGGTCTTGACTCGGTCTCGCCACCTCAAAGTCTTGGTCTTGACTCGGTCTCGGATTAGGTGGTCTCGACTACAACACTAGCCTACATAAGTGGAAGAGGAAACTTCTTGCCCGTTTGAGAAGTAAGTGAAGCGTTGTTCGACAGCTAACTATGATTAGTACTATCGCTATGTGATTGTCACAAATGAAGGTTATGCCTAATATCCTCGCAATGAAATTTGCCCGTCAATTCCTTCACTGCTGTATGAGCATTTATTTTCCACTGTCAATGTTGTTCAATGTATTTATATTTTCATTTATATTTTTGTATTTATAATGTATCCTAGTTTTTCATCACTATTGCGCAAAATTATAAATAGGCTAAGCAATTTACAGCCATGTTGACAATACAATAGCTAGTCCACAGGCAAACGGAGCAGAGAAGAATGCTTGGATGTCGTCTGTCAGGCGCTTCCAGCGCGCACTGAAACGCCAAGCCACTGAGCGCCGTCAGTCGCCGGCGTTTCTACTGCAGTCTGCGGTCGCCTTTAGTCATCTTGACAGTGGAAAATAAATGCTCATACATAGCAGTGAAGGAATCGAAGGGCAAATTTAATTGCGAGGATATTAGGCATAACCTTCATGTGTGACAATCACATAGCCATAGTAATCATAGTTAGCTGTCAAACAACGTTTCACTTACTTCACAAACGGTCACAGGATCTTAAAGCATCTTAAGGCTAAGACGTCGTAAAACCCTTCGTACGAAGCTTCTTGAACTTTGGGTGCGTTTCCCAAAAGTATCTTAACTTAAGACGCTCTTTGAAACGCTCGTAGATTAACGATTACTCCAGACCAGTCTTAGACTGTTAAGTGCGTTTTAGAAGCCCATAAATCACACACTTTATTAGATTTTTCGTGTTAGTGTTAATTTCATTATACGGTTACTATAACCACTGATTGTTTTTTTTATAGTGATGTTAGATGCAACAATATTTACGTTTATTTATTTATCCTCCTGAGACCCGGCCATTCATTTTTGTCCTCTGTAGAGGACATTAGATTTGTATTTTATCTTCCATACCATTCATGATATCATGATAATTGCTGCTGTGCCTTTAAGAGTTCACCGCGTGGGCTTCAAAATGATGTCACATGTTTGGGGGTGGGACCTTGTGAACTTGTACTTCCTGGTTCTCCAAAATGGCTGCCATTCCAACAAGGATGTTTTATGGACGAAGGAGAGGTAAGCCTTTAAATTTATAATTTAAGTGATTTAAAGTATAATATTTATATTGTTTCTTGTATGTAAACACCTGAGGAACAGTTTTAGTGAGTTTTCAGTAAAGTGTAACTTTTTTATACATGAAATGAAAGCCTATTTATATAATGTCCTCTGTAGGGGACATCGGGACTCACTAACTATATTTTCCACCTTCTGTACACAATAGGACAGAGCTCACTGACAGAGGCAGAGAGGATTTTGAATAGAATAGTTGAGGCAGAATCTGATCTAGACCTGTCAGATGAGGAAGCACCAGAGCTACAGGTTGAGACAGAGGCAGAGAAAGACAGCTCAGAGGATGAGTCGGAGTCAGAGGAAGAACAGGAGGAAGAGCGGCATCCACTATGGGCCAGGAGTGACATGTATGGTTTCATTTTGAAGCTGAAATATTACTGCCAACCACTGGAGGATTATAAAAACATGACGGACACAAACAACCAGAAGATCTGTTAAGATTGTTTTTAGTGTCCCCTAATAAGGCGCTTACTAAGCATTTATAAGCCCCTAATAAAGGTGGTTAGTAAGTGCCTTAATTATGGACACCTAAAATTAAGTGTTACTGAAAATATTTAAAGACGTCTTTAAAGACAAACCAAAAATGTAGCCTACATATCATTATCAGTTATAACAGTGTACTTAGTGTTTAGGTGATGAGCTAATATAACAATTTAAAAGGAGCTAATAATACTGAATGTCTGATATTGTTTCTCACAAAAGTTTGTTCTATTTGTCTCTCTTTTAAGATTTACACCTGTGTTGGAAGAAACCCCATATGAAACTAATGAGGATGCCGACATCCGAGCAGACTGGGATCCATGTGATTATTTCACGCAATATATCGACGATGAAGTTTTTCAATATATGTCAACATTCTCAAATCAGCGGGAGTTTCAGCTGTCAGGAAGGTCGCTGAATACGACACCAGAGGAACTGAAGACCTTCTTTGGTATGTCCGTTTACATGGCATGTCTTGGGTACCCGAGGATCAAAATGTACTGGGCCAGAAAAACAAAAGTATCGATCATCGCTGACTCCATGCCAAGAGATCGGTATTTCAAAATCCGAAATTCCATCAAGGTCATCAACGACCTTGATGTGACAGAAGAGGAGAAGAAGAGGGATGTGCTGTGGCGAGTCCGTCCATTTCTGGAGAAAGTGAGAAATGGCTGCCTGCATCAATCCCGACCTGCAAAGCTTTGCATTGATGAGCAAATGATTCCCTTCACTGGTCGCTGTCCTTTTCGCCAGTTTGTTCCAGGAAAGCCCAACCCCAATGGACTGAAGGTGTTTGTTCTTGCCACCCCAAATGGCATTGTCTTAGACTTCGAAGTCTACCAAGGAAAAAACACCTTTATTGGCACAGAGGGGCAAGGTCTCGGCATTGGAGTGCAGGCAGTTCTACGCTTAACTGAATCAATTCCAAGGGGCACTCACCTGTATTTTGACAGGTACTTCACCTCAATCAAGCTCCTGGATCACCTGATGGAGAAGGGACTGCCAGCAAGTGGCACTCTAATGAAAAACAGAGTGCCAAAAGAATGCAAGGTCATTGGCGACAAAGAGCTGCAAAAGAAAGGAAGAGGAACTTCATCGATGGTGACGAGGAAGTCACACAGAACCGAGCTCGCCATCACCAAATGGTGTGACAACAAGCCAGTGGTTCTGGCATCCACAGCGCATGGGATAGAGCCACAGGATAGCTGCCCAAGATGGTCCGCGAAGGAAAAGAGGAGGCTACAGGTATCCAGACCATGTGTGGTTGCTGAATACAACACCAATATGGGCGGTGTTGACCTGAGTGACCGGATGCTCAGCTTCTATAGGATGAAGAATCGCACAAAGAAGTGGACAGTGCGTGCACTGTTGCACTTTTTTGACCTCGCAATCGCCAACTCATGGGTTCAGTACAAAGGAGACAGTGAGGCATTGAAGAGACCAGCCAAGGAGACACTCCAGTTCCTGGACTTTAAGATTCAGCTTGGTGAGGAGCTCATTGCCCAGGCCCAGGCAGGTGTGAAGGATGCCAGTGAGTACAGCGACGAGGAGTTTACACCTCACAGCAAGAGGTTCAAGCCACAGCCAGATCACAGTGTCAGGTTGTATGGGGCAGTACATCTGCCAGAGATGGTTGATGCAGCAAACACATCGAGATGCAGAAGACCAGGATGTAAGGGAAAAACTTACATCAGGTGCCGCAAGTGTGACATGTTCCTGTGTATCAACAAGAAAAACAACTGCTTCATGGATTACCATACCTGAAAGCACAGTAGCAATCTGCAATCCGTCCCAGCATCACACACGTCTTTCACATGAACTGGAGGTCTTGATTGCATGCATACATGTGTGAACACACACACACACACACACACACACACACACACACACACACACACACACACACCCCTTAATGTTCAAGTGGGGGTGGATGTTATGGAATTCCTAATATGTTTTCTATGAATTTTTAGTTATTTATACCAGTTAATTAAAGGGTAATGTCAAAAATGGCTGGGATGTTTTTATAAGCTGTTTATGTTTTTAGTTATACCTGTTATACCTAAAATTACAAACAAATACTATGAAATATAAATTATTAACAATGTTCTACCATACTTATTAGAAACAAATGTTACACAGAAGTTTTTGTATGATCGGATAATCATTTTATATGTACCGAGTCCCGGTGTCCTCTACGGAGGACATACTATAATAAATAAATAAAAATATGTTTTTATTTTTAATCTTTTGTAATTTGTTTTTATTACTCCAAACACTTAAAATATCAAGGAAAAATCAAAATTCTGAAACATTGTTTTCCCTGGGTCTCAGGAGGTTATTTTTAATTTACTTATTTTTATATATTTGGAAATTACCCAACAAGCCATTCCTTAAATAGCCCTCTAAATAAATAAGTTTGAGAAAGTAAAATCAGTGGGAAAAAGATTTTATTTCAAAAGAAACTTTGACGTGCCTAACCGGCCATGTATTAGGCAATACAGTGAGGTTCGCGTCTCCCAATCTATCGCCCCTCCTCCTCCCGTATCAGCAGCACCACAGACAGAAGTACAGAGATGTAAAATCCAGGGATCAGAAAGGAAAAGTCCTGCTATGTGTTTCTTCCACCCATGAACTCAGCCAGCTGATTTCACTAATTAGTTCCACCTCCTGGCTGAAAAATTGTGCAAATTAGCAAATCCAGGAGATTGGAACTAAATACTGAGGAGGACTTTTTACTTTCTGAACCCGGACTTTACACTTCTGGTTAAGTAGCACTTAGGTGACTGCACGTTCACGCTTTAAGAACTGTTTTGTAATGGCAACCTGGAGGGTGTATAGCGGTATGAATGGTGTTGATGGTGGGAATGGTGTAGGAAAAAGTGGCAGAATAATAATAAGTGTGGTGAATAACAATAGGTGTGGTTTCACAACCACACCTAATTATAAGGTATGTATCTGCTCATTTTCATGAATATTAACGGTAATTACACATTTTGTGAGCATTTTTATCACGACCCCTATCTGAAAAAAATCTGATTCTACTTCCGCGCTGGTGTACTACACCGCATAGTCATGTTTACTTCAGGGGATTTAATTAAATAAAATTTTGTTAAAAGCTAGATAGCTAGCGATGTTTCCAAGTGTTGAGAGAATGCCATATTACCCTGATATGAAGATACGATTATTATAGGCTATACAATCTGTACAACGAATATGAACTAATGTTGTTCATGTTTCCTATCGGATTTTTCACCCATCTTGGATAATGTTTACAAGCACCTGCTGCGTTGAGCAATATGTCTCTTATTTCGCCCATTTACTCTGCTAAACCTTAAGCTACAAATCGTCATTGCTGTATAGTGTATACACACCTTACTGGTATGACTGAACTTGCATGCACAATAATGATACATTGCTCTTCTCTAATAGAGACAAGTTATACGTTGTCGCCCGAGAAGAGGAAGCAGTGGAAGGAAGAGAACATGACAGCAGCCATCTAGGACTGTGACGGGGATACCTGTCCGTAAGGCTGCTGCGGTTGGTTTGTGAATGAATACACGTCGATAAACCATCACCAACAGCAGAAACTACGACAACCACAAGTCAATAGTCTACAAACACCATTGTAAAACGATAAGCAAATAACAAGCATAAATGTTAATCAAAATGTTGTTTTATTTCCTATAATATTCAGATCCATGACGTGCTGAGGCAGACCCTGCAGGACAGGGTCACTGGCGGGGTTGTCCATGGGAGCCGTAGTGGGGCACCCACTATGCTGTCACCAGAGGATGAGAATTCTCTGGTGCAGTATTATCTCTACTGCGCGCCCCGTGGCTTTCCCTTGACCCACCGCATCCTGGCGGCATTTGCAACGGCGCTGCGTCGGAAGAGGCATCCAGGGGGGAATATCCCAAAACTGGGAAAGACGTGGTGGAGAAATTTCAGAGCCAAGTACACAGATGTCCTGAGCATGAGGAGGCCGGACAACCTTGACAGGGCACGGGAAGCTTGTGCTACGCGGGAGGTGGTGGACCAATTTTACACCCTGCTGGATGGGACCCTGGAGGCCCTAAGGTTGAAAGACAAACTCAGTCAAATCTACAACTGCGATGAGACTTGGTTTGCAGTGGAAAGGGGGAGGGAGAAAGTGCTAAAAATGTCTACCGCCAGTTCTGTGGTACCAGGGAACATGTGTCAGTCCTGGCCTGTTTCAATGCTGCTGGAGGAGATATCCCCCCAAACATCAAGTCGGGCTTCCCAGCAGATCCATCATTCACACAGGGACGTCCCAGGAATACCCTGTACTCCAGATCTAAGGCAGTGCACATTGACTGGGAGCTGTTCAGAAGGTCGTTCCAGCATTTCATCCGCCACGCCATTCCTGAGCACCCTCTCCTTCTCATCTTTGATGGACATAAGAGCCACCTGTACCTGTAAGTGTGTCGGATGGCTGTAAAGGGAAGGTGTCACGCTCCTTTGCCTGCCACCACGCACTTCCCACCTCCTTCAGCCTCTGGATGTTGGATATTTTGGGCCACTCGAGTGCTTTTTCAATTCAGGCCGGGCTTTGTTCCCAATATCAAAATTCATACATTGTGACAAAAGCTGAGTTTCCCAAAATATTCAACATCCCATACAAGAGCTGCAAGGAGAGGAAGATTCCGGCCGCAGGCTTTAGGAACACAGGCATCTTCCCTTTTGACCCATCCGTAATGGATGAGTCACGCTTGATGCCATCTGACGTGCAGCCGGGTCCTGGCACCAGCACCACCTCTCCAGGCTCCTCCACAACAACATCCACTCCCCTTGCAGCTGCACAGCCATCCACCAGCTCGACCACCAGCACAACCACCTGCAGCCTACCCCTGAGGAGGCAGAGGGTCTGATCCCCAGGGACCTGGTTGCACTGCTACCACCCATCCAGCATAGGCAAGTGCGGAGGCTCCCTGTGGCTGCAAGGGTGATCACAGTGAGTGAATATGAACACTGGAGAGAGTGGAGAATGAGAGGGCCGGAAACGCTGAGTGGAAGAGACGAGAGATGAAGAGGGCTGCCGTCCTCCAGCCCGCCTGTCCTCCAGCCCGCCGCACTCAGCCGACACCACCTGCCCTGTCAGACAACACTACAGGACCATCCTCCTCTAATGCTTCCACCACCTTCTGTTTTTTTTGTTTTTTTTTCCACAGGAACCCAGATTGATTGATTGTCACCTCCACCTTCACCAATGCTGCCATACAAAAGTCAAAAAAAGGAAATGCAGGCAATGGAGGAGGAGGAGGAAAATGTGGTGTGTGGCGTCTGCGGCCTGAGAAACCCAGACACATCGGGGGAGGTGTTGTCCTGGGTGCAGTGCAGCCCACTGTGGTCAGTGGTTCCACACTGTCTGTGTGCAGTGGGTGGTAGACAACCTGAGGGAAGATGAGGACTATTTCTGCAGCTACTGGAGCTTAAAATTTTTTTTAATCAAAAAAAAGAAAACTTTTTTTTAAAATATAGAATTCAAGTGTTTGTGCTTTCAGATATACAGTATGTTTGATAATAAGATTATTTTTTACAAAACTACGTTTAAACAATATAGGCTATATATAATTGCTCAACCCTGATTAAAATTGAAGAGCCCCGCTTTTTACAAGCCGTTCGATACTAAACAGTAGCTAGGTACGTCTAGCAAATAGCCTATATTTTAACTTTGTTTTAAAAACTTAAGTAGCTAGCCTATAGGCCTACGACCTCTGCTAAAATTGTATACGCCCTTGTGCAAATACTCTGAGCGATTTGTTTGTTTCACTAGTCTAAGGTTTATTTTCAATATGTATTAATCTATACGTTTTCATTCAATATGTTCTGAAAAACCCCGCCATTAGCTATTACGGCTGTTCGTGTCATTCAAACGAACCCCCTCCTGTGAATTCTACGCATGCGCAGTTCTCCGAAAAATTTAATACACTTTTTAAAGTAACTACGTTTAAACAATATAGGCTATATATAATCGCTTAACCCTGGTTAAAATGAATAACCCATACAAGCCCTTCAATACTAAACACTCATATTGGCGCTAAGTATTACCTTGTGCAAAATACCGAAAGATTTTTTTTCATGAAGCTGCACGTTGAAAAAACACATTATAGGGTATGGCCTTATACAATGCTTTGGAAAACGCTTCTTGGACGCCTTTTCAATGGCATTTCAACGACATTTTGGGGCCTTTTGCGGCCTGTTGGTTTATTTTCTAGTCTATGCATTTCATTCTTTCTTTCAAAAGTTCTTGGAAATCCCGCCAGTTTTACAGCTGCTCGAGTCACTCAAAAGCTGCTCTAACGTTGCGCAAGCACGCACCCCCCCAGCAGCTGTTACTAAACCATCAATTACTTTACGACCTCAGTTTGTCACAAGCTATCCAGCTCTCATTGGACCGTGTAAACGCCCGTCAATTTCATAGGAGACAGGAAGCGGATACTATGGGGCGTATCCCCTTTTTAGGTATACTCCATACGGAAACCAAATGGCCCATTTGTGTTGTCGCTGTCAGGCTGGGAACATCTCTGCAGGCTATAGTCTATAGGCTATCCATGGACCTCAAAAAAATTCTAAGTAATTCTTAGGTTTTGCGTTTTAATTCTGTAAAACGTTACATAGCCTATTCTTTTATTTTTGATTCTTTCTAGTCTTTCTTTCGAGTCCTCCTAGGCTTTCTTTTAGAACACTAACTTGCTTTTTAGATATACCGCTTGGCTATTTTACACAGTTTTACGACTTCACGCAATCACAGACCTCAAAAAATATTCTCTGGCTACTGGCTACTGTCTCTACGTAGTCACAGGCCTCTCCAAAACATGTCTGTTTTTGGTCAGTTTTTCTTCGGCTCTAACAAACATTTTTAAAAATTCTTTCAGACAACTAACTTGCTTTTTCGATATAGCCTACCGCTATTTGTCACGTTTTAACAACCTGCTTGAATTCTTTTATTCTTTTAAAACGTTTCTGCTAACACAAACTGTTTTTTTTTTAAACTTAAAACTATTGCTACTAACCTATACATTTATATATATACAGTTTTGTTAAAAAAAATAGCAGTACAACATCAGTAACCTGATGAACCACTGTTATTAGTAGTAGTGATATTTCTGCATGGCAAATAATTTACTTGTAGATGTAGTCGTGTAATAGAAAAACAACAGACCCAACTGTCATGACATGCACGCTGCTTGTTCTGAGTAATTGACTCATTCATTGAAAGGGGCGTGTTCAAAATAATAGCAGTGTGGAGTTTAATTAGAGAATTCATTCATTCTGTGAAAAAACAGGTATCATTAATTGTCCTTTATTAAGGAAGAAGGGAAGCAAATGTTTCACACATTGTTATAAAATATATTTCCTTCTGAATTGCTAAGTAAAATGGGCCGTTCCAAACATTGTTCGGAGGAACAACGCAATTTGATTAAAAAGTTGATTGGAGAGGGGAAAACGTATAAAGAAGTGCAGCAAATGATAGGATGCTCAGCTGAAATTATCTCAAATGCTTTAAAATGGCAACAAAAACCCGAAACACGCGGAAGAAAACGAGCAACTACTGTTAAAACGGATCGAAGAATAGTCAGAATGGCAAAGATTCAGCCAATCATCACCTCCAGAAAGATCAAAGATGATCTAAAATTACCTGTAAGTGCTGTTACAGTCGATACATCGATTGGCCCAATCTACATCGATTGGCCCAAAGAGAAATGACATAACATTCTGTGGACTGATGAGAGTAAAATTGTTCTTTTCGGGTCTAGTGGTCGTCGACAGTATGTCAGACGACCCCCGGGTACTGAATTCAAGCCACAGTACACTGTGAAGACAGTGAAGCATGGTGGCGCAAAAATCATGGTATGGGGATGTTTTTCATACTACGGTGATGGGCCTATTTATCGTATACCAGGGATCATGGATCAGTTTGAATACATCAAAATACTTGAAGAGATTATGTTGCCGTATGCCGAAGAGGAAATGCCCCTGAAATGGGTGTTTCAACAAGACAACGACCCCAAACACACAAGTAAGCGAGCAACATCTTGGTTCCAGACAAAAAGGATTGAGGTAATGGAGTGGCCAGCTCAATCCCCCGACCTCAACCCCATTGAAAACTTGTGGGGTGACATTAAAAATGTAGTTTCTGAAGCAAAACCCAAAAATTCACAGGAACTGTGGAATGTAGTTCATTCATCTTGGGCTGAAATACCTGTTTCTAGGTACCAGAGGTTGGTTGACTCGATGCAACGCAGATGCGCAGCAGTTATCAAAAACAATGGTTATGCAACTAAATATTAGTTCAGTAATTTAACCTCTTCCTACCGAGGGCAAAATAGGCCAAATTTTGCCTGTTTTCACTAGTGACAAACAAAGGTGGTTATCTCAAAAACTATAAATGGTACAAATATGGTTCATGGCTTTTATTAAAGCAGACACCTGCAGTATTACGACTAAGCAGTGAGAACTCATAGAAATCCAGTTTTTGATACTTAACTACAACAATTTATGTACAGAAAATATAAAAAAACTAAAAAACGGGTATCTACATTCAAGTTTAAGAATTTTTACCTGGGGAGCTACAAATGCAATCAAGGAAATGACTCCTCTATCTGATTCATCAATATGCTGCCTACCTCTGGTAACAATCTGGTGTCAATATCTCAAACCATTCAAATTTTACAGGGTTTTTTTCAGGTGAACCTTTTTCGTTATCCAAATGGTGCCAAATGGTGCCAAATGTGCCAAAAATGGCAATGTTCCAGAAAGGTCTCAATATGATTTATTTTTTAGGTTTTTACAATAAAATGAGATAATTTGTCAATATTGGCAATAAAAGTTCATTTTTAGACGTGTTCTTGGTGTTCTGCATATTACACAACTAACTACCCAAGGTTACAAAAAGCTGTCAAAACCCATGTAGCAGCACAGTGAATCTTGTGTATTTCACCAGAGCCCCATTAGCCAGAAATGAGTCCAGGAATGTGCAAACAGGTTTTCAAATGAATAATGGGAATAGTATGAAACTTCCCTACACATTAATGCTTGCCAGTCCTGTCCTTTATTCTGTTGCCACCTCCTATGACAGGGACGTTGGGGTTGGGTTTTAGGAGGCAAAACTTTATACATGACAAACATATATCAACTATATACAAGTGCACTAAGGTGTACTACTAAAAGTGCAGTGGATAAAAAATCAAAAGTCCACCAGTTTCCTAGATAAAAAATAAAAACACCCCTGCTGTAACAAATAAAAAGATCCTTGCCTCTAATTGCTGAAGTTACCGTATTTACACAAAGAAAGTACAAAATGGCAGGGTCCAAAAAGCTAAAAAAAATGAACTAAAAACAAAAAAAGGTAAAGGATCAAAACATGGGGGTGGAGGTTGAGGAGAGATTATTTAACCATTCATACAGAAGCCATTTAGACTACACATTCCCTCAGGAGAGCAATCTGCATCATTACAAATCCCACTAACCCTGTCCATGGAATTGTCCACCATGTTGATATACCCATTAGTCCCCCTTATACAACAACAATCAACAATAATAATAATCAACAAGTACTCCCTCATGTTATCATGTTCTCTCCCTCATACCATGCATAAATTACCATTTTGTTTACCTGCACAGCCTTCTGTACTGCATACAGAACAATTTACTCAGGTGGAACAATGACTTTACTAAACACTTCCAGAAGCCATTTCACACTCAAAAAAATCGTTTTAGTAGCTCATCTCAGACACAAATAGATAGCTAGCTGCTTGTTACCTGTAATTTTGCTTGCATTACATTACATTACATTTATTTAGCAGACGCTTTTATCCAAAGCGACGTACAGTAAGTGCGCACAGAGACATCAAGATCACTACAGAACAGACAAGGCAAAGCACATCCTTCGCATAATGTAGCAGCTATCCCTAGCAATGAACGTCGACTGTAGTTCACAGTAAGCTGTGGGCAAATCAGCAACACCACACTTCCATTCCTAATACTCGTATAAACTATAATAAACAGACAGGAAAACACAGGGATGCTTGCTAGCTTGCCACTGTAAAGGCAATACTATCTATATTAATTTAGCTGAGAGGGACCGATTTTATGCATAAGTATATAAGGTTAGTTAGCTTCACAGAAGAAACACAGGGATTCACGCATTGCAGCTAAATTTCCTTCGATGCTTACACCAAACATCTGTGTTGTTGGCAACGCCACGTAACACGTGCGAGTTTGTCAACACAGACAATACACCCTAAGTTTACTTCATAAATTATTTATCATACCGTTGGAATGTGCAATTTGTAATATTAATTGTATGAAAAACAATAAAATACAGTTGACAATGTAATTACGAACCCGCATGGCATTGCGTGAATTCACACTGGTATATCGAAAAATCGGTAATACCACCAGCCCTAACGACGTTACCTGCCATGGCGAAATTCAATGCGTTTATAGCATAACACTGTTAGTATGATAAAACAACTTACATGTCAGCAACATCATCTCGGTCATCAGTGGATTCAGCGTCACTGAGACAGGATGAGTCTCCCTCGGCAAAAACATCTTCTGGCTTATCCAGTTCGTCTAGCACTTGGTGCACGGATAAACGCCTCAAAAATCTCGACATAACTACACAAAAACTGTATCAAAAATACTCTAAAGTAAAAAATGTAACTGCGGGCCTTACCTAATTAATTGTGCTTTGCTAAACGGAATGTAGCGAGCTACGCTACAAGGTAAAAACACTGCGCCATTTTGGTTCGATAATTACGCGTGGATCGCCACTTCCTCATACGCACGGCTCGATTTCCTTTTTTTACGACTGCTTTGTGTTGATTGAGGGCTCCTGTGAAAGATAAGAGTCTTGGCTTTTCGCTGGAATATTTGACAGACAGTTTTAAAACCCAATGGAAAGCAAATAATACTCAGAGTGGAGGCGGGTGGAAGACGGTTTTTCCCACTTCAGATAGGCCTATTGTGCTATCAGTCAAAGAAATACACCCAATTGACGACGGTTTTGCATAAATCTCTGCAAGCATGTTCAAAACTACTCTGGCTAACATATACTAAGCCATGGGATTGGTACTCCAGAAACTGGCTGAGTTTCACAACGCCAAAGTGAACACAGCCGAACGAGTCGTAATCAAGTGCAAAAAAGCACAAGTCGGTTTAAAATTGGAAAAAAATAATGTACAGCCGTATGAAAGTTTTAAAGTATTTTTTCTTGAAGCCTAAAGGTATAATGATTTTTCAAACCAAAGTTTTGTGAAATACAATTAAGCAGAACAGTTTACCAGCACATTGTTTATGGTGTGACATCAAGCTGCAATATATGTTTGAGAATTAGGTCCGAGTTTCCAACGTTATTTACGAAGTTTTATCCCGACGTTTTGGGCTTAAAAACCACTTTCCCAGAAGGAATGGATATATCTTAAGGATATTTAATCAAAATATTGAGGTGAGCAGTTTATTATATATTATTAAATTAATGAAATGTATAATGTAATAATTTCCATCACGCCGGCGTGACCGCTAGGGGACGTTTGGCATTAAGAGGTTAAAGTTAAATCTTGACAAATTTCTTCAGTTTATACAGTAAGTGTTTGAGTTTGAAGAGAAAAATGTCGACACTGCTATTTTTTTGAACAGATTAATATTCCTTTTCTTTGCTTCCTGTAAAAGAATAACGCAGACTTGATAAAATTTGTTAATGCTTTGATTTGGAATTTAATGTGTAATGTTTCCACTACATTTGAAATACAGTATGGAACTAAAAGCTATTAAAAAATATTTGCACTTTATTCACTTTTTTTAACGCACTGCTATTTATTTGAACACAACCGTATATACCATTGCTTTTTCACGATGTTGTTCTAATAAAAAATACCAATACCTTTTCCCCCTAAGCATCAAGACCCCCCATAAAAACAACGTTTACAACAACCACCCCCAATAAAATTACATCACGATGCCAATACATCACCCCCTTGGAACAACCCCCACACCACCCCGAATATCCATCCATTATCCATTAACCCGCTTATTCCTGGTCAGGGTCACGGGGGGTGCTGGAGCCTATCCCAGCATGCATCGGGCGAGAGGCAGGAATACACCCTGGACAGGCCGCCAATCCATCACAGGGCACACACACCATTCACTCACACACTCATACCTATGGGCAATTTCGAGTCTCCAATTAGCCTAACCTGCATGTCTTTGGACTGTGGGAGGAAACCGGAGTACCCGGAGGAAACCCACGCGGACACGGGGAGAACATGCAAACTCCACACAGAAAGGCCCTCGGCTGGGATTCAAACTCGGTACCTTCTTACTGTGAGGTGACAGTGCTAACCACTGCACCACCATGCCGCCCCCTTATAATACATAATAATAAAATAATAATTAAAAAAAAAAGATTTTTTTAATTTAAATTTTTTTTATGCACAATTATATTTTTTCATAACCTCATGAATATTCATAAAATTATGCCATATGCACATCAATCACATTTTGACAGGAGTCGAATGCTATTTCTCTAGCGACTATGTTGTTCGGTAGTTAGCTTGTAGATATGGGGCTTCGGCTAACTTACAAATCACAGTAAGATAACGCTCCAAATGTTAAGCAAGTTTGGCTTCGAAAACCTTCACTAAATTAAATAGCTGACCCACTGAAAATATACAGCTGAAGTGGGATAATGAAATACCTTTGAACTGTGGCGAGCTAGGTAACGTCATTATAGAAGTAACGTTACCTAAGATGTAGTAATGGCGGGCTGTAGCGAGTTGGCATACTGTGAATTGTAGGCTAATTAGAGGACTAATGTAAGCTGTAGGCCTACAGTTCTGTGACCAGATGCCATAACTTACATTGCTTGGCATAACATATGCTATACTTTGAGCTATGTAGCAAGCACAGAAAGAATATACATGTGGAAGTTCTCCTTTTTTGTAGTAACGTTAGTGGCACTGAAAAGAGCCTCAGTGTGTTTCAGCTAACGTGAGGGAGGTGCTAGAATCTCCTGATGCACAGGGATCTGGAAAGTCCCACCTGTACGTTTTGTAGAAACAAATAGTTGCCCTTAAAATTTAGGTGTACCCCATCGCATCGATATAGCCAATCTGATTGCTTGTGTCAAATGTGGGTATCTAAGATTTCCCATCCCTCTATCTGCTAAAAAAAAAAAAAAGCCGAAAGGACTTTGTTTACTGTATGCCTGGCCTTGTCTATACAGGGCATGTTGTCCCTGTAGCTACATCCAAACCCTGCGTTCTGTTATGTCCGAATAAATACATGGGTGCAAATTTGTCACCTTTCGGTGAAATTCGCCGTTTTTAATTAAAAATAGGTGATTCACGTGGATCATGCAGATCTGCAATAAAAATATTTGGGGCTGGGGGGGGGGGGGGTGGCGTCTACTTATAATCAAAGTAATCTGCGAGTGGGCGTGTTTACACATTTTTTGCCGCGTCGCAGTCAGTCTTCCAACAAGCTGTTCCACAACTGTAAGAACTAGAAAGGAAACTGTCTTCTCAAAACGGCGCCTTTTCCACGGCCCGTAGTTTTTTCTCAGATTGGCCATAACATGTCACGTGAACATGGTCATTCTGTCCATTTTGCACAGTGCCACTGCTCTTTAGGGGTGCAATGAATATTCGGCGTCATCGACGAAAATCGATGACCAAATTAGTTGCCAACTAATTTAATTGTCGATTAGTTGGTGACGTCATCGCGTGTGTTTTTCACGCTGTGGAGCTGAATTAAACAGTTTTTTTCCGGAGCTGATGATGTAAGTAACTAAGGAGTGAGACATCTTGCTTCCTTCTCATCTTTGTTGAGAGGTGCACATGCGCATTTTACCCTTAACTCGGCCAAAAAGGCTGTGAACTGCAAGCTGACCTTGCCTGGCATGGGAGCACATCAGTTTTGCTGGAGCATCTGAAGAGGAGGCGCGTTCTGGATGATCTACACAGGATTCTAGAATCAAGAACAAAAAATATGGCTTGAATGTAGATTTTTTTAAATAAAAAACTGGCTTTCTCGTGGCACAATGCCTACATACCATAACGGTATTGTCCACCACCCTTCTTCCGTCATCATTATATGTTACAGGGAAGCCAAAACGCTCCCATACATACGACTTAAATGATGCGGGAGGCCTCAAGTTCTTCCGCTCCTCCACTAGCCATGACTATCACTGCGCTTTTTTTCTTTTTTCTTCCTCGCTTTTTCAATATGCCCCGTTCACGTGAACACACAACTGCTTTTTTTAAATAATCAAATTACTGAAACTTTGCATCGAGATTTAGGGAATTATGACTTTAAAAAGTAACAGCGGCAGTAAAACTATTTCACACTGATGGTTAAAAACGTTGCAATTAATCCACGGTTCACATGCGTGCTGAACCGGGGGGGGGGGGGGGGGGGGGGAGGGGGGCGGGGGGGGAGGAGAGAATCAACTACGGTCCGTTCCACCACTACTGTTGGCCTAATATGATAGTCCAGTAATAAGTTTTTTGTACTGCAGCCGCACTATAAATTTAAAATGTAGCCTATGTTGTATTGATGCCAGAAATATGCTTTGATTAAGGGAAAACTGCTGAAGTTTTGTTATATTTTATTGCTGCTACTTTGCCTGTCCTTGGTTTTAAATTTTGACAGAAAAAATGGATATTGGAATTTTTATTTATCTTTTGTATCAGCAGCAAAGTTCATTAAAAGACGTATTTTTGAATGAAGTATTCATCTTTATTGTCTTTATTGTTAGTTAGCACATGCGTAAAACATCCTCAAGCTAAAATGAAAAGCTGATAGCTAAATAAGAGCCATTGAGTAATTGTGCGATTCATAATCTGAATAGTCGATTATTCGTTTCAATAATCGATAGATTAATCGACTATCAAAATAGTCGTTAGTTGCAGTTTTTAAACAATTTACCTTAGCTATTAGCAGGGTTCAAATTGTCGTTGAACGTGGGGGAGCGCCGCTCCCCTTGTTAAGGGAAATTGGGAAAATTGTCCCCCTTGCTCAGAAATGCAATTCTGTAAAACTGTCATGGGTATTTGCAGCCCCTGTTGTTTCTGCGGTCGTCTTTCTATTTGGCGTCATACCGTTCCGGTATTCGATTCGTATCTTGCCCGCCAATTATTCCCTACACCTGTTTTGCGTTTCCTGCCAGCTATAAATACCTCAGGGCTTCCGCATTTCCACACTTCGATATTGTCTTTGCTATGTTGACAAACAAAGTCGGTAAGGTATTGGAATTTCGGTCGCTGCATTTCTGGTTCGTACGAATAGGAAACGCAGCAAGTCCGGTTATAAGATTTAGGATTAGATTGGTTTTCTCTTTCCGTTCCAATCTTTCTTTATCCTTTATTCTTTTCACCTGTTGCCAGTAGGGATGTCAATGGTTAGCCGGATAGCCGTAAGAATAAAAATATCAGAATATGCTTAACGGCTTATCGGTTAATTTGCATAATAATAAAAAAATCTGCATTTTGTCGATGTTATTGGGTTAAATAATGGGGGAGATGTCATTATTTTAAACATACTGGGGGGGGGGTTGTCGACCGGTTGTCCTATTTCCCCAGTAAGTTGCTAGCAGATCAGAACGGGTGGCGGGCGATTGAGCGAGAGAGCTGCTCTACTGTTGCTAACGTTATAGCCAGTATCCACATCAAAATGAAACGCACAAACCGTAGCTCCGTTTGGAATAATTTTACAAAGAAGGGGGATGACAAAGTTCAGTGTAAATTGTGCAAAAGGGTGCTCAAATACAGTAGCAGCACGAGCAACATGTTGAATCCTTTAAAATACAGGCACACGTGCGTCCAAACAGACAAACAGATTCCGATTCCCCAGACTGGCTACCTTAAAGCTGGGGACACATTACATTATTTTTTAGCCCGATTTGCCAACGATTTGCAATAGAGTCTGGCTGCAGACATCCACCGTTAAGTCCCACGTCCACCGCCAGGCCCCTCGGGGCCTGAGCATGGACCTGGAAGTTGCGTCATGTGCCCTGGCGTCACTTCCGACCACATGCATGGACCTTTTCGTTATTTCCCCATTCTGTTTGCGAACACAACAGATGATTACATCACCTTTTGTCGATGCAAATTTGTTCTGTTCGTAATAAATGGATTTCAACGAGCCGACAACTCCCACCAAGGTAAATGATGCCAATGTTATGTTGAAACCAATAACGTTAACGTTAAGCAGCAGACAACAACTTAATACCAGGAGTTGGCTAGCTAGCTCACGTTAGCAAATTAACACTAATGTGACCAACTTGTATGTTGTTTTTTTCCATTGCTGTTTATTTGTAGCGCAGCAAACGTTTGCAATCATGATAGCTAAGTCATGAATCATAATGTTTGTGTAACGTAACTAGCTAACGTAAGCTAACATTAAGTAGTAACTAGCTTTCTAACCATTAGTGTTTGTCCAATGGCAGTTAAGTAACGACATACTTTATATATTGTTTGTTTTACAAACAGTTTTATGTGTGTTGCTAATGTAACGTTAACGTTATGTATGTAACAGATAGCCAACATGTAATGTTATTATTGGCAATCATTATTTGTACGAACGTGTTAAGTTATTGTACTTATTCTGTTATGTTTTTTTTTTTTTTTACAGATGCATCATTCCATTCTACAGGGAAATTCAAATTTACAACTTGACAGATGCACAACCTGCTGCAAATTGTATCACTGTCCACTTTAACAAAAGAATAGCTGATCCCTTCTCTGGTCTGGCTTCCCTGTAATAATGTACACGTGTTATATTTACTGTGTATTACTGGAGTGTAACAATTGAAGAAGAAATTTCCCATTGTGGGATCAATAAAGTACTACTACATCCTCAGTGCTTTCAACATGATTCAACCACACCTACTAGCAGTCACTGCAAGTCTACACTACATCTTCATCGACATTATTGATGTATCCAACTATGGAGTCGTCACAGTTCCAAACTTAATTTACAAACTCAGTAGTGATCTAAGGGTTTATATGTATATTATGAACCTTGCTAGATTTTTGAAAATGTTATTTTGAGGTATAATAGGCATCTCAAAACAAGCCAGCAGACTGTTCCCAATGTTGAACTCTTTGTCCATACCATTAAACACTGTGCAACACTAAATACAAATGATTGTGCAGCACTGTACAATTTCTGACAGAAGGCATGTTTTAAGCATTGCAGAACCATGGACAGATTCCATGACCTTATGCAAGGTTTATTTGTGCTGAGGTGTATGTGTGATATAGGAATAGGGAATATGGTTAACATTTTCTTTATCACTTTATATGATAGGCTACCAGGGAACTTTAAAAGTACAAATAACCCAAAATGATGGAATGACAGAACAGATTAGGCAGCCATAGACTTTAGCAACCACACAAATTAATAATTTGTAAAATTCTTTATTTCATTTTTTTTTGGAATATCAATAGTCTAATAAGAAAATAAAGGGAAAAAATGACAACCAATAAGAACTTACACGACACACTGAACACCCATGCAATCTAAAACTATATATATATTTATGTACACTATATAACACGAGTAGTCCTTACTAGTAGTCCTTACAGGCCGTAAGGGAAGAAGACAGAAAATTATGTAACGCCTGTGGTCCACAATTTCAATTAAGAATCGCTCCATATCCTGCTGGTTACTGAAAATAAAAACAAATGGTCCCACAATCTCGTTGTGCTCTGCTTCCCCAACCACGTCAGCGAGCCGGGTGTATGCAATGAGGGCCTTGGCCACCTCGCTCTCCTCCATTCCCAGAACACGGGGCAGCTGGAAAACACTTTTGGACTGTCTTGCATGAAAGTGTCCACTAACATACAAATGAACCATAATGCATCTTGTTGACAGTACGAATATCTTACACCATCTAATTGTTTAAATGGTGAAGAATTGCTTTGTATTTCTCAATGACACTTCTGTTCGTTGCCGGGTACTTGCAATTACGTTCAAGAAATAAGAGGGCCTTGAATCGGTTCTGTGATGAAAGACAGTAGCTATAACTTCTTTATTAGCATGATGTTTATGTCAGCTTCTAGTCTAACATTACTTACACTCCAAACCGGCCCAGCATTTATACACAGAAAACAGGAAATGTCATGTAGGTGATAACAAAAGGTAGGCTAGACAGGGAAGTCTTGTGGCTATGTTACTTCACTCCTATCTCTGGTTCTTCTTCCTAGTTTCCTGTCTCAGGGCTTAGATCAATAACTTTATTTCACACGTTATTCTACCAGGCTAGGATTCCCAGGAAACTCGGAGGGGCATTCATGCAGGTCACAATGAGTACTTAACAATGCGGGAGGGGGAGGAAATGAACATAGCTCATTTCTCAGGCCGTTCAGCACCTAAGTCTCCAATATGTTGGGGCATACAGATTCTACTTCAAACTGAAACATGTTGCTAAACACACTTTGAAATGACTAAAATCTAACAATTGTTTTAAACAAACATACATTTGAAAGTCAGTGCATGTTTTAGATGGAAATATACATGAGACTTTAATCGATTAAGTTTTGTGGGTTTGAAGGTCAGGCAAAGTGGACAGTGATATAAATTGCAGCAGGTTGTGCATCTGTCAAGTTCTAAATTTGAATTGCCCTGGAGAATGGAATGATGCATCTGTAAAAAAAAAAAAGAAAGAAAAAAACATAACAGAATAAGTACAATAACATTTAAAATGGCTCTATTTAATACAGTACAATAACTTAATATGTTCGTACAAATAATGATTGCCAATAATAACATCCCCCCCCCCCCCCCACAAAAAACAATTGTAGCGAGTAAGCAAACGTTAAAAGACCGACTTGAGAACAGAGAGCTGGCATCTAACTACAGTAGGCGGCTAACGTTACATACATAACGTTAACGTTACATTAGCAACACACATAAAACTGATATTAATTTTAGTGCAAATGTTTGTAAAACAAACAATATATAAAGTTTGTCGTTACTTAACTGCCATTAGACAAACACTAATGGCTAGAAAGCTAGCTACTACTTAACGTTAGCTTACGTTAGCTAGTTACGTTACACAAACATTATGATTCATGACTTATCACGATTGCAAACGTTTGCTGCGCTACAAATAAACAGCAATGGAAAAAACAACATACAAGTTAGTAACATTAGCTAGTGCTAATTTGCTAACGTGAGCTAGCTAGCCAACTCCTAGTATTAAGTTCTTGTCTGCTGCTTAACGTTAACGTCATTGGTTCCAACAGTACATTGGCATCATTTACCTTGTTGGCAGATGTCGGCTCGTTGAAATCCACTTATTAGAAAAAAGAACAAACTTGCTTGGACAAATGAAGACACGTCCGGCTCGTTTAGTGTGTTCTGCAAACAGAATGGGGAAGTAACGAAAAGGTCCATGCACATAGTCGGAAGTGACGCCAGGGCACATGACGCAACTTCCAGGTCCATGCTCAGGCCCCGAGGGGCCTGACGGTGGACGTGGGGCTTAACGGTGGATGTCTGCAGCCAGACTCTTCTCACGATTTGAGGTCGGGCAGAGTCTGTGGTAGTCCAGGGCAGTCCAGGGCAGTCCAGGCTAATACAGGCTAGTTGCGCTGTAAAGTCGCAACTGCAATTGTTATGTGTGTTGGAGTGAAATACTGTAGTCTTGTCTCCTACGATCCCAGTCGGGAACGCCACGATTTTATCAGACGTTGATTTTATCGGGGTTAGTCTTTGCATGATCATGTGGTTTGCGCAGGCTAAAGACTGAAATCGCTACAAGAATTTTCAATAGCCAATTAAAATTGAGTTTGCAACAGAGGAAGGCTGAGGTGGAAAAATACGGAAGTAAACATCAAATCCCATGTGTGGATGGCTGAGCCAAATAAATATCTTTTTTGGAATACTACAAATTAGGAGCGATTTGTGGCAGACACATGCACGTGCGTGTCTGTCTGTATAATGTCAACTCTGCAAGTTACCACAACAATACTGACAAAGTTGCAAGCTGTATGGGCTCCGTGTTTGTTTTGGTTTCAAAATATCGGGAAAAGAAGACATTCTCGCGAGTGCAGGTCTACCATGAGAAATCACATTCATGCGAGAGAACTGCATCCGTCTGCATAAATTCTCTGTCTTTTAGATTTGTGCTCCTGAAAAACAGCCGTCGTTATGTGTGTGCGACACAAGAGACTGAAAATCTGCATATGATATTTGTTAAATGCAGTGGCGGCTCCTGAGCTGAAAATTGGGGTAGCGGAAAACTTCCCTTTAAACTGATTATTGGTCTTAATCATTTTTCAATCCGTTTCCTTGATTAACAATAGGCTACATCAGTGTTTAATTCACCAATTACTCAATGCCATCAAATGTAGCCGGTTCTCCTCAGTTAGGCTATTAGGCAAGTAGGCTAATAAAATTATTTTAACTTGCGTCGCAAAATTGTGCACATTTTAATCAACATTATAATTGTGGATAGGCTACATGTGCTCTTCGCTCAGCTTTTGTTAGATTATTGTTTTATTGCAGGTTGTGCTAAATTAAAAAAAGAATAGAGTAATTGGTGAATTAAACGCTGATGTAGCCTATTGTTAATCAAGGAAACGGATTGAAAAATTATTAAGACCAATAATCAGTTTAAAGGGAAGTTTTCCGCTACCCCACTTTTCAGCTCAGGAGCCGCCACTGGTTAAATGTGTGATACTCATTATTGTCATTGTCTATGGAAGCATATCCGCGCCAAAATTAAAATGAAAATGCAAATCGGCGATTGCATTTCGTTTACATTCGATGTGCGCAAAAACCATGACATAATTCAAATGAAAATGCAAAAGGTGTACTTTGCGTTTTCATTTGCAAGTTCATGTATGCACTTTATCTGACAATTTGAAAATGTTAATGCAAATCCATTTCACATTTAATTTTTCTCGCCCTCTACAACACAACCCTGCCATAATTTTAATGAAAATGAAAAACCACATTTGCATTAGCAGTTTCTTGTTGCAATCGCATGATCCATGACAAAAAGGAAATGATAATTCAATTCGCCATTTAACATATAGTTTTCATGCTTTTGCGGCACAAGAGTGACATAATTCAAATGCAATGGCATGGCATCCGTTTGCATTATCATTTCCGTGTGGTCACGCAAAAACCCTGCCAAAAATCCGAACTGAACATGCATTTGCAAACTGTCAAAGCTGCCCATCAAGGCGGTGCCACGAAGAAAGGGGCGTTACAGGGGACTGTTTGGATCAAACCACCACTGAACATATGATTCAATGGTTGTCTGTGATTTCGGTTGTCAGGCAGTTACCAGGCTTGATACCGACATTTCCTAGTCCTCTGTGTTTGGGGATTATAGGCGAGATGATAGGAATTAAAAAGGAAACGAGGTAGCCTAAAAGTTACGACTAGCCATAGCCAGCCCAATGTTAACTAAATTAATTTCACAATTTAGCCTGCTTTCGTTAATCTGGTATGGAAACTAGCCGATAGCTTAATGTTACGGGTTTCCGTGGCCAAAACCAGCTATGCCTGAAAAATGTGCTACCCTTTTCACCATGGGCAGTTCCATCACGATTTCTATTAATTATTGTTTTCTTTTCGATAGCCTTACCCTTAGGCTATGTGCAGAGCAACGGTAACGTAGTCCACAGAAAGCCTGAGACAGCAATCTGTACGAGACACAGCTTGAGCCTACAGCCTAGCTACCATAAACGATGGATTTTGTATGGTGTAACGTAGGCTATAGAATCTACGCTAATTAAATAAAAATATAAAATTGTGTAATTAGGCCTATTCCGCATAGGCTATGTTGTGTAGTATGGACTGTCATTATGTCTTTACCCAGCAGATGGCAATAAAAGACTTGTAATAACTGAATGACAGCTTCTTTTTTTATTTGGTGAAAACCACGTTCGTATATAGTTCTGTGGTGAAAACACTGGGGAAACGACCCCGGCGGGCACAACCAAAGATTTTAGATATATGACGCAACCGATTTTGATCTCCCTACTCACAAGGCCCATCAACCTTGGGAATTTTACCTGTAGCCTCGGCTATTGTAATAATCTATATTTAGCCTAGTCATGAAGCAACATGATGATTAAATATTTTTTTTAAATAATATTTTTATTTAATAATTATAACGTTACACCATATAGGCTATCCTATAACACAATTCACCGTCTTTGGTAGGCTACTAGGTAGGCTATTTGCACAGTCTCTGGAGCTTTCCAGATCTCAATGCTGTAAGATTAGCGGTTAGCCTCTATGACACTGATTTTCCTGTTGTAGCCTAGCTTACACAAAACATTTAAGTTTGTTCAATTTAAATAGGCTCTTGATTATTAAGAGAACGTAAAAATTTTTTAGAGGGTGTGCGAATACGAGTGCTAAATAGGTCTACCACTCAGACTTTTATTCATACCCTGCTTATTTTATTTTAGTGACATGGAATATAGGCTAAGCAATAGCCCAATGTTAGTTTATCACACAGCCCTGTCTAAGGCAACCCGGTGAACGGAAATCTATTGCCCCTTAGGCTACGCAAGTCCTCCCTGCTGTTAAGGTTAAGTTAGTAGGAACAATGGGCTGGCTAGGATCATCGTAACGTTTAGGCTACCTCGTTGACTTTGTAGTTTTTAGCATTTAGCCTATAATCCCCAAACACAGAGGACTAGGAAATGTCGCTATCTAGCCTGGAAACTGCTGACGATTGAAATCACAGACAACCATTATGTTCAGTGGTTTGAACAGTCCCCTGTAATGCCCCTTTCTTCGAGGCCCCGCCTTGATGGGCAGCTTTGACAGTTTGCAAATGCATGTTCAGTTCGGATTTTTGCGTGACCATACGGAAATGATAATGCAAACGGATGCCATGCCATTGCATTTGAATTATGTCACTCTTGTGCCGCAAAAGCATGAAAACGATTAAATGTTAAATGGCGAATTGAATTATCATTTCCTTTTTGTCATGGATCATGCGATTGCAACAAGAAACTGCTAATGCAAATGTGGTTTTTCATTTTCATTAAAATTATGGCAGGGTTGTGTCGTAGAGGGCGAGAAAAATTAAATGTGAAATGGATTTGCATTAACATTTTCAAATTGTCAGATAAAGTGCATACATTAACTTGCAAATGAAAACGCAAAGTACACCTTTTGCATTTTCATTTGAATTATGTCATGGTTTATGCGCACATCGAATGTAAACTAAATGCAATCGCCGATTTGCATTTTCATTTGAATTTTGGCGCGGATATGCTTCCATAATTGTCGCTTACGATTGGAAAAGTCATGTAATGTGTCCCCAGCTTTAGCCAGACGCTATCTGTGTGTGACGGGGACATCCGTGCCCCAGGAGCAGGTGTTCTCAGCGGCGAACCTTACCGTAAACCGACTAGCATAGGCTACGCACAGATTAACACCAGAACATGTCAACATGTTAATCTTCCTGAACAAAAATGTGTAGGCTAGCTAATAAGTAGACTAAATTTCAGTTAGTTTAGCCTAGTTCACGTCATAGCCTAATTAGATTTTTTTTTCCCCTCAAGAGATCTGGCTATAGCATAGCTAGCATGTGCCGATGTCCATTTAAAAATAATTAGGGCTACAACGTAGGCTGCTATTTGTAGGCTATACAATGTATATTACACCATTTTGAAAGCAATAAATACCATTCTGAGAAACGTCCATTCTGTGTATGCATGCATTTTTAATTAGGAGGTTTTGGGTTGGGTATTATGTGGGTCATAACTGTAGAACGTTTCAGCATTTCTAACTGTTAATTAACCGAATAATGATGTCGGCTAACCGGTTGCAAAAATATCCGTTATCAACATCCCTAGTTGCCAGTTGTGTTCAACTCTTTGGCCACAAGAGCTTTGGCTAACAGGTCTTTTCTATTCTTTTCCTTCACTCAGTTTATCAAGTTCTGTTTTGTTTAACCACCTCTTGTTACGCCTAATTATTTAGTGCGTGAGGTTCCTTTGTTAGTTATTCTCACTGTTTATCGAGATCACCTCAGTTTTTGGAGGTTGCTTTGTTTTGCCTTGTGCTAGGGAAATTTTGCTCCCAATCCTGTGTTATCTCAGTCCTGGTGCGGCTACTTCCGCGTTTTGTGGCGTATCTCTCTAGATACGCTTTTAGAAATCCTTATCGGTTGCGTTTGGCTCTCTGAACCTACACTCCCCCTTACAAAAACGAAACGCATTGGGTTCAGTTCAATCACTTATTTTCACCCCTTGCATCATTTACTCGAGTCCTTTCCTCAGTCCTTAGCAGGCCAGTCTGATTTTCTACTGTTTTTGGCCAGTGTCACGCCAAAAAAGGGCCCGCGACAAATTCGGTCCCCCCTGCCCTTTATGATGTATTTTGTATTTATTTTCTGTTTACTATTTTTCTGGTTATGTTCTTATTTATTTATTTCTCATTTGACATTCAGTTTCATTTATGGTTTCACTGTTCCGTGTTTTCATTGCCGTCACTCCCCTGTCTTCGTCACACTTTTCGGGAGCCTTTTGTGATTGCGGTTTTTCTCTGTATTTCCTCTGTCATGCACTTCCTCCTTAACTAATTATCTCATTTTATATAATACTAATTAACTAATTACTACTAACAACCTAGATTTAGATTTGTACTAATTAACTAACTCACTAACGTAATCTTAGTTTCTATCTACAGCTGTCTCTCTTTCTAGCTGTTCTATCGCTGATCATCTTTCTTTGATTTTCTCTTTTACTACAGCTGACTCTTATTTCCACTTTCCCTTCTCTAATTGTATGCACTTGTCTTTTACTACCCAGTTCATGTTCAAGTCTGTGTTATGTGGTAATCCGGTCCACGTATTACATGTTTCCTTGTTAGTGAATTATCAGCTTCCCTCATTGTTTCATTACGTTCACCTGTTTGTCTTTTCCCTTCCCCGTTTCCACACACCTGATCCTCACTGTATCTCATCATTCCCTGTGTATTTAAACCCTGCGTTTCAGTCTGTTCCTTGTCAGAACGTTGATCGTATTTCCTGAGCCTGTTATTGTTAAGTCAGTGATTTATCGAGATTCCTGAGACACCCTTCTGTTTTCCGATGAGTTTTCCTTTCGATTCTCTTTGTTTGTTTGTGTTATTTTGTGGTTTTGACTTTTTGATTGTTTTGTGACACTGTCTTTCCCTGCAGTTTTTGCACCTCTGCCTGTGATTTCCCGGATTTGATTTTTGGACTCTGACTATTCTCCTGCCTTTTGATTTGGCATTCTCTGCATCTGATTACCTGGCTTTTGATCTGAGCTGAAATAAACATTCCTTATTGCTGCAACCTGGTCTGTGTTTGGGGCTGCATTTGAATAGTCAAAAAAATAGCTCCTTTTTCCTTTCCTTGCAACTTTTCCTTGACCTCGCCAGAAAACGTCATGGTGGTCAAGGAAAAGTTGGAAGGAGAGATTTACAAGGAATCTTGCGTCTGCTGTAGAATTCAAACCTCCTTTTCTACCTTGCGTCATGCTGCGACGTCCAGTCATATGGATGTGACTGTTCAACATGGCGAACTACAACTTCACGAAAAATTACGCTAAAAGACGCATCATTGCCGTCTGCATTTCACTTGAACCGTTCGTTTTATCTCTGCAAAATTTAGCCTTTTAATAAATTTGATGTATTGTCTTGTAGGATATCTAATATTCCCCCCCTTCTCTCTATCTCTGTCTCTCACTCTCACCCCCCCAACTTCAAAGATAAGCCACTCTTTGTCAATAAATGACCCCTCTCCCCCCCTCCCCCACACCTTAACCCAATCAGGGCTTGGATCCCCTCCCTGTCAAGGTATTTTAAAGTTGCACCGCAGAAAAAGAATTTAGTCAATTGTGGAGGTTGTTTGGAGAAGTCATCCTTTTTGGTTCCTTGCACGTTTCCTTTTGTTCCTGTTCAGCTGGATGGTAAATAATATTGGCAATTTTTGGCTTATCTCTCTTTTACTGGTATATACAAATTAATGTCTGGTTTAATGTCTTCCATTTTGTAAATTATAAGTAGTCAGCCTACTTTCCTTCGTGAATGTATGATTCCCAGTCATTATTCTAATTGAATGTTTTCATTTAATAAAATTACTTAATCTCAAGACCTGATTTAGACTTTGTTTTGGCTTGTTGGTTGATCCGCCAGGTTACTGTTCGACTTACCTATCAAAGAATTCGGCGATTTAATTGATGATTGTAATTCTTAATAATTATTAAATTAAATCACGTAAAGCTTATTTTGAATGTAGGTTAAGTGCGGGGTTCTAGCATGCAATATCGCTTGTGTTCAGTATTCAGAGTGCCGAACGTTTTAATAAGGGCATTGACTGTTGGAACCGCTGGATTCAGATAATACACATTTTACCTAGTCCTCACTTACCCGACATAATTGGAGGTTCCACTGAGATAGGTTGTCCTATAGCATACTAAATTTTACTATTGAGTAAACTGCGGTAAACTCTGAGACAAGTTCAAATCTTTTTCTAATCGACTGGTCTTAGATTTCTTGATTTTATTTTGAAAAAAAATTATATATTATGGCATACCAGACAAAGAGAGAGATGCCTCATTTCCCTCCACTGCTGACCTACTAGCATTCCCTGGCCAGTCAAGGTTGGATCAGCAGTGGTATCCCGTTATCAGAACGGCAATATTTGATAGCCCAGTGCCCAAAATTTGCAGAACAGCTCAAGGTAATGGACCAGCTGAAGGAGGAGGCACTTTACAACCTGCGGACTGAGTATTTGGACTATCTGATTTCTCCAGATAGTGATGAAACCAAGCGCAAGATTGTCCAAGGGATAAGGTCGTACCTAGAGAAAAGACAACATTTTCTCTACCTCCGGCGGTCAAAGCAGGCATGGGAGGATGTAAACCAAATGTGGAAACTGGCTTGGGAAAAGCACCACTGTCAGTCAGAAGTTACTGCCAAACCAGTTTCTTCTGTGGCAGTACAGCCTGCGCTGATAGGAGCAGTGGATGGAGCCATTCCAGCCATAACCCAGGCACCACCCCCCACCGAGGATAATACACCACTCTCCAATGACTCATCCTCACCCCCTTCAGGCTTGGACAATTCTGTTGATTTTGTCACCTCCACAGCCAATGTAGCCGCCCCCCTGGTGAGCCCCCCTTCACTGGAGGAATTTGGGGGAAACGGCTCTGTGTCTTGTATCACAGCCTCCACCACAGAGGATGTGACCCCACAGGACGTGGAATCTGCTGCTGCAGTCCTCTCAGCTGAGCCAGGTGAGGAGACCGTCGAACCCCTGGAGGCAGAACCTGCTACTGCAGACACAGCAGCCCAGCCTGGTGAGGAGACCGTCCAACCCCTGGAGGCAGAACCTGCTACTGCAGACACAGCAGCCCAGCCTGGTGAGGAGACCGTCAAACCCCTGGAGGCAGAACCTGCTACTGCAGACACAGCAGCCCAGCCTGGTGAGGAGACCGTCGAACCCCTGGAGGCAGAACCTGCTACTGCAGACACAGCAGCCCAGCCTGGTGAGGAGACCGTCGAACCCCTGGGGGCAGAACCTGCTACTGCAGACGCAGCAGCCCAGCCTGGTGAGGAGACCGTTGAACCACAGGACGCGGAACCGGCTTCTACAGGCCCACCAGCCCTGCCAGGTGGAGAGGTCTACACACCCCAGCAGGTGGAGTCAGCCCCCACAGACCAGTCCCCCCAGGCCGAGGACCCCACCCCACCCCTTGCGGACTTTTCTCCCCCTCCTGCTGAATCCAGGGAACCTCTGTCTGCTGCACAAACAGAAGGGGTGTGCTCTGTGGACTCTCCCACTTCCACAGTTCTTGTGATGGAGGAGATAGGGGAGCGAGGCTTTCGCAGAAGTCCCCCTATCAGAGCTGTAAAGAGACCCTGGGAGAAACGGAGCAGGAAGCCAACCTCCGGCCGTTTTACGACTCCTCTGGCCCTCAAAGTCTCCGCCAGAGTGTTGTCTTGCACTCCAAAGCAAGATGAAAGCAGCCAAGTTAGAACAACAGCTTCCCCCACCCTTGTCTCTCCACCCCCGAGCCACACCTGCAAACTTCGCACACACACGTCATCAGGGAAAGTGCAAGAGCCCCTTTCCGACGTCAGAAGTGTTCGGAGAGCAGTGATGGACTGGATGCCTACGAGCGACGATCAGCCCAGCTGCCCAGAGAGGGAACCAAAGCCAAAACTGGCATAGACCCCTGGACAGAGATGAGACAGGCGTGGTTAAGGGGCATCCACGTGCGGAAGAAGCAAGATGACAGGATGCCTCCTGTCATCCCGGTTTGCTGAACGCTGTGGCCCTCCGCAGCCAAAGGACTGCCAGTAACTACACTGGGGTTCTAGGAGGTAAAACTTTTGTGGATCATCCAGCTGCCTGTCACAGGAGACAGAGCCCCCCGCACGCTGTGCAGAACTGGTAGAGACACTGTGGGAGTAGGTTGCATTTCAGTCACGCAATTGCAACATTAATGGGAAAAAGCACTGCATGTCACCCAAAGTCCAGGGAGCTCTTGTCCCTTGCCAGTCTAGATACCCGGACACTGGAGAAGGAAGAGACTGAACCAGGGTGTCATAGCCGCAGCGACACAAAAAGAGTGTCTAATAGAGATATCTCTCCGCACCACACTGGATCATCGTGGGACATACGTCAGTGTGTCCATATATCTGCTGGCCAGCAGATCACAAAGGGACTATTAAACTGGGCATGGTTGGTGAACCATTTGGACAGTTGTTTTTGTTGTTAGCAGGTAACTGCATCTTCAATGTTCAAATGTGTAATGTGATTCCTATTTAGTGATGTAAGAATAGGTTTTTAGCGGGTGCATGCACCTATTCTTACAAGAGAGGGATGTAGGATATCTAATATTCCCCCCTTCTCTCTATCTCTGTCACTCTCTGTCTCTCACTCTCACCCCCCCAACATCAAAGATAAGCCAGTCTTTGTCAATAAATGACCCCCCCCCCCCCCCTCCCCCACACCTTAACCCAATCAGGGCTTGGATCCCCTCCCTGTCAAGGTATTTTAAAGTTGCACCGCAGAAAAAGAATTTAGTCAATTGTGGAGGTTGTTTGGAGAAGTCCTCCTTTTTGGTTCCTTGTGCGTTTCCTTTTGTTCCTGTTCAGCTGGACGGTAAATAATATTGGAAATTTTTGGCTTATCTCTCTTTTACTGGTATATCCAAATTAATGTCTGGTTTAATGTTTTCCATTTTGTTAATTATAAGTAGTCAGCCTACATTCCTTCATGAATGTATGATTCCCAGTCATTATTCTAATTGAATGTTTTCATTTAATAAAATTACTTAATCTCAAGACCTGATTTAGACTTTGTTTTGGCTTGTTGGTTGATCCACCAGGTTACTGTTCGACTTACCTATCAAAGAATTTGGCGATTTAATTGATGATTGTAATTCTTAATAATAATTATTAAATTACATCACGTAAAGCTTATTTTGAATGTAGGTTAAGTGAGGGGTTCTAGCACGCAATATCGCTTGTGTTCAGTATTCAGAGTGCCGAACGTTTTAACAAGGGCATTGACTGTTGGAACCGCTGGATTCAGATAATACACATTTGACCTAGTCCTCACTTACCCGACAGTCTGATTGTGTCATTGTTTACTTTCTATTATAAGCCACTACTAACCAACAATATTAGCTATTCACATTTAGATTTCTGGCATTTCTCCGATGTTCGCCTTGTTGTTTGAATTCAGTAATTCGGTAGGTTCCGGAAAACGCCCGATGCTTATGTAAACATTGGCGGCATTGCATTGTGGGACGCGAATAGTACCTTCCTTCTGAAAAGGATAGTCCAGAGCATCCTTTGTGAAAGGATGGATAAAAGGAATCGTGAAGCTCCTTTCCTTCTCAATATAAGAAATTCGAACAGTCCTTAGCATGGCTGCCCGGGAAATATTTCCGGTTCATGCGATCTAAAGGATCCTTCCTTGCTCAAATTTGACTATTCGAATGCAGCCTGGGACTGTGTCCAGATCAGCACTCTTCCACACTGTTGAGTAGCCTTGGTAAGTAGATAGGGCGAGAAAGTCGTAAAGTACGCAAACATTTTTCAAATTGCAGTATACTTCAAACATCCGGATGACACACTTACTTCCGGGGTTTTGCTGAGTACATTCGGGAGCACACTTTTCAAGAAGTACACAAACATTTTGGTCACGTGAATATGATGCGAAGCTTCGTTTCAAAAAAATGAGCCGCAGCTTCGCTGACATTTTCCTTCAAATACAACAAAAACACGTCACATGGCAGCGCAAGAGTGGCGCACAGGGTTGCCAGATCTTGTAAGACTCTCCAGCCAAATGACGACTCAAAACTAGCCCAAATTATAGGCTATTTTTAACCGAAACCAACGTATTTTAAATAAAAATCATGTTTTTAAATATGTATACTTGCCATTGGAATTAAAGCGCTGGGTGCCGTCTCATTATCGAATAACTAAATTATTTAGCTAAGCTGTCATCTGTTATGGTAACATATGCCTACCTGTAAACATTAGGCTGCTTATGTTCTATTGCTCATATTCAGTTGTTTCTTGTCTGTCGATTTATGAAATGGCCTAAACTACACCTGTCATCTCTGTTTATACTAGCAAATATGGTAGACGTCATTTTAGTTAAACCTAATCTAAACCCAGAAGACATCGTAGCCATACATTGTAATGTGAGAATCTATGCAGCTATGTTACGTATCATAACTTAAATGCATGTTTTCATAGACTTTTGAGTGGTGGTTCTAAAGAATATTTTATTGCAGAATATCTGTACCAATATAAATGAGAAATGTCTCTTTCATGGGACTTCTTTAGAGTTGTACAGTGAATGCATTGAAGATATTCCTTGTGTAGGAAAAGTGTATTAATCCTAATCATTAATTATGTTGCTATGAAATAATATTTGGTTGCATATCCTTTGCGTGCACAGACTGCCTGAAGTCTGCGAGCTGTAGAAATCATCAGATGCTGGGTATATTCACTGGTGATGCTATGCCAGGCCTGTACTGCAGCCTTCTTCAGTTACAATCTGGATGAAAATGCCCTCAAATTAATGCTTACAGTCTGTACTTTAGCCTCAAATTCATTGTATCATTTCACATCGAAAGTGCTGGAGTACAGAGCCAAAACACAGGAAAAAAAATATTCACTGTTCACTGTATACAGTTGAAGTCGGATGTTTACATACACTTAAGTTGAAGTCATTAAAACAAATTTTTAACCACTCCACAGATTTTATGCTAGCAAACTATAGTGTTGGCTAGGGCTGTCGCGGTTTGAAATTTTCCCACCGCGGTTGTGTATGTGGCTCATTGCCGCGGGGTGCGGTGGTACTGCCCATTTTTTAGTTTTTATTTTAATTAAATTTTTTTTATAAAGACATGCGAGTTAACCCGCAATCGGTTGGTCGTAATACAATAGCGGGTCCTAAGAACAGGAAAAAAATTCTAACGTCATAGGAGTACCAAAACAATTTCAAACATGTTTGATAATCTATCCATTTGTCCCTCAACATTCTGAAATGTCATAAAAGTAGGGATGTGAACGTGTACACGCAGTTTGAATCATAAACATTTAGAAAAAATCCCTATGCAAAAAACGTATTATTATTATTGATAATTTATTATTTTTTTACACAAAAAATACATTAATAACAAACTGTAGCCTAACCTACAATCGTTGTCATAAATGGGGAAATAAATACTTACCTACTAAATACCAAGCGTCTTTCAAAACAATCACGTTAATTAATCATGTTAACCAGCCAATGGGTGCGCGCGCTCATAAATTCACTCTCAGACATCATCGACACCGACTCACTAAACACGGCGAACGTCAAAATGCAGACACAGCGAAGCTCTTCGTGGCAATTTTTCTACAAAATTGAGGGAGATTACCAAACAGAGCAATGTGTATATTATTTCAATAGGCTATATCATTGCCTTTTTGGTTAATTAATCAGCTGGTTCGTGGTGCACCAATAAGTTAATGCTGTGCTGCTGCACTCAAAAGCCGACAGAGCGGGATTTTCAAAACTGCATGACACTGTATCAATTCGCCAGCTCCCAATTCAAGCACAGAAACCGATACATTGTATGTTTTTGACTGACTCAAGTTTGCAACAATGTACAAGGACTGGAGGAACACTACAAGACCGGAGAAATAGACTTAATGATTTATAAGTCGGGGGGAGGGGGGAGAGGAGCGGAACGCTCACTCAAATTACCCTGCTTCATTGCATTATTTTCTGCTGCCTGTAATGTGCTTTCATGTTTTTCAAAAACAAAACGTAATTCATTAGTTTTATATTCAGATTTGTTCTTATATCTTCTATTCATCATCCAAACAGCCAAATATGCCTATTTATTGAATATTTGTACATACTAGCTACTGGCGTTAAAAAATATATATATCATAAAACGTGTACACGTGTACGTTTGAAATTGCCCCCAGTAAACGTGTAGAGATTATTTTTTTCTTTTCACATAGATAAAAGGTTAATAGATAAAAGGTATCCCTAGATAAAAGGTTGCGTCGTGTAGTGCGGCATTGGACTTTCAGCAGTCGTATCGTATTACAGTCTTCCCATGTGTTAATGGATAAAGATGGAAATAACACAGATAGACAAATAAACAGTTTTTTGCCTTAAAGTGGAACACAATATAAATAAGGGCAATTAGAACAACAGCTAAATAATAGCCTAACAAATAACAATAATTTGCCTATAACAATTAAATAGGCTAACAATTAAATAACTAGTAGGCTATTAACATAACACAATTTTAATGTGAAAAGTAAACAATTATAACAATATACCAATTATTATAACAATTAGATAACAATAAAATAAAAACTATTAACATAACAAAACGTGAACAAAGTGCTCCATGGCTTACTGTGCGGGCTTACCAGGTGCTCTCTCTGTTTCTTGCAAGGAAAACCAGCATGTTTACCTTGTGGGGTTTCAGACAAGACCTCAGAGGGGTAACAATGTTCCCGGCGGCACTAAAAACCCTTTCGGAGGGTGTGCTTGTTGCACAGATACACATGTATCTTCTGGCGACCTTGGACAATAGCGTAAATCTTGCCTGGTTGTTGCGCCACCAGGCAAGCGGGTCATCTCTAGGCGGCAGTGTACTTTAATGGTTAAGGAACTGGCCTTGTAACCGAATGGTAGCAGGTTCGATTCCCAGGTAGGACACTGCCGTTGTACCCTTGAGCAAGGTACTTAACCTGAATCGCTTCAGTATATATGCAGCTGTATAAATGGATAATATGTAAAAAAAAAAAAAAAAGATTAAAAGTTCTGTAAGTCGCTCTGGATAAGAGCGTCTGCTAAATGCCTGTAATGTAATGTAATGTCATCATCAGACTCCAGGGCTTCCTCCTGCAGATAACGCGTGAGTTCTGTTTCGGCACGTGCTCTCTTGGAAATGGGTGCCAAGGTCTGGCTTCTTTTGCCTTTGAGAAGGTCCCCGAGATTCTTCTTTTTTGCAGGTGGTGGCACTGTCGCACTCGCAGAAGTCGATCCCTCATCTCCAGTCGCAGATGCACTGGCACTGCTCCCTCGCTCTTCTGCAACTCCCTGCATCGCTTCTAGGAGTTCCTCTTTGATTTCCTCCAAGTCCTCGATGTGGTTTCCTCGGTACCTTGGGTCAAGGAGGCAGGCCTTTGCCAATAGCTTCTGTAAGGCAGCTGCTTCATATTTCTGTTTGAGGACCTGACGTCAGGATGGTGTCCGCTTCTGATGGACCCAGAACATCTCCAGTCAAAAGCTGCAATATGGGTTTGACTGATGAAAGTGTCACATAATTCTCCCCCGACAGAACATCAGTAAAATCTGATGCCGGCTTGAGTGCCGCGTTTACCGATTCAAGGACGGCAATGTCCTGCCATGTCGGAATTAGGTGTTGGTTGCATTAGTCATCGAGAACCCGTTTGAGAGCTGGGACTTGCTCCAAAACTCTCTCCACCATTTTTTGTTTAGTGCCCCATCTGGTAGTGCAGTCCTGCAGAGAATAATATTTGTTGTTGTTTAGAAATATTTTTTTCAGGCTGCATGAAAATAACATCTTAACCCTTAACAGCCTGAACTATGAAATAATTGACAGAAAATTCTAATTTTTTAAAATTGAAGTGTTTATTAGGCCTCTTAACAAAATATTTTAAAAAAAATACACATTTATATTTGCATATGTGATTTTTTCTTTGTATCACATTTGATACATCAGGCATAATATGCACTTTGGTAATCAAAACAACTTATTATTTGTAAACAAAAACACACCTTTTTCTTAACTTAACATGTGTCTTAACTTAACTTAACTTAATTGGTTTTGTTTTTTTTCTCCAAACAGCTACCCTTTTTCAACCTTCCTTTTCAACCTTCTTTTATTTCGCTTTGTGGTGTGTTTGTGGTGTTACAATGTAACGTTAGCTAGTACCATTGCAGTTTCTAGTAGCACAAACCATGGCATCTGTTAGCTAGCTAGCTAGCTATGTTAGCAGGCAATGCTAAATAGTTCGTGCTAGCATAATGCTAGCAATACAATAATCATTGAATGATTTACTGCAAAATTACCTTATAAATATTTGCTCTACAGATCACATTTCAAACTTTAATTACCTTAATCAAACCATCAAAATAGTTTAGTATGCACTATGGTAGGAATAATGCATATTGCACAAAGAAAAACAATACAATGATTATTGAGTAACACGTGCCCTTTTATATACATTATACCTGCTGTATCAAATTTGATACACACATTTTCCACTCGTTTTACCATAAACTAAAATGCAAAATAATTATGAGTTGCTTCAGCTTATCTAATCACTCATTTTAAAATATTAGTAAAGATATAAATGCAAAACTCACCGTAACCTCCTCAAAACAGAAAATTATATTGGGTGGTGAAAAATGCTGGTGATTAATTAGAAGCGACCATTTTGTGTCATACGATCTGAGGCACTCTGAATACTTGCAATGCAAATGCAAATTTCACAGTTGGCATGGTAGGTAGACGGCCTGTTAAGCAGAGATAGTGTACTTGGCAGATGGCATACCTGCCATCCCAACATATGTATTTCTATAGCGCCACCACACGGATTGATTGGGTTAAAACTGCAGGGCCAAGTCTTGATCTAAGTCTCAATCTACCCACAAAGTTTCAGAACTTTATATCAAACAGTTTTAGAAGTACTAGCATTTATGTGATAAGCCACGCCCAATGCAAAATTCATTGGCTTCTCATTCGGCCAATTTTTGACATAGGCCTTAGTAAAGAAATGCATGTATGTACGGATGTGGGTTGAGTCCCTTGAACAGGTTTGGTGCAAATTTGTCTAATTCTGTAGGAGGAGTAGCATTTTAAGTGTTTTTACAAAAAATTCTAATTAGCGGAAAATTGAAGATGGCAGACTTCATGGTTTCTTGAGGCAAATTTGTTGGGCATGAGTAGCGGGACGTGTACACCAAATTTTGTGACAGTAGATCAAACGGGGAGTCGGCAGTGGGCAGTCAATGATTTTTAGTGATTTTATTTTCTTATATTTGGATCTTCATAGCGCTACCACGTGGCTCGATTGGGTTGAAACCGGAGAGCTCAATTCCAGATGTTACTCTTAAAAGACCTCCCAAGTTTCATAACTTTCTGTGAAATGGTTTTGGAATTATTTGCATTTTTGTGATAAGCCACGCCCACTGAAAATTCATTGTCTCGTCATTCGGCCATCTTTCATAATATCAAAATTCTGTATATATATTTCATGAAGCACGGTCTATGGAGTGTGTTTACCAGGTTTCATGTAACTTGGTCAAACTTTGTAGGTGGAGTAGCATTTTAAGTGTTTTACAAGAAATGCTAATTAGCGGAAAATCCAATAAGGGTGACTTCATGGTTCCTTAAAGCAAATTTGTTCAGTATGAGCAGAGGGACCTCTATACCACATTTTGTGACTCTACTTAAAACGGGCGTATGCAGTGGGCGTGTCAATGATTTTTAGCGAATTTTTAAATATTTTCTTATATTTGGATCTATATAGCGCCACCATGTGGCTCGATTCGGTTTAAACTGCAGGACGTCAAGTCGACATATTACTATTAATAGACATACCAGGTTTCATAACTTTCTGTCATACGATTTTGGAATTATTAGCATTTTTGTGATAAGTCACACCCATTGAAAATTCATTGGCTCGTCATTCGGCCATCTTTTAAAATATCAGAATTCTGTATATTCTGTGTACCTGGTTTCATGTAAATTGGACAAAATTTGTAGGAGGAGTAGCATTTTAAGTGTTTTACAAAAAATGCTAATTAGCAGACAAATCCAATATGGCTGACTTCATGGTTCCTCGAGGCAAATTTGTTCATCATGAGCAGAGGGACCTGGAACCACATTTTGTGACTCTAGGTCAAACGGGGCGTCGGCAGTGGGCGTGTCAATGTCACAATATTTTCATCTGCACTACAGCGCCACCAACTGGCCTATGACCACCAAATTTGGTGGGGACTTGTGAGATGACAACTTCTAACTATATGCCAAGTTTCATGAGAATCAGCCAAGCGGTTAAGGAAAAATACAAAGAAGTAATAAATGAGTACATTTAAGACAAAATGTCGGCAAATTCAAGATGGCGCCCACCAATTTAGTAAAGATCTATGATCCAAATCCGGGCCTTTGTCACTTTAGCAAGTTTTACATCTCTGCAAAGGAACAGTGGTTTTTAGTGAATTTTTAAATATTTGTTTATATTCTGAACTCTATAGCGTGGCTCGATTGGGGTTAAAACTGTAGAGATCAAGTCCAGATGTTACTCTTAACCCTTTAAAGCCGGACCGTTCTAATTTCAGTACAATTGTGCTGATGGTTTGACGTATAATAGCTCTGCCGTCCAATCACTGATTTTCTTTTTGAAAACTGCTAGTTACAGATGACAAAATAAGCTACAATTGCATATAATTGGTTCATGAGCTTAGTGGGCGGGGATTTATTTGTAGACCGTTAAATAAAACCGCACGTCAACCTCGTAAATCTCCATTTGCTTCACCGCGGGCGGAGCGGACCACCTCGGACAGAAGACTATCGTCTGAAGACTTTACTTGCGACTGAGGGAAAGCCAGTAAACCCCCTGAGGTAAGAAATATTTAAGATAATAATTAACCATAGATATTACTTCAGAAACGATTTTATTTTGAATAAAATCCTGTTTTTGTACCGCAGACTTTCTCATATTTTCACTTGAAATTCGCTAAGGTAGCTAACGTTCGGCTCTAGCTTCAAATGATGCCACTGTGTTGTTGTTACCCCCAGCTCGTTTTGAGATGAAATTGTGAAGAAGTCTCATACAATGAATAAGTGAAGTGATAACGTTAGATGTGAATATTTTCCGTATCTTAGTGTAGACTTTGATAACTAAATAATAGCGAACTAAAGCTAAAAACAAATAACGTCAGTCTAACAGTGAGCTGTCATCCTAAACCGCAGCGAACAGCCATTTTATTTCTCTGCGTTTTTGTTTTCCTAATTTGAAACTCTGCTGTTCAAATTAGCTCTGCTGTCTGTCTTGCTAGCTTTATAAATGTTATACTCAACTATTAGTCTTATCAATAGCAAGTACTAACTAGCTAGTTTTTTAACATAACGTTATGTATAAATTTGAAGGTTGTTGTTGATCAGTCCCTGTCGAAAATGAATGGAGTAGAGAACTAAACAGCAAACATTTCCTAACGTAACGTCAGCTTCACGTTTTATTTTCTGACTCACGTTTTTGACTTGAGCAAGATTAGCCTGTTTAGACAAATATGACAAAAGACATCATTCAGTTGAGCCAATGTCACTGATGATTTAGGTCTGTTCATTCAAAACAATATCTTATATGAATGGACATTATGCTAAGTAGTCTAACATTGTGTTATTGTTGTGCTTTTTATCTAGGCTAACGTTATTCTGGAGCATAGTGTTTTCTGTAAAATGTCATTCTCGCTATACACCCCTTTAATGACTCAGAAATGGTTTTATATGTTATGGATTAATGAAATGGCAACTGATAATATATTTATCTATTACAGCGATGGATGGACATTATGCTTGTGTCCAGAATAGCTATTTTATCTATTCCTGACATAAGCATAAAGTGTTTGCTGTAAGATGATGTTATTGCAAGTATTACAGCCCTTTAGTTACTCAGAAATGGTTTTATATGATATGTTATGGATTAATGAAATGGTAAATGATTACATATTTATGTATTGCAGCAAAGGATGGACATTTAGCCATCTGATACAGTCCCTGAAGAGAAGGAGGTGCTGCGGGTCATTGCAGAGCACGACACGGAGGACCATCAGGGCATGCATGCACTTACTGTTATCTTCTTGATTTTTGAATATATTGAAGGTATTTATGCTTGACCATAGATTTGTCTGCTGTATCTGTACTAATACATTAATGATTTTACTGTAAATAAATCCAATGCATTAATTTTTACAGGTATCTAAACTGATATTTGCCATGGGTTGTATCTTGTTTTTATTTGTTTTGCAATGTTATGCATTTACTTAGTTCATCCATTCACTATGTTATACATCTTTTTTTAAATAAAGTGTGTGTTTCATTGAACATATAAATTGTATATTTCAGTGTATGTGTCTTTCAATTTTGCATTATATCAACAGATTCTCAACAGTGACCCATTAGGAGTATGGATAAGTGGTAATGTGAAATGTCAATGAACCTAACATTGTAATAAAAATTTTTTTTTGCCTTTTCCCATACATCACTAAGATGTTATAACTTTTGAGCAGTAAATGATAAATCTGTTCTGATTCCTACTCTATATCACTTACAAAATAGTGAAGATACCACACAGTTTGTCTCCCTCGATCTTGAACATGAAATGTTTAAAAACCTAGGTTTCTCATGGAGAATAGCCATTTAGAAAGTTTTTTTTATTATTATTTATTTTGTGATTTGTTTTAATAATTGATATAATTGATGATATTGTGTTAAAGTAAGCATATTATTGTATATAAATGGAAAGCTCCAGTTATCCTGTTTAAAATGGTATATTATCTTTAGGGGTGTAACATAGTATGATCACACCACAAACAGTCTTGCATACACATGTCATATTTTCAATGAACCTAACATTCTAAAGCGTTTATTTTAGCCTTTTCTTACCCATCACTGAAGTGGTTATAACTTTTGAGCAGTAGAAGATAAATCTATTCTGATTCCTATTCTATATGACTCCCACAATGGTGAAGATATCATACACTGTAAGTTTTCCCCTATCTTGAACATGAAATGGGTAAAATAGTAGGTTTCTCATTAGAAAATAGCCATTTAGAATGTTTTATAAATTTAGTTGGTAAATGTATTTCCATAATTGATGATATTGCCATCAAGTAATCCTATTATTTTTTATATCAATTGAAAGCCCCAGTTATCCTGTTTACAATGGTATATCAAGTTTAGGTATCTGATGTCATATGATCACACTACAAACATTTTTGCAACGCACATTAAGAAATAAAATGGAATAGAATGTTGACCCCAATATTCGCTTAGGCTGTTAACAGACTTACCAAGTTTCATAACGATCTGTCCAATCATTTTGGAATTATTAGCATTTTCGTGATAAGCCACGGCCAGTGAAAATACATTGGCTCGTCGTTCGGCTATCTTTTAAAATATCAAGATTCTGAATATGAATTTTATGAGGCATCGTCTAAGGAGTGTGTCTACCAAGTTTCATCACAATTGGTCAAATTTTGTAGGAGGAGTAGCATTTTAAGTTTTTTTACAAAAAAATGCTAATTAGCAAAAAATCCAATATGGCGGACTTTATGGGTCCTTGAGGGCAAATTTGTTTGGAAGGAGCAAAAGGGACCTCTTTACCGAATTTTGTGACTCTAGGTGAAACGGGGCGTCGGCAGTGGGCATGTCAATGTCAAAATATTGTCACGTGCACTACAGCACCACCAGGTGTTCAATCTGCGTCATAATATAGAGAATCCAAGAATTTGTGAATCCCAAAAAGCGTGCCAAGTTTGGTGATTCTAGGCCAAACCAGCTCATGGGAATTTTAGGTGAAAGGGGAGAAAAAAAATAAAATAATAATAATCTGAACAAATACAATAGGGTACCAGCAGCTACGCTGCTCGGTCCCTCTAATAATAGATTAATAATAACAAATAATTTGTTAGGCCTAATACTTTTCATGAAACAAACACAACATTTAAATACTCCAAGCCAAAGAAGACAAAGGCTAACTGATAGGCCTAGTTGGTCGAATTTTAACAGCTTACCAGTATGAGGCTGTGTTGGGGGATTTGGAGTTCTGACTGTACCCTGGAAAGCTCTCTCTTTTTCAGCCAGCTCTGGGAGAATGAACTGACCAGCGTATGGCATAACTCCATTGCACTGTTTGTGCAGTCCTTTACACTCGCTAATGCCATTGCATTTGTCACAGCCAAATGCAAATTGTGGCCAAAGCAATTTAGCCACGTTGTCTGTGGTGATGCAGGACAATTTTTTTTCGTCAAGCAACCAGTTTGCGAAGGCC